>CM035139.1:157832371-157852177 GCA_020205605.1 Panax ginseng | reverse complement strand
TTTAAATTTTAAATCTTTAAATTTTAAACCTTTAAATTTTAAATTTTAAATTTTAAATTTTAAATTTTAAATTTTAAATTTTAAATTTTAAATTTTAAATTTTAAATTTTAAATTTTAAATTTTAAATTTAAATTTTAAATTTTAAATTTTAAATTTTAAATTTTAAATTTTAAATTTTAAATTTAAATTTAAATTTTAAATTTTAAATTTTAAATTTTAAATTTTAAATTTTAAATTTTAAATTTTAAATTTAAAATTTAAATTTTAAATTTTAAATTTTAAATTTTAAATTTTAAATTTTAAATTTTAAATTTTAAATTTAAATTTTAAATTTTAAATTTTAAAATTTCAATTTCAAATCTTTTAAATTTTAAATTTTAAATTTTAAATTTTAAAACTCTTAAACTTAAACCTTAAACTCAAACTTTTTCTAAATTCCTTAAACTTAAATCTAAACTCAAACTCCTAAACTCAAACCTTTTAAACTCAAACTTAAAATTTTAAATTTTAAATTTTAAATTTAAATTTTAAATTTTAAACTTTTAAATTTTAAATTTTAAATTTTAAATTTTAAATTTTAAATTTTAAATTTTAAATTTAAATTTTAAATTTAAATTTTAAATTTTAAATTTTAAATTTAAATTTTAAATTTTAAATTTTAAATTTAAATTTTAAATTTAAATTTTAAATTTTTTAAATTTTAAATTTTAAATTTTAAATTTTAAATTTTAAATTTTAAATTTTAAATTTTAAATTTTAAATTTAAATTTTAAATTTTAAATTTTAAATTTTAAATTTTAAATTTTAAATTTTAAATTTAAATTTCAAATTTTAAATTTAAATTTTAAACAAACTTTAAATTTTAAACTTTAAACTTTAAACCCTAAATTTTAAACTTTAAATCTTTAAACTTAAACTCTAAACTTTAAACTCTAAACTTAAAACTTAAATAAACCTTTAAACTTAAACCTTAAACTCTAAACCTCAAAACCCTCAAACCTTAAACTTAAAACCCTAAAACCCTAAACTTTAAACCCTAAACCTTAAATTTAAATTTTAAATTTTAAATTTAAATTTAAATTTAAATTTTAAATTTTAAATTTTAAATTTAAATTTTAAATTTTAAATTTTAAATTTAAATTTTAAATTTTAAATTTTAAATTTTAAATTTTAATTTTTTTAAATTTTAAATTTTAAATTTTAAATTTTAAATTTTAAAATTTAAATTTTAAATTTTAAATTTAAATTTTAAATTTTAAATTTTAAATTTTAAATTTTAAATTTTAAATTTTAAATTTTAAATTTTAAATTTAAATTTTAAATTTTAAATTTTAAATTTTTTAAATTTTAAATTTTAAATTTTAAATTTTAAATTTTAAATTTTAAATTTTAAATTTTAAATTTTAAACTTAAACCTTTAAATTTTAAATTTTAAACTCAAACTCAAACTTTAAATTTTAAACTCTAAACTCAACCTCAAATTAAACTCAAACTCAAACTCAAACCCTAAACCTTAAATCTAAACTTTAAATTTAAAATTTAAATTTTAAATTTTTTTAAATTTTAAATTTTAAATTTTAAATTTAAATTTTAAATTTTAAATTTTAAATTTAAATTTAAATTTTAAATTTTAAATTTTAAATTTAAATTTTAAATTTTAAATTTTAAATTTTAAATTTTAAATTTTAAATTTTAAATTTTAAATTTTAAATTTAAATTTTAAATTTTAAATTTTAAATTTTAAATTTAAATTTTAAATTTTAAATTTTAAATTTTAAATTTTAAATTTTAAATTTTAAATTTTAAATTTAAATTTTAAATTTTAAATTTAAATTTTAAATTTTAAATTTTAAATTTTAAATTTTAAATTTTAAAATTTTAAATTTAAACTTTAAATTTTAAATTTTAAATTTCAACCTTAAACCTTAAACCTTAAACTCAAACCCTAAACTTTAAACTCAAACTTAAACCCTAAACCCTAAACCTTAAACTCAAACCTCAAACTCTAAATTCTAAACCCTTTAAACCCTAAACTCAAACTCAAATTTTAAATTAAACTCAAACTCAAACCTCAAACCTTAAACTCAAAACCTTTAAAACCTTAAATTTTAAATTTTAAATTTTAAATTTTAATTTTAAATTTAAATTTTAAATTTTAAATTTTAAATTTAAATTTTAAATTTTAAATTTTAAATTTAAATTTTAAATTTTAAATTTAAATTTTAAATTTAAATTTTAAATTTTAAATTTTAAATTTTAAATTTTAAATTTTAAATTTTAAATTTTAAATTTTAAATTTAAATTAAATTTTAAATTTTAAATTTTAAATTTTAAATTTTAAATTTTAAATTTTAAATTTTAAATTTAAATTTTAAATTTTAAACTTTAAACCTTAAATCAAACTTAAACTTTAAATTTTAAATTTTAAACTTTAAATTTTTAAACCTTAAATCTTAAACTTTAAATTTTAAATTTTAAATTTCAAATTTTAAAACCCTAAACTTTAAACCTTAAACCTTAAACTCAACCCTCCACTCAAACCTTAAACTCAAACTTTAAACTTAAACTCTAAACCTTAAACCTTAAAAAAACTTAAACCCTAAACCTTAAACCCTAAACCTTAAACCTCAAAACTTTAAACCTTAAACCTTAAACTTTAAACCTTAAAATTTAAATTTTAAATTTTAAATTTTAAATTTTAAATTTTAAATTTTAAATTTTAAATTTTAAATTTTAAATTTTAAATTTTAAATTTAAATTTTAAATTTTAAATTTTAAATTTTAAATTTAAATTTTAAATTTTAAATTTTAAATTTTAAATTTTAAATTTTAAATTTTAAATTTTAAATTTTAAATTTTAAATTTAAATTTTAAATTTTAAATTTTAAATTTTAAATTTAAATTTTAAATTTTAAATTTTAAATTTTAAATTTTAAATTTAAATTTTAAATTTTAAACTTTAAATTTAAATTTTAAATTTTAAATTTAAATTTTAAAAATTTTAAATTTTAAATTTTAAATTTTAAACTTAAATTTTAAATTTCAAATTTAAACTCAACCCTTAAACTTTAAACTTTAAACTTTAAACCCTAAACTCAACCTTTAAACTCAAACCTAAACTCTAAACCTTTCTTAAACCTTAAACCTTAAACCCTAAACCCTAAACTTAAACCTTTAAACCCTAAATTTTAAATTTTAAATTTTAAATTTAAATTTTAAATTTTAAATTTTAAATTTTAAATTTTAAATTTTAAATTTAAATTTTAAATTTAAATTTTAAATTTAAATTTTAAATTTTAAATTTTAAATTTTAAATTTTAAATTTTAAATTTTAAATTTTAAATTTTAAATTTTAAATTTTAAATTTAAATTTTAAATTTTAAATTTAAATTTTAAATTTAAATTTTAAATTTTAAATTTTAAATTTTAAATTTTAAATTTAAATTTAAATTTTAAATTTTAAATTTAAAATTTTAAAAACTTAAATTTTAAACCTTAAATTTTAAAACTTAAATTTCTAAACTCAAACTTCTCAAACTTTAAACTCTAAACCTTAAACTAAACTTTAAACCCTAAACCCTAAACCCTAAACCTTAAATTTTAAACTTTAAACCTTAAATTTTAAATTTTAAATTTTAAATTTTAAATTTTAAATTTTAAATTTTAAATTTTAAATTTTAAATTTTAAATTTAAATTTTAAATTTTAAATTTTAAATTTAAATTTTAAATTTTAAATTTTAAATTTTAAATTTTAAATTTTAAATTTTAAATTTTAAATTTTAAATTTTAAATTTTAAATTTTAAATTTTAAATTTAAATTTTAAATTTTAAATTTTAAATTTTAAATTTTAAATTTTAAATTTTAAATTTTAAATTTTAAATTTTAAATTTAAATTTTAAATTTAAATTTTAAATTTTAAATTTTAAATTTTAAATTTTAAATTTTAAATTTTCTTAAACCCTAAATTTTAAACTTTAAATTTTAAACTCAAATTTTAAACTTTAAACTTTAAACCTAAACCTAAATTTAAAAACCCTAAACCTTAAACCTTAAACCCTCAAACTCAAACCTCAAACCTAAACCCTAAACTCAAACTTAAATTCAAACTTAAACCCAAACCCTAAACTCTAAACCTTAAACCCTAAAAACCTCAAACTCTAAACCCTAAACTCTAAATTTTAAAATTTAAATTTTAAATTTTAAATTTTAAATTTTAAATTTTAAATTTTAAATTTTAAATTTTAAATTTAAATTTAAATTTTAAATTTAAATTTTAAATTTTAAATTTTAAATTTTAAATTTTAAATTTTAAATTTTAATTTTAAATTTAAATTTTAAATTAAAAATTTTAAATTTTAAATTTAAATTTTAAATTTTAAATTTAAATTTTAAATTTTAAATTTTTTAAACCTTTAAATTTTAAATTTAAATTTTAAATTTTAAATTTAAATTTTAAATTTTAAATTTAAATTTTTTAAAATTTAAATTTTAAATTTTAAATTTTAAATTTTAAATTTTAAATTTTTTAAATTTCTAAACTTTAAATTTTAAACTTAAATTTTAAATTTTAAATTTTAAATTTCAAACCTTAAATTAAATTTAAATTTTTAAATTTCAAATTTTAAACAAACCTTAAATTTTAAATTTTAAACCTTCAAACCTTAAACCCTAAACTCAAACCCTAAACCTCAAACCCTAAAACTCAAAACCCTAAACTTTAAACTTTAAACCCTAAACCCTAAACTCAAACCTCAAAACTTAAACTAAACCTTTAAATTTTAAATTTTAAATTTTAAAATTTTAAATTTTAAATTTAAATTTTAAATTTTAAATTTTAAATTTTAAATTTTAAATTTTAAATTTTAAATTTTAAATTTTAAATTTAAATTTTTTAAATTTTAAATTTTAAATTTTAAATTTAAATTTTAAATTTTAAATTTTAAATTTTAAATTTTAAATTTTAAATTTTAAATTTTAAATTTTAAATTTTAAATTTTAAATTTTAAATTTTAAATTTTAAATTTTAAATTTTAAATTTTAAATTTTAAATTTTAAATTTTAAATTTTAAAACTTAAATTTTAAATTTAAATTTTAAATTTTAAATTTTAAATTTTAAATTTTAAATTTTAAACTTTAAACTTAAATTTAAATTTTAAACTCAAACCTTAAACTTTAAATTTTAAACCTAAATTTTAAATTTTAAACTCAAACTTCAAACCTTAAACCCTAAACCTCAAACCCTAAACCCTAAACCCTAAACCCTAAAACTCTAAACCCAAAACCTTAAACCTCAAACTCTAAACCCTAAACCCTAAACCTTAAACTCAAAACCTTTAAACCTAAATTTTAAATTTTAAATTTTAAATTTTAAATTTTAAATTTTAAATTTTAAATTTTAAATTTAAATTTTAAATTTTAAATTTTTTAAATTTAAATTTTAATTTTAAATTTAAATTTTAAATTTTAAATTTTAAATTTTAAATTTTAAATTTTAAATTTTAAATTTAAATTTTAAATTTTAAATTTTAAATTTTAAATTTTAAATTTTAAATTTTAAATTTTAATTTTTTAAATTTTAAATTTTAAATTTTAAATTTTAAATTTTAAATTTTAAATTTTAAATTTTAAATTTAAATTTTAAATTTTAAATTTAAATTTTAAATTTTAAATTTTAAATTTTAAATTTCAAATTTCAAACCTTAAATTTAAAACTTTTCAAATTTTAAACCTCAAATTTTAAACTTAAATTTTAAACTCTAAATTTTAAACCTTTAAACCCTAAAACTTAAACTCAAACCTTAAACTTTAAACCTTAAATTTAAACTTTAAACTTTAAACCTTAAATTTTAAATTTTAAATTTTAAATTTTAAATTTAAATTTAAATTTTAAATTTTAAATTTTAAATTTTAAATTTTAAATTTTAAATTTTAAATTTTAAATTTTAAATTTTAAATTTTAAATTTTAAATTTTAAATTTTAAATTTTAAATTTTAAATTTTAAATTTTAAATTTTAAATTTTAAATTTTAAATTTTAAATTTAAATTTTAAATTTTAAATTTTAAATTTTAAATTTTAAATTTTAAATTTTAAATTTTAAATTTTAAATTTTAAATTTTAAATTTAAATTTTAAATTTAAATTTTAAATTTTAAATTTTAAATTTTAAATTTTAAATTTAAACCTTTAAATTTTAAACCCTTAAACCTTTAAACCTTAAACTTTAAACTTTAAACTCCTAAACCCAAACTTAAAACCCTAAATTTTAAACCCTTTAAAATTTAAATTTTAAACCCAAACCCTAAATTTTAAATTTAAATTTTAAATTTCTAAATTTAAACCCTAAATTTTAAACCCTAAATTTTAAATTTTAAATTTTAAATTTTAAATTAAATTTAAACCCTAAACCTTAAATTTTAAATTTAAATTTTAAATTTTAAATTTAAATTTTAAATTTTAAATTTTAAATTTAAATTTTAAATTTTAAATTTTAAATTTTTAAATTTTAAATTTAAATTTTAAATTTTAAATTTTAAATTTTAAATTTTAAATTTTAAATTTAAATTTTAAATTTAAATTTTAAATTTTAAAATTTAAATTTTAAATTTTAAATTTTAAATTTAAATTTTAAATTTTAAATTTTAAATTTTTAAAAAATTTAAATTTTAAATTTAAAATTTAAATTTAAATTTTAAATTTTAAATTTTAAATTTTAAATTTTAAATTTTAAATTTTAAATTTTAAATTTTAAATTTTAAATTTTAAATTTTAAATTTTAAATTTTAAATTTTAAATTTTAAATTTTAAATTTTAAATTTTAAATTTTAAATTTTAAATTTTAAATTTTAAATTTTAAATTTTAAATTTAAATTTTAAATTTTAAATTTTAAATTTTAAATTTTAAATTTTAAATTTTAAATTTTAAATTTTAAATTTTTTAAATTTTAAATTTTAAATTTTAAATTTTAAATTTTAAATTTTAAATTTAAATTTTAAATTTAAATTTTAAATTTTAAATTTTAAACCTTTAAATTTTAAATTTTAAATTTTAAATTTTAAACCTTTAAACTTTAAATTTTAAATTTTAAATTTTAAATTTTAAATTTTAAATTTTAAATTTTAAATTTTAAATTTTAAATTTTAAATTTTAAATTTTAAATTTTAAATTTAAATTTTAAATTTTAAATTTTAAATTTTAAATTTTAAATTTTTTTAAATTTTAAATTTAAATTTTAAATTTTAAATTTTTTAAATTTTAAATTTTAAATTTAAATTTTAAATTTTAAATTTTAAATTTTAAATTTTAAATTTTAAATTTTAAATTTTAAATTTTAAATTTTAAATTTTAAATTTTAAATTTTAAATTTTAAATTTTAAATTTTAAATTTTAAATTTTAAATTTAAATTTTAAATTTTAAATTTTAAATTTTAAATTTTAAATTTTAAATTTTAAATTTTAAATTTTAAACCTTTAAATTTTAAATTTTAAATTTTAAATTTTAAATTTTAAATTTTTTTAAATTTTAAACTTCAAATTTTAAATTTTAAACCTTAAACTTTTAAACTTTAAACCTTAAACTTTAAACTCAAATTTTAAACTTTAAACTCTTAAACTTCAAACTCAAACTTTAAATTTTAAATTTCTTTAAATTTTAAATTTTAAATTTTAAATTTAAATTTTAAATTTTAAATTTTAAATTTTAAATTTTAAATTTTAAATTTAAATTTTAAATTTAAATTTTAAATTTTAAATTTTAAATTTTAAATTTTAAATTTTAAATTTTAAATTTAAATTTTAAATTTTAAATTTTAAATTTTAAATTTTAAATTTTAAATTTTAAATTTTAAATTTTAAATTTTAAATTTTAAATTTTAAATTTTAAATTTTAAATTTTAAATTTTAAATTTTAAATTTTAAATTTTAAATTTAAATTTTAAATTTTAAATTTTAAATTTTAAATTTTAAATTTTAAATTTTAAATTTTAAATTTTAAATTTTAAATTTTAAACCTTTTAAATTTCAAATTTTAAATTTTAAACCTAAACCTTTAAACTTTAAATCCTTTAAACCTTAAACTTTAAACCTTAAACTCAAACCCTAAAACCTTAAACTCAAACCTAAACTCTAAACCCTAAACTTAAACCCTAAACCTTTAAACTTAAACTTTAAATTTTAAATTTTAAATTTTAAATTTTAAATTTTAAATTTTAAATTTTAAATTTAAATTTTAAATTTTAAATTTAAATTTTAAATTTTAAATTTTTAAATTTTAAATTTTAAATTTTAAATTTTAAATTTTAAATTTTAAATTTTAAATTTTAAATTTTAAATTTAAATTTTAAATTTAAATTTTAAATTTTAAATTTTAAATTTAAATTTAAATTTTAAATTTTAAATTTAAATTTTAAATTTAAATTTTAAATTTTAAATTTTAAATTTTAAATTTTAAATTTAAATTTTAAATTTTAAATTTTAAATTTTAAATTTTAAATTTTAAATTTTAAATTTTAAATTTTAAATTTTAAATTTTAAATTTTAAATTTAAATTTTAAATTTTAAATTTTAAATTTTAAATTTAAATTTTAAACTTTAAACCTTAAATTTTAAACTTTAAATTTTAAACTTAAATCCTAAACTCAAACCTTTAAACTTTAAACTCTAAACCTTAAACCCTAAACTAAACCTTAAACCTTAAACCTTAAACTAAACCTTTAAATTTTAAACCTTAAATTTTAAATTTTAAATTTTAAATTTAAATTTTAAATTTTAAATTTTAAATTTTAAATTTTAAATTTTAAATTTAAATTTAAATTTTAAATTTTAAATTTTAAATTTTAAATTTAAATTTTAAATTTTAAATTTTAAATTTTAAATTTTAAATTTTAAATTTTAAATTTTAAATTTAAATTTTAAATTTTAAATTTTAAATTTTAAATTTTAAATTTTAAATTTTAAATTTTAAATTTAAATTTTAAATTTAAATTTTAAATTTTAAATTTTAAATTTTAAATTTTAAATTTTAAATTTTAAATTTTAAATTTTAAATTTTAAATTTTAAATTTTAAATTTTAAAATTTAAATTTTAAATTTTAAACTTTAAACTTAAACTCTAAATTTAAATTTAAAATTTAAATTTTAAACTCAAAACTTTAAACCCTAAACTTTAAATTTTAAACTTTAAACTTTAAACTTTAAACCAAACTCAAACTTTAAACTTTAAACTCAAACCTAAACTCAAACTTAAACTCTAAACTTTTAAACTTTAAATTTTAAATTTTAAATTTTAAATTTTAAATTTTAAATTTTAAATTTAAATTTTAAATTTTAAATTTTAAATTTAAATTTTAAATTTTAAATTTTAAATTTTAAATTTTAAATTTTAAATTTTAAATTTTAAATTTTAAATTTTAAATTTTAAATTTTAAATTTTAAATTTAAATTTAAATTTAAATTTAAATTTTAAATTTTAAATTTTTAATTTTAAATTTAAATTTTAAATTTTAAATTTTAAATTTTAAATTTTAAATTTTAAATTTTAAATTTTAAATTTTAAATTTTAAATTTTAAATTTTAAATTTTAAATTTTAAATTTTAAATTTTAAATTTTAAATTTTAAATTTTAAATTTTAAATTTTAAATTTTAAATTTTAAACTTAAATAAATTTTAAACTTTAAACTCAAACTTTAAACTTTAAACCCTTTTAAACTTTAAACTCCTTAAACCCTAAACTCAAACTCAAATTTTAAACCTTTAAATTTTAAAATTTAAAACTTAAATTTTAAATTTTAAATTTTAAATTTTAAATTTTAAATTTTAAATTTTAAATTTTAAATTTTAAATTTAAATTTTAAATTTTAAATTTTAAATTTAAATTTTAAATTTTAAATTTAAATTTTAAATTTTAAATTTTAAATTTTAAATTTTAAATTTTAAATTTTAAATTTTAAATTTTAAATTTTAAATTTAAATTTTAAATTTTAAATTTTAAATTTTAAATTTTAAATTTTAAATTTTAAATTTTAAATTTTAAATTTTAAATTTTAAATTTTAAACTTTAAATTTTAAATTTTAAACCTTCAAACCTTTAAATTTTAAACTTTAAACCTCAAATTTCAAACCCTAAACTCTAAACTTAAACCCTAAACCTTAAACCCTAAACTCAAACCTCAAACCTAAACCCCCTAAACCTAAACCTCAAACCCTCAAACTCTAAACCTCAAAAACTTAAACCTTAAAACTAAACCCTAAACCCTAAATTTTAAACTTAAAATTTAAACCTTTTAAATTTTAAATTTTAAATTTTAAATTTAAATTTTAAATTTAAATTTTAAATTTTAAATTTTAAATTTAAATTTTAAATTTTAAATTTTAAATTTTAAATTTTAAATTTTAAATTTTAAATTTTAAATTTTAAATTTAAATTTTAAATTTTAAATTTTAAATTTTAAATTTTAAATTTAAATTTTAAATTTTAAATTTTAAATTTTAAATTTTAAATTTAAATTTTAAATTTTAAATTTTAAATTTTAAATTTTAAATTTTAAATTTTAAATTTAAATTTAAATTTTAAATTTTAAATTTTAAATTTTAAATTTAAATTTTAAATTAAACCCTTAAATTTTAAATTTTAAATTTAAAATTTTAAATTTCAAACCCTAAAATTTAAACTTTAAACCTTTAAACTTAAACTTAAACCTAAACCTAAACTTAAACCTCAAACTTTTAAACCTTAAACTCAAACCTTTAAACTCTAAACCTCAAACTAAACCTTAAACTCTTAAAACTCAAACCCTAAACTTTAAACTTAAACTTAACCTTTAAATTTTAAATTTTAAATTTAAATTTTAAATTTTAAATTTTAAATTTTAAATTTTAAATTTTAAATTTTAAATTTTAAATTTAAATTTTAAATTTTAAATTTTAAATTTTAAATTTTAAATTTTAAATTTAAATTTAAATTTTAAATTTTAAATTTAAATTTTAAATTTTAAATTTTAAATTTTAAATTTTAAATTTTAAATTTTAAATTTTAAATTTTAAATTTTAAATTTTAAATTTAAAATTTTAAATTTTAAATTTTAAATTTTAAATTTTAAATTTTAAATTTTAAATTTTAAATTTTAAATTTTAAATTTTAAATTTTAAATTTAAAATTTAAAATTTAAATTTTAAATTTTAAACTTTAAATTTTAAATTTTAAATTTTTAAATTTTAAACTTTAAACTTAAACTTTAAACCTTAAACCCTTAAACTTAAAACCTAAACTCAAAACTTTAAACTTTAAACCTTAAACTCCTAAACTCTAAATTTTAAATTTTAAATTTAAATTTTAAATTTTAAATTTTAAATTTTAAATTTTAAATTTTAAATTTTAAATTTTAAATTTAAATTTTAAATTTTAAATTTTAAATTTTAAATTTTAAATTTTAAATTTAAATTTTAAATTTTTAAATTTTAAATTTTAAATTTTAAATTTTAAATTTTAAATTTTAAATTTTAAATTTTAAATTTTAAATTTAAATTTTAAATTTTAAATTTTAAATTTTAAATTTTAAATTTTAAATTTTAAATTTTAAATTTTAAATTTTAAATTTTAAATTTTAAATTTTAAATTTAAAATTTTAAATTTTAAATTTTAAATTTTAAATTTTAAATTTTAAACTTAAATTTTAAATTTTAAATTTTAAACTCTTAAAACCTTTAAACTTTTAAACCTAAACCTTTAAAACTCAAACTCAAACCCTAAATTTAAACCTTAAACCCTAAAACTTTAAACTTTAAACTCAAACCTAAACCTTTAAACCTAAACCCTAAACCTCTAAAACCTAAATTCTAAAATTTTAAATTTTAAATTTTAAATTTTAAATTTTAAATTTTAAATTTTAAATTTAAATTTTAAATTTAAATTTTAAATTTTAAATTTTAAATTTTAAATTTTAAATTTTAAATTTTAAATTTTAAATTTTAAATTTAAATTTTAAATTTTAAATTTAAATTTTAAATTTTAAATTTTAAATTTTAAATTTTAAATTTAAATTTTAAATTTAAATTTTAAATTTAAATTTTAAATTTTAAATTTTAAATTTTAAATTTTAAATTTAAATTTTAAATTTTAAATTTTAAATTTTAAATTTTAAATTTTAAATTTTAAATTTTAAATTTTAAATTTTAAATTTTAAATTTTAACCTTATTTTAAATTTTAAATTTTAAATTTTAAATTTTAAACTCTAAATTTTAAACTCTAAACCTTAAACCTTCAAACTAAACTAAACCTTAAACTTTAAACCTTTAAACCTTTAAACTTTAAACCTCAAATTTTAAAACCTAAACTTAAACTTTAAATTTTAAATTTTAAATTTTAAATTTAAATTTTAAATTTTAAATTTTAAATTTTAAATTTTAAATTTTAAATTTTAAATTTAAATTTTAAATTTAAATTTAAATTTTAAATTTTAAATTTTAAATTTTAAATTTTAAATTTTAAATTTTAAATTTTAAATTTTAAATTTTTTTAAATTTTAAATTTTTAAATTTTAAATTTTAAATTTTAAATTTTAAATTTTAAATTTTAAAATTTTAAATTTTAAATTTTAATTTTTTTAAATTTTAAATTTTAAATTTTAAATTTTAAATTTTAAATTTTAAATTTTAAATTTTAAATTTTAAATTTTAAATTTTAAATTTTAAAATTTTAAATTTTAAATTTTAAATTTTAAACTCTTTAAACTCAAACTTAAACCTAAACCTTTAAATTTTAAATTTTAAAACTTAAACCTTAAACTCTTAAACTTAAACCCTAAACCTTTAAACTCAAACTTCTAAACCTTAAACTTTTAAACTCAAATTTTAAACTCTAAAACCTTAAATTTAAACCCTAAACCCTAAATTTTAAATTTTAAATTTTAAATTTTAAATTTTAAATTTAAATTTTAAATTTTAAATTTAAATTTTAAATTTTAAATTTTAAATTTTAAATTTTTAAATTTAAATTTTAAATTTTAAATTTTAAATTTAAATTTTAAATTTTAAATTTTAAATTTTTTTTAAATTTTAAATTTAAATTTTAAATTTTAAATTTTAAATTTTAAATTTTAAATTTAAATTTAAATTTTAAATTTTAAATTTTAAACCCTAAATTTAAATTTTAAATTTTAAATTTTAAACTTTAAAAATTTTAAACCCCAAACCCAAAACCTTTAAAACTTTAAACCTTAAACCTTAAACCCTAAACCCTAAATTCCCAAACCCTAAACCTAAACCCTAAACCCTCAAACCCTTAAACCCTAAAACCCTAAAACCTTAAACCCTAAAACCCTCAAACCTCAAACCCCTCTAAACCTTAAAACTCTAAAACCTAAACCCTAAACCCTAAACCTTAAACCCTTAAACCCTTAAACCTAAAATTTTAAATTTTAAATTTTAAATTTTAAATTTTAAATTTTAAATTTAAATTTTAAATTTTAAATTTTAAATTTAAATTTTAAATTTTAAATTTAAATTTAAATTTTAAATTTTAAATTTTTTTAAATTTTAAATTTTAAATTTTAAATTTTAAATTTTAAATTTTAAATTTTAAATTTTAAATTTTAAATTTTAAATTTTAAATTTTAAATTTAAATTTTAAATTTTAAATTTTAAATTTTAAATTTTAAATTTTAAATTTTAAATTTTAAATTTTAAATTTTAAATTTTAAATTTTAAATTTTAAATTTTAAATTTTAAATTTAAATTTTAAATTTTAAATTTTAAATTTTAAATTTTAAATTTTAAATTTAAATTTCAAACTTTAAACTTTCTAAATTTAAATTTTAAATTTTAAACCTTAAACCTAAACCTTTAAATTCTTAAACTTAAACCTTAAACTTTAAAATTTTAAACTTAAACCTTAAACTTTAAATTTAAAACTCAAAAATTTTAAACTTTAAATTTTAAATTTTAAATTTAAATTTTTTAAATTTTAAATTTTAAATTTTAAATTTTAAATTTTAAATTTTAAATTTTAAATTTTAAATTTTAAATTTTAAATTTTAAATTTTAAATTTTAAATTTTAAATTTAAATTTAAATTTAAATTTTAAATTTTAAATTTTAAATTTTAAATTTTAAATTTTAAATTTTAAATTTAAATTTTAAATTTTAAATTTTAATTTAAATTTAAATTTTAAATTTTAAATTTAAATTTTAAATTTTAAATTTTAAATTTTAAATTTAAATTTAAATTTTAAATTTTAAATTTTAAATTTTAAATTTTAAATTTAAACTTTAAATTTTAAATTTTAAATTTTAAATTTAAAATTTAAATTTTAAACTTTAAACTTTAAACTTTCAAATTTAAACCTTCAAATTCAAAAACCTCAAACTTTAAACTTAAAACTCAAAACCTTTAAACTCAAATTAAACTCAAACCTTAAACCCTAAATTTAAACCTAAACCCTCAAACCCTAAACTCAAACCCTAAACTTTAAATTTAAAATTTTTAAACCCTAAATTTAAATTTTAAATTTTTTAAATTTTAAATTTTAAATTTTAAATTTTAAATTTTAAATTTTAAATTTAAATTTAAATTTAAATTTTAAATTTTAAATTTTAAATTTTAAATTTTAAATTTTAAATTTTAAATTTTAAATTTTAAATTTTAAATTTTAAATTTTAAATTTAAATTTTAAATTTTAAATTTTAAATTTTAAATTTAAAATTTAAATTTTAAATTTTAAATTTTAAATTTTTTTAATTTTAAATTTTAAATTTTAAATTTTAAATTTTAAATTTTAAATTTTAAATTTAAATTTTAAATTTTTAAATTTTAAATTTTAAACTTTAAATTTTAAACTTAAATTTAAATTTTAAATTTTAAACTTAAATTTTAAATTTTAAACCTAAATTTTAAATCTTTAAACTTAAACTTTAAATTTTAAATTTAAACTTAAACTTTAAACTCAAACCCTTTAAACCCTAAAATTTCAAACTAAACCCTAAACTTAAACCTTAAATTTTAAATTTTAAATTTTAAATTTTAAATTTTAAATTTTAAATTTTAAATTTTTAAATTTTAAATTTAAATTTTAAATTTTAAATTTTAAATTTTAAATTTTAAATTTTAAATTTTAAATTTTAAATTTTAAATTTTAAATTTTAAATTTTAAATTTTAAATTTTAAATTTTAAATTTAAATTTTAAATTTTTTAAATTTTAAATTTTAAATTTAAATTTAAAATTTAAATTTAAATTTAAATTTTAAATTTTAATTTAAATTTTAAATTTTAAATTTTAAATTTTAAATTTTAAATTTTAAATTTTAAATTTTAAATTTTAAATTTTAAATTTTAAATTTTAAATTTTAAATTTTAAATTTTAAATTTTAAATTTTAAATTAAATTTTAAATTTTAAACCTTAAACTTAAATTTTAAATTTTAAATTTTAAACTTTAAACCCTAAACCTTAAAATCTTTAAACTCAAATTTAAACTTAAACTCAAAACTCAAACTCAAACTAAACCTTTAAACCTTAAACTCTAAACCTAAACCTTTAAACTTTAAATTTTAAATTTTAAATTTTAAATTTTAAATTTTAAATTTTAAATTTAAATTTTAAATTTAAATTTTAAATTTTAAATTTTAAATTTTAAATTTTAAATTTTAATTTTAAATTTTAAATTTTAAATTTTAAATTTAAATTTTAAATTTTAAATTTTAAATTTTAAATTTTAAATTTTAAATTTTAAATTTTAAATTTAAATTTTAAATTTTAAATTTTAAATTTTAAATTTTAAATTTAAATTTTAAATTTTAAATTTTAAATTTAAATTTTAAATTTTAAATTTTAAATTTAAATTTTAAATTTTAAATTTTAAATTTTAAATTTTAAATTTTAAATTTTAAATTTTAAACTTAAATTTAAACCAAATTTAAAAACTTTAAATCTCAAACTTAAACTTTAAACTCTAAACTTTAAACCTTAAACTTAAACTTTAAACTCAAACTTAAACCCTAAACTTAAACTCAAACCTTAAAATTTTAAACTTAAACTCAAACTCCTAAACTCAAACTTCAAACCTTAAATTTTAAATTAAATTTTAAAAAATTTAAACTTTAAATTTTAAATTTTAAATTTTAAATTTTTAAATTTTAAATTTTTTTAATTTTAAATTTAAATTTAAATTTTAAATTTTAAATTTAAATTTTAAATTTTAAATTTTAAATTTTAAATTTTAAATTTTAAATTTAAATTTTAAATTTAAATTTTAAATTTTAAATTTTAAATTTTAAATTTTAAATTTTAAATTTAAATTTTTAAACTTTTAAATTTTAAATTTTAAATTTAAATTTTAAATTTTAAATTTTAAATTTTAAATTTTAAATTTTAAATTTTTTAAACTTTAAATTTTAAATTTTAAATTTTAAATTTAAATTTTAAATTTTAAATTTAAATTTTAAATTTTAAAATTTTTAAATTTTAAATTTTAAATTTAAATTTTAAATTTTAAATTTTAAATTTTAAATTTTAAATTTTAAACTTAAACCTTAAACTCAAAATTTCAAACCTTAAACTTAAATTTAACCTTAAATTTAAAATTTAAAATTAAAATTTAAATTTTAAACCTTTAAACTTAAACTTAAACCTTTAAATTTTAAACCTTCAAATTTTAAATTTTAAACTCAAACCTCAAACTTAAATTTTAAATTTAAATTTTAAATCTTTAAACTTAAATTTTAAATTTTAAATTTTAAATTTTAAATTTTAAATTTTAAATTTTAAATCCCTTTAAATTTTAAATTTTAAATTTAAATTTTAAATTAAATTTTAAATTTTAAATTTTAAATTTTAAATTTTAAATTTAAATTTTAAATTTTAAATTTTAAATTTTAAATTTTAAATTTTAAATTTTAAATTTTAAATTTAAATTTTAAATTTTAAATTTTAATTAAATTTTAAATTTTAAATTTAAATTTTAAATTTTAAATTTTAAATTTTAAATTTTAAACTTAAATTCAAAACCTTTAAACTCAAATTTAAAATTCAATTTTCAAACTTAAACTTTAAATCTTAAACTTAAACCTTAAACTCAAACTCCTAAACCCTAAACTCAAACCTTAAATCCCTAAACCTCAAACTAAAATTTAAACTAAAACCTCAAACTTTAAACCTTAAACCCTAAACCTCAAACTCAAACCTCTCAAACCTCAAACCTCAAACCTCAAACCTAAACTCAAACCCTAAACTCAAAACCTTAAATTTTAAACCTTAAATTTAAAATTTAAATTTTAAATTTTAAATTTTAAATTTTAAATTTTAAATTTTAAATTTTAAATTTAAATTTTAAATTTTAAATTTTAAATTTAAATTTTAAATTTTAAATTTTAAATTTTAAATTTTAAATTTAAATTTTAAATTTTAAATTTTAAATTTTAAATTTTAAATTTTAAATTTTAAATTTTAAATTTTAAATTTTAAATTTAAATTTTAAATTTAAATTTTAAATTTTAAATTTTAAATTTAAAAATTTTAAATTTTAAATTTTAAATTTAAATTTTAAATTTTAAATTTTAAATTTTAAATTTTAAATTTTAAATTTCAAAATTTTAAATTTTAAATTCTAAATTTTAAATTTTAAATTTTAAACTCAAATTTTCAAATTTTAAACTTTAAACTTTAAACTTTAAATTTCAAACTCAAACTCAAACTCTAAACTTTAAACCTTAAACCTTAAAATTTAAAACTCAAACTCAAATTTTAAACCTCAAACCTTTAAAACCTTAAATTTAAAACTAAACCCCAACTTTTAAACTTTCAAACCCTAAACCCCTAAACCTTAAACCCAAACCTCTAAACCCCTAAAACCCCAAATTTTAAACCCTAAAACCCTAAACCCTAAACTCCTAAAACTCCTAAACCCTAAACCCCTAAACCCTAAAACCCTAAACCCTAAAACCCTAAACCCCAAACCCCAAACCCCAAACCCTTAAACCCTAAACTCCCTAAAACCCCCAAACCCTAAAACCCTAAACCCCCAAAAACCCTAAACCCCCCCAAACCCTAAACCCCAAACCCCAAACCCTAAACCCCTAAAAAACCCTAAACCCCAAACCCCAAACCCTAAAACCTAAAACCCTAAACCCTAAACCCTAAACCCAAACCCTAAACCTAAACCCAAACCCCAAACCCTAAACCCTAAACCCTAAACCCTAAACCCTAAACCCTAAACCCTAAACCCTAAACCCCAAACCCTAAACTCTTTTTATGTTTTTTCTATTCTTCACAGATTTCAGATTTTTTCCTCGAAAGAAATAGGTCGTGGTTAGAAACGGTTGCTCGACCGAAGACCTCTTTCAAGCGTATTTATTCAGAGACAAAGAAACTTGATTCACCAATTCTTATTCCTTTACTCTTAATCAAGGGCTTTCCAGTGCACTTTCTTTTTGTTGATCTAGGACCCTAACTTCAGATAGACTTCTCCTCCCAAATGGCTTACAACTAATCTCCTTTCTATTGAAAGAAAGGACTCGATTTGATCTCGCTAGTATAAAATTTTATCGCTTGAGAAGGTTTTCTAAAACCAAGTCCCAAAGTACTTCCGGGTCAAGCGTCAATCAATCCGTCTCCGTCCGCAAGAGGTCGCCAAAGAAGTCAAGTGAGTGCCCAGGAAGGTGGAGAGAAATTGATTTCATTGTCTGGATTTAATCCTATTCTCAGAACCGGTTTTAGTAAGTAAAGTAGTCTTTGTTGATCCCATGAGCCAGACGAGAGGAGAGAGTTTTTCATGATAAGAGGAGAGTTGCTTTGTTTTCGCCTTCTTTTCTTGTTTTGTTGCCGAGGGCTTCGCAACCGTAATTCAACCCAGCTAACGTGATTTTGGTGTCGAGCCCACCCCCTTCCTCTTCCAATTTATGATGAAGCCATGAGATGTCGCTTAAACGAAAAGCCAAAGAAGTCGGTATCTCTTCTTCAAAGTGTGATGTAATGATTCCACCAGATAATATAGTAAGTTTCAATCTCTCGATTCGCTTTTCAATGAAATATTTCAATATATCAATCTAATCGATCGAATCACTTTTTTAGAGAAAGACGAGGATTTAGATAGACGCCTGTTGTACAAATAAAGAGATCTAGTCAAGGATCAGCATCAACCAGATTAAGAGAATGTGGCTAATCGAGAAATGTGGAAACAAATTAGTTAAACAATTAGTCCTCTTCCCTTCCCCAAGGGAGCTATATGGAGACTGTACGTCAACCGCTAGGCTATTTGTCTCAATCGCTAAGAGATAGAGAGAAAGATTCCATTATCGATGGACACATGGTTGGCAATCACTCCGCCGCTTTCAAAGCTACACTTGCTTCCTTCCTTCATAAGCTAATAAGAGATTCTATTATTCTACACCGTAATACGACCGTATTGTTTTGTCTTTCTTCTCCTAGTTACTTCTCCACTTAACTCCGCTTATCAAACTAGGGATATTTGAACTGTCGAACTGAGGAGCTTCTAGCGCAAGCTTTCATAAGAAGGAAGCAACTACCTTTAATCGCTTCTTTCAAACAAGTCAAAAGATGAAAAGTGAAACGAAAGATGAAACAAAATCATGGATCAACTAAGTCCTTCTGGTGGGACTTTCAAGAATAAGAAAGAGGAACCTATGTAAATACCATGGAATAAGGTTTGATCCTATTCATGGAGATTCCAGAATATTCCATTCCAAAATGGAAAGTTCAAACAATTGGGATTTTTGGAAATTGATGCAAGCCATTAATTCATGATCCTCGGCATGTATGTAATGAAAACTTTATTCTCGATTCTACGAGAATTTTT
>CM035139.1:157817701-157829562 GCA_020205605.1 Panax ginseng | reverse complement strand
TGACATATTGCTTCCTCCTCTTCCCGTTCGCTTTCAGGAGAACAAGCCAAAACAGGCCGTATGGAGTATAGCCAAGTGGTAAGGCACCGGTTTTTGGTACCGAGGTTCGAATCCTTTTACTCCAGATTATGAACACCCGACCGGATCTGTCAAGAACGAGCTGACGACTACAGGGGAAGCGGCTGACTGCAGTCCCTGAGCCCAGCTTGTAGCAAGCCAAAAGTTTGACTTCAGCCTACTTTGCTAAGAGAAGAGAGAGAGGGGAAAGACCAACTTCCCTCTAGTCTGATGGATTGCTTTCAATCAAAGGTAATGGACGGTCAGGATGGCTGACGGGAAGCAAACCAGGCACCCTACACTACTGCCCACCAGAAGGAATAGAGTTGCTGACACTGAAGTTCGGAGCTATACCACACAAAAAGAAGCATGTTCTGGGCCCCGATGTCTAGTAGAGTAGAACCGAAGCGTGAACACTAGATCGAAGGCTGCTGCAGAGAGAGAAGCTCTCGACTTACCCATATTTGGATGTGTGGTTATCCATAGGTCAGCCCAAGAGCGAATCTTTCTCTTTCTCTTTCACTGGCCTATAATTAATCTTTCCTTTGCTTGCGTGGCCTGGCTCAAGCCCGTTAATACCTTCAAGGTGAAAGCATCCCCCAATCGGTAGCTAAGCTAGTTGACGGACCCTGTCCTGTCCACGGAAAGCTTCACGCCCTGGAATGGAAGAACTTCAGAAAGCCGAGTGCCGAACCGAGACGTAAACTTCTTAGAGCTACTTGAAGCTATACTCAAAGAAGGCCTACGCTTGTTCCTCCATTTGAGAGTTCCGTTCCAGCTAGCGAGAACACTACTTTACATGAGAAGCGGCGAGTTTTTAGGTTCAGTAACGAACGATTGGGGATTTCGAAGATCCGATCTTTTCACATGCAATCCTCGATGAGATGATTCAATTAGGCCCGCTTTTGATCCTGAATGAATGGACGAAGGGTCTCACATTAGGGACCCCTCTCAACTAGGTATTCGGCCTAAGGATAAATTGCATTTAAGCGAGCTTAAGCCTATAGTTACATCTACTTTTAGGCCCCTTGCCTGATCATAGACTGGATTGGAAGAGCTGATCAATGGAAATGTCCAATCCTTCTTCGACCAATCCTACCTGACTTGTCTTATCTATGCTAATCGTGTGGGACTGGCCCTACTCACTTACCGGAAAGAGCAGAAGGAATTACACGCGCTGGAATGGCACACTCACTGGTTTGATCATTGGCTGCAACGGCACTGGATCGCGCGGAGAAGAACTTCTAAGGCGAAAGACTCGGGTCCCTCTCCTATTCAATTTCTTGATTTCATCCCTTCACTTTCATAAGTAATTGAATCCCGCTTTCGTGTCTATCCTGCCGCTGGATTCCACTGCTGCTTATATCCCTTTTGCCCACACTTTCTTAACACATAGTAAATAAAGGCTATAGAGAGCACTTCTTCCCTTGGTCTGGGAGGTGGGTTATGTGGGCTTCTTTTATCGCTTTACTATTATTGCTTCTTTGCCAATCGAAAGAGGAAGAGATTGCCATACTGTTCAGGATACATATATAAAGTACATATAGAAAGGGGAACACCTTCTCTGGAGTACTTTTGTCCGAGGAAGGAAATGAGACTGATTGTGTGAAGAGCCAAGGGTCTTAGTTGTGCGGTAGTTAGGGGCGCAACCTGCTGAAATGATGAATGTGTGGGAGAAAGAATTCAAAAAAGAGCCAAAGAAGGGATAGATATACCTGACTAATGCTGGGTGCCTCTTCCTTGTGTTCCTTGCTTGCGTGAAGCCGCGCCCTATTCTCCTAGTCACCTTCCTTGCTTTGAGACCGTGGGCCCCAATAGCAATCAGGTCTGAATCCTAACTACAACTCCTATTTACATAAGAGCGATGGGCTTGGAATCATTTATCCTTTTCGGCTTAAAGAAAGCCATTTGCAGCCATTTCTTAATCCTAAGAAAGAACGGGAAGAGATGCAACGACTCCCTCGCAAGCTAGCTACTTCTCTATCGAAACCGAAGCCTTGGTGTAGTTCTCATCAGGAGATTCATCGATCAATGCAGTTCTGCTTGCATGTGCTAGGGAAGGTCGGTCTGAAAGGCACTTTGTCGAAGCTGATATAGCTGGACAATCAATCTACTTTTTCACTATCGAACCCTTGAATTACTTTATTAATGAATTCTTCCTCGGTTCCGCTGATGTCTACTCTGGCATGTTCCCTGTTAGCTACTCTGGTCTGCTGCCTACTTTCCTATTTGAATAGACTAGGACTAATCCCCTCGCCTCAGATCAAAGGCGTGAAGGCAATGAGCATCTACATACGAATCATCTGCCTACGAGTGAGAGTCAGAAAGATCCGAAGAAGCAAGATCTGCAACGTCCAGCTCAGTATAGGAGGATTATGCCTCTCTTAGCTTACACACGGGTGAGGTTGTCCCTACCAACTAACTACTAGCTGGTGAATCAATCATTGGGCGAGCATCTTCCGCTAGAGTTACAAAGAGAGATCATGCAGATGTTAGAGCCGGCTCAGTGACAGCAGCAGAAGCAGCAAAAAGGGCTACTCCAGCATCACGTGTTGCGTTGTTACGATCAAAGGGAAGAGTTGAATCAGATGATGATGATGATTCTTTCACCATTCTCATCTGATTCTGACGAGCCAGTCCAGCTAAATGAGGAAGAAGCAGAACAATGTGCCAAAGCAAAAGCAATGGTTGAAACCAAAATGACAGATCTCGATCTAAAACAGAGCGAGATCAAGATCCAAAGTTTTGCTTTGGCACATTGTTCTCGCTTCTTCCTCATTTAATGGATCGAAGCTCGCCGTAATCGATGAGAATGGTGAAAGAATCATCATCATCATCCGATTCAACTCTTCCTTTGATCGTGAATAACGCAACACGTGATGTCGAGTAGCCCCTTTTTCGCTTGCTCGTCATTGCCATCGAGCCGGCTCTAACATCTCGCATGATCTCTCTTTCAGAACTCCAAGCGGAAGATGCTCGCCTCAATGATTGATTCACCACTAGTAGTTAGTTGGTAGGACAACCTCACCCGTGTAAGCTAAGAGAGGCATAATCCTCCTATATCGAAATGGACGCTGCAGATCTTGCTTCTTCGGATCTTTCCGACTCTCACCGTAGTTGCGATGATTCAGATGTAGATGCTCATTGCCTTCACGCCTTTGATCCGAGGCGTAGGGATTAGCAAAGACCTCTTTCTGTGTGCCGGAAAGTAGGCACCTGCACCAGAGTAAAGCTAACAGGAACATGTCAGAGTAGACATCCACGGAACCGAGGAAGAATTCATTAATAACGTAATTCAAGGGTTCGATAAAGGAAAAGTAGATTGATTGTCCAACTATATCACTTCGTTAAAGAGCCTTTCAGACCGACCTTTCCCTAGCACATGCAAGCAGAATCGCATCGATCGATGAATCTCCCGATGAGAACTACACCAAGGCTTTGCTTCGATAGAGAAGTAAATAGCTTCATGAGGAGTCGTCAGATCTCTTCCCGCTCTTTCTTAGGATTAAGAAATGGTCGCAAATGGCTTTTTTAAGCCTAAAAGGATAAATGATTCCAAGCCCATCGCTTCTTATGTAAATAGGAGTTGTAGTTAGGATTCAGACCGATTGCTATTGGGGCCCACGGCCTCAAAGCAAGGAAGGTGACTAGAGAATAGTATGAAGCCTTCACGCAAGCAAGGAACACAAGGAAGAGGCACCCAAAGATTAGTCGTATATCTATCCCTTCTTTGGCTCTTTTTTGAATTCTTTTCTCCCACACACATTCATTTCAAAGAAGTCAGCGCCCTAACTACCGCAGACAACTAAGACCCTGGCTCTTCACACAATCGCCCCATTTCCTTCCTGGACAAAAGTACTCCAGATAAGGTATTCCCTTCTATATGTACTTTATATATGTATCCCTAACAAGATGGCAATCTCTTTCCTTTCGATTGGCAAAGAAGCAATAATAGTAAAGCGATAAAAGAAGCTCCACATAACCCACCTCCTGCACAAGGGAAGAAGTGCTCTATAGCCTTTATTTACTATGTGTTAAGAAAGTGGGCAAAAGGATATAAGCAAAGAAGGAATCCAAATGCAGGATAGACACGAAAGCTGGATTCAATTACTTATGAAAGTGAAGGGATGAAATCAAGAAATTGAATAGAGAGGGACCCGATTCTTTCGCCTTAGAAGTTCTTTCTCCTACGATCCAAAGGCCGCTGCAGCCCAATGATCAAACCAAAGGAGTGTGCCATTCTAGCTGCAGGTAATTCCTTCCGCTTCTTTCCTAGAAGTGAGTAGGGCCATCCCCACACGATTAGCATAGATAAGACAAGTCGTAGGATTGGTTGAGAAGGATCGACATTTCCATCGATCACTCATCCAATCCAAGCCTATGATCGTGCAAGGGGCCTAAAAGTAGACGTGAATTATAGGCTTAAGCTCGCTTAAATGCAATTTATCCTTAGGGTCAATACCTAGTTGAGAGGGGTCCCTAATGTGAGACCCTTCGTCCATTCATTCAGATCAAAAGGGCCTAATTGAATCATCTCATCGAGGATTGTATGTGAAAAGATCGGATCTTCAAATCCCCAATCGCTCACATCAACCTAAAAACTCGCCGCTTATCATGTAAAGTAGTGTTCTCGCCAATGAACGGAACTCTCAAATGGAGGAAAAGCGTTTAGGCCTTCTTCGAGTATAGCTTCTTCAAGTAGCTCTAAGAAGTTTACGCCCTCGCAAGACTTTCTCTCAAGTTCTTCCATTCCAGTATGCGTGAAGCTTTTCGTGGATGTGACAGTGGTCCACAACCAGCTTAGCTATCGATTGGGGGATGCTTTCACCTTGAAGGTATTAACTGCTCGAGCTGTGCCACGCAAGAAAGGAAATATTAATTATAGGCCGCTGAAAGAGAAAGAGAAAGATTCGCTTCAATGAATTCCATGGATAACCACACATCCAAATATGGGTAAGTCGAGAGCTTTCTCCTCAGCAGCAGCCTTCGATCTAGTGTTCACGCCTTTGCCTTCTACTCTACTAGACATCGGGGCCCGTAAATATGCTTTTGTGTGGTATAGCTCAACTTCAAAGGTCAAGAACTCTATTCCTTCCGTAAGAGAGTAGGGTGCTCGGTTTGCTTACCGTCACCATCCCGACCGGCCCATTACCTTTTGATTGAAAGCAATCCATCGACCAGAGGAAGTTGGTCTTTCCTCTCTCTCTTCTTAGCAAAGTAGTCAAGTCAAACTTTAGCTTGCTATAAGTTAGGCTCAGGATCGCAGCCACCCGCCTCGTAGTCGCCACTGCTCGACAGATCCGGTTGGTGTTCATAACTGGAGTAAAAGGATTCAACCCCTGCATTCAAAAACCTAAGGCCTTACCACTGGCTATACTCCATACTACTGTTTTGGCTTGTTCTCCCGAAAGAGAACGGAAGAGGAGGAAGCAATATGTCAGTCAATCACCAGCAGACGCCACTCACAAAGATTCGCTGGCACAGAGTTCATAGCTTCATTGGTCATGGCAACAAAGAATCGACTAGTGGGATTAATAATGACCTAACCATTAGATTGAGACATAGGTGTACACCGATGGAAGACCAACCGATTGGTTCGCTTAGTCTTGCTAGAGCATTCCACATTCTACTAGCAACTCAGAAAGAGAGGGCCGCCTTTTCTTAATTTAGCGTTCTCTACTAGTAAAGGGCACCAACTTTCTCTCATTCGGGAGACGAGGACCAAGCAATTCCATCAACACGAGACTAGTCAATCAAAGCCACCCACCCCGATCTTTGTAACATGGTCCCATTGCCTTTGCTTAATGGCATCTCTATCCTTTTGATCATTCCTCTTCCCCAAGACACTTTCTATATCTCCTTTTCTAGTGGGTCTTTCCGTTCTCATAATCTAAGGAAGGTCTTTATAAAGATCCGCTTGATTTATCTCCAATCCTTGTAAAGAACATCCTTAGAGATTACTTATAAGAAGTATGAGAATGAAAAGCTATTTCACCGACAAAGGGTCTACTTTTTCTTTCTCTCCTTATGTGTGATGTGAACTAAGTTCAACTCCATATCCCTTACTTGAAAGGTGTTTTCACTTCACGATTAGACCTGCACTTCTGTTGTCCTTCTGGCTCAATCGATTTTCATAGTTTAGACTACTACCTCTTTTTTCTTTGTTAGTTGTGCTGCACTCCAAGCTTTCGAGATTAGTTGATCCCACCCCTATTGCTATCAAAAGCCAATAGGGCTATCTCAATTCAACTCAGAGACTTTCGCCACCGGGTTGGATTGGTTTTCGTAATGCTACTTTGGACAAGTCAATACTTTCCCACCTTACCAAAGAATAAGGGCTTTTATCTCAATACCAAAGCTTTGATTTGGAGGCAAGAGGAGACTTGACAAAAGGAGACTTTTAGCCTATTTATTTAAGGTTGGGACGAGGAAAGAAGAAGCAATGATCCTTTCTAGCCAATCTAAAGACTAGATTTCTTCTCTATCGCTTCTGCACGAGTGGAAGAACCCGAAAAGAAAGAAACTCTCACTTCAATATCCAATCTATCAAAAAAAGATGGACACAATCAAACCCATTTCTCGATTCAATAAGCCCAAAGAGGTGAATAGGTCCCAAATAACGAGAGAGATATGTAAAAAAGAAGTCCGATTACTACGCCTATTCCTAATCCTAAATGTAATGTAACGACGTAGGATCCATATGTAAACATAGTCTCTATTTAGATACGCCTCAAATGACCCTTCTCATAATGAGAATGTATATAACTCTATTTTTATTCTGTTCAGTATGGAATGAACTTATAATCATGGAATCGACTCGATCATCGATTATAGATTATAAGTTCATAACCCCAGCCCATTCCCATTTTAATGAACAGATCTACTAATTCTTTGATTCCGCTTAGTAAGAGGATTTTGAACTAAGAAATAGACCCTAGAAGCTAAAAAGGGTATCCTAAGCAATTGCAATAATCAAGTTCATTGAGATTCCCGGTATAGTAGATGCTATCACACATACAATCATACTCAATTCGATGGAATTGTTTGATCCGAAAGGAGATCTTCTATAATTTCGCACGTGAGGGGTTATTTCTTGGTTTCGCCCAATCATTAATAACTTGATTCTTTTAGATAATAGTAGATAGAAACAACGCTTGTAAGGAGTCCTATTAAAACCAAGAAATATAGGCCCGCCCGCCATCCACACCGTAATAAATAGAGTTTTCCTCAAAACTCGCTAGTGGAGGAAGACCTCCTAGGATAAGAGACATAGGCTAAAGAGAGAGCCAAAAAGGATCTTTCGTATAATCCTCGCATAATCTCGAATGTTATCGGCCCAGACGTAGACCAAATAATACAATGCAAGCAAAAGTTCCTAGATTCATGGAGATATGTAACAAATATAAGTTATCATGCTTCAGATATCCATCATTCGAGTCTCCAACAATTATTCCAATAATTACATATCCGATTCGACCTATGGATTTAATATGCAAGCACACGTTTATGCTTGTTTGAGTAATAAGAATGAGATTCCCCAATATCATGCTAAGAATAGCTAGGATTTCCGTAAGAAGATGTCATTCGCTTGATGAGAAAGAAAAGGAATATCGAAAATTCGAGTGGTCAAGTCAAGCAGCCTACTTTCAAGTAATAGAAAGAAAAGCAACGATCAAGTGGAGAGTCGTAGTCGAAAAAGAGGATTCTCACTTCTTTCTTCATTCAAAACCGCGGTATGAGACTTTCATCTCACACTTGCCTTAAGTGATAAAAGAAATAAGATGAGTTCTTCTTTCTTTTTTGATTACCTTCCTCGCTGTAGTATAAGACCTAATCCATTCAATTTCTAAAAAAGATTACTAATCCTTAACTTTTCGAGGAATCCTTCATCGCTGGTTGTGAATGACTTATTTTTCAATCTTTTCGATCTTGGTTCCAGAGAGCAAATCGTAAAGATTGAGAAATAGAACCATCCGATTTGATTCGCTCTCAATAGCCATGAGATGATCATCTTAGGGTGATCCTTTGTCGACGGATGCTCCCTATTACACTCGTAGTCTCTCAAGGATGAGAACCAACTATGTAAAGATCTACACCGAGAATTCAAGTATTGTATACGCCATTAGTCCGATCCTTTCAGGAACTACCCGTAATAACGAACTTGTAAAATGGATCTGTTTATCATAAAGAGATTCGTCTGCTCTCGACCTCGCTTCACCTTAATTGTTATTTGAACAAGTAAAAGTTTCGCCTTGGTCCGAAAGTGGATAGATTTCTCTTCCGCATGTCCATGGAGTTTTGAAAATCCAAACATCTCGTAGATAGAGAGAGGTAGGAATTTATCGAATGAACTGCACTCCTTCAGACACGCCAGAGTCCATTGATGAGAAGGGTGGGAAAGCTTGAACCCAATTCCTACAAATGATGAATATGAGCGCAATTGAAATTCCTCGGGAGTTATAAATTTGTGTATTGATAAGACCATTCACTATTTCTTCAAGCTCGATCTCTCCTGGATGAACCATATATAGCCAAGAGAAACCATGAACCGTATTGTAAGAGCTTGCCCCACCCATGAGTAAATATTTAATAAGAGCCTCATTAGATCGTACATCTTTCTTGGTATATCCAGATAATAGGTAGTGAGCATAAACTAAAACATTCTGGGCTACAAAGATAGTTATTAAATCGTTAAGACCGCATAAAAACATTCCTCCTAGAGTAAAAATTAATCACGTAATAAGAGAAACTCATATAGCCATTTCAGACATTCAATGTACTCTACGGACAGAGGAATACATAGAGTCGAACATAGTAAAATAAGAAATTGAAAGATTTCATTGAAATTGTTCGCTTGGAAATTTCAAAAAGCTAATCATAGTTCTTCTCTCCATCGGAACAAGAGGGTCAAGTATGCTCATTACTAAACTTGTTGAAGAGATGAAATATAACCAAGGTATATCTTTTGATCGAGGTTAAATCGATCATCGTAAGAAGAATTAGGCCAAAATTAGGATACATTCGGGAAAATCAAACTTCCATCAAGAGAATCAAATGAAAGGCTTTCATAAAAATTTCGTAGAATCGAGAATGAAGTTTTCATTCGTATATGCCAGATCATGAATTAGTAATCGCATCCAATTTCCAAAAAATCCCAATTGTTTCAACTTTCCATTTTTGAATGGAATATTTACTAATCTCCATGAATAGGATCAAACCTTATTCCATGGTATTTACATGAGGTTCCTCTTTCTTATTCTTAAGAAAGTCCCCGAGAGGGCTTAGTTGATCCATGATTTTTGTTTCATCTTTCGTTTCCTTTTCATCTTTTGACTTGGCTGAAAGAGCAATTAAAGGTAGGTTGCTTCCTTCTTATGGCTTGCGCTAAGAGCGCTCCACAGATTCGGCTTAGTTCAAATATCCCTAGTTTGATAGCGGAGTTAAGTGGAGAAGTAACTAGGAGAAGAAAGACAAGCAATACAGTCATATTACAGTGTAGAATAATAGAATCTCTTATTAGCTTATGAAGGAAGGAAGCAAGTGTAGCTTTGAAAGCAGCAAGGAGTGATTGCCAACTTGATGTGTCCATCGATAATGGAATCTTTCTCTCCTATCTCTTAGCAGTTGAGGACAAATAGCCTAGCGGTTGACCAGCCACGGTCTCCATATGGCTCCCTTGGGGAAGGGAAGAGGACTAGCTGTTTAACTAATTTGTTTCCACATTTCTCCAGCTAGCCACATTCTCTTAATCTGGTTGATGCAATCCTTGACTAGATCTCTTTATTTGTACAACTTAGACGTCTATCTCGTCCTCGTCTTTCTCTAAAAAGTGATTCGATCGATTAGATTGATATATTGAAATATTTCATTGAAAGACAGAATCCAGAGATTGGCTTACTATATTATACGGTGGAATCATTACATCCCGCCTGAAGGAGATACCCGACTTCTTTGGCTTTCGTTTAGCAGCATCTCATGGCTTCATCAATAAATTGGAAGAGGAAGGGGACTGGGCTCGACACCAAAATCACGTTGGCTAGGTTGAATTCTGGGTCTGAAGCCCTCGGCAACAAAACAAGAAAAGAAGGCCGAAACCAAGCAACTCTCCTTATCATGAAAAAACTCTCCTCTCGTCTCGCTCGCTAGGATCCAACAAAGACTACTTTACTTACTAAAACCCGGTTACAGGAATAGGATTAAATCCAGACAACGAAATCAATTTCTCTCCACCTTTCCGGGCACTCACTGACTTCTTTGGCGACCTACTGCCAGACGGAGACCGGATTGATTGACCTTGACCCAGCAAGTACTTTGGGACTTGGTTTTAGAAAGCCTTCTCAAACAGTAAGAATTTTATACTAGCCAGATCAAGTCAAGTCCTTTCTTTCAACCGAAAGGAGATTAGTTGTAAGCCATTTGGGAGGAGGAAGTCCTATCTGAAGTTAGGGTCCTAGATCAACAAAAAGAAAGTGCACTCGGGAAAGCCCTTGATTAAGAGTAAAGGAATAAGAATTGGTGAATCAAGTTTCTTTGTCTACGAATAGGCTGCCCAAAAGAGGGTCTTCCAGTCGAGCCAGCTTCGTTTCCTAACCACAGCCTATTTCTTTCAAGGAAAAACTGGAAATACGCGAAAGAATAGAGAAAGAACATAAAAGAGAGTCTGAAATCCAGGGAAATAGGAGGTATAGGGACCCTTGCGGGATACGCTAGTCCTTCTTGTCAGTCTGACTAGCTTTGCTTTCTTCCGACCTTAAAAACCTGACTTCAACCTCCGCCCACCTATGCCACAAAAGAATAAGTGGGAGTTTCTTTTGATGAGACTAAATGGTCGAAGCCTTCAATGCTAATGATTGATCAAGTCGATAATGGCCTAAAGTTAGACCAAGTCTGCTTCCCTCATTGATTGGGCCTCTTGATCTCGCTATCATGGAATCAGTCATTCATGCGATGATGCAATTGAATTAGCGATTGCTGCTACTCGGTCTTGATCTGCTACGGAAAAAACTGTACATGGGACTGGTAATTCAAAACCTTATGCTAGCTCTGCTTCCGCAGGGCAAACTTCCGAATCCTTTGTCTCTCGCGATGTCACATTCATTTAGACTCTTCCATATTACTCTCCATCTTCCTTCTCACCGGCTCCATCGACATCCGCTCCTTTGTCAGTCCCCGGCCCCTACTATGGTATAAATAAGGTCTTGTTGGTCATCGGGCAAGACCTACATGTCCAGCCTTATGATGATTGACCAGCAGGAAGAACTGGTTGGTCCGGAGCCTGAGTCAGTTAAAGTAAAGGATCATCATTCTCTCTATATTCTTTTCTTTCCAACAAGTAGCTCCGTCGTTGATCTCTCCTCTTCCCGGCCGGCTGTGACTCGTATGTCCAGACAACGACTATCGATTCCTAACGAACCCATAGATTCTTCTACCATTCGACCAGATCTTCTAGATTGTATTCTAAAACTCCGGCCTCGAGTCAACTCTCCGATGCTTTCCTATCGAAAAGAAAGAATCAATTGCTCGTCCCCTACGGGGCGTAGCGTAGATAGGGGGCTGGGTCAACTCCCTAATCAATTACCGCCGGCCCCGGTTCTACTGATTAATCTGTATACTCCTTTGGGGTAGATCGGCTCCCGAAGCAGGTCGAGGTCTTTCATATTACCAATCAGCCCGCCAAGGAGCATCCGAGCTACCATTTCAGGACGCTCCCATATCCACGCAAGATAGATTCTTCTTGCTCTTAAGATTAAGCCGGCCGAGCAACGCAAACCGGGCCAGGCCCTTGTTAAGTAAGGCGAGAGTCA
>CM035139.1:157796614-157816835 GCA_020205605.1 Panax ginseng | reverse complement strand
TATCAATAAAGAAGTCTACGTTGCGTAGTGAGTGTGGGGATCGTGAACCTCCCTGCAAGTGCTGCCATCCTTTATTTTATCTATTCTAGTGGTATAAGGACAAGTTAGCTTCAGATAGCTAGATGTAGCCACTGGACTTTCTGGATTTATAACCCTGAGTCATGTAGCTCCTAATCGAATAGTGCTTCTAGACGAAGAGCGGAAGAGAGAGCTAGAGCTGCTACCTATTATCCGAAAGGGTTAACTCGGTTGTCAGATGCCCTTCTTGACTCATAGCTTCTTGAGTTAGCAGCTTCTTGCATACCTCTAAGCCTAATGCCTAAACTCTCCTTTTAGCTTTTTAGTAAGGTTGCTTCAAGTGGAGTGAACGGGGGAGGCAATGACTCTCTTCAAAGAATATCCTATTCAAGGTTGGTCTACGATCATGGCTTTTGAGAGAATCTCTGCTTGCTCTATCCTAGGGCTTTTCATACAAAAACGATTATAGAATGATTATTTTATTGGACTATGATAGTAAGGTACACGTGTGCAATCCAATGGAATATTATTAGATTAGTAGCAGGGCTAGTAAGATCAGCTTAACAGACGAACTATAGAAGGAGACAGGCAGAAGCCTTTCCAGAGGTTTTGATGCCTCCTCCCTGTAGTTCTCTCTTTCTATCTTTTGATAGCTAAATGTCTCTCCTGTAGGTTTGAATTCCTTTCTCAAGGTCGGAAGAAAGCAAAGCTAGTCAGACTGAGTACTTAAACTACGCTTATTCAAAGCATCGAGAAATCTATATATATATATATATATATATATATATAGTGAGTCTCTCCTTACAATTTTACTAGAGTTGTAACTTTCTTCATAAGTAAGAAAGGTTCTTAGCCTCTAGGTGCCCTATTAGTTAAGCTCTTTCAAAAAGAACCCTTGGGCAAAGGAGTTTATGAGGCCATCCTCACCCTCGGAGATAAGAGATCTTTCTTTTCGGAGAGTCAAGAAGAAGCTATGAAGAGTGGTAAACTCGAAAGGAAAGATGGAAACCGGGAGTCAATGATAAAGATGGACAAAGAACGATCGCGTAATATAAATTATTCTACTCGCCATCGAAAGCGGCTTCCAATTGCTCGGAAATTCTAAGCTATATGGGGGCTTGGATGGTGAGCAAAAACAATTGATCAAGAAGTTGGTCAACTTTCGCATGAAAGAAGGTAAAAAACAAGAGTTCGTGTTATTGTTTATCAAACTTTTCATCGCCCAATTTCGAATGAACGCGATGTAATCAAACTTATGGTTGACACCCTGAGAATATAAAGCCCATATGCGAAGTGGTAAGAGTAGGAATAGCAGTACTTTTTTATGCGTCCACAGGATTGTAGCCAGGATCGCCAACAAACCTTAGCTATTCGTTGGATCCTGAAGCGCTTTTCAAACGACGATAAGCTACTGTGATAAGTTTAGAGAAATGTTTATTTGATGAGATCTTTGGATGCTTACCGAAAGAGGGAATTGACGTAAGAAAAGGGAGAATCTTCATGGGTGGCTTCCACCAATCAAGTTTCGCAAGATTTCGGATGGTGGTAAAGTGAGACCACAAAAGAGCTCTTCCTCATTCAAATGATTCTTCAAGAAGATATGGTTCCTTTTTCCTTTACCTTTCTCTTACGGGCGTGCTTTTCGATGGCAAGGCCAGAACAACCAAGGGATGTGGATGGATTTTCCAAGTTAGACTGTTGTTCGACCTTTCGAACGAATCCCGATCATGATTTATTGTAGTATTGACATGATAAGTTTCGTTCGCCTCTTACCTAGGAAGTTGAAAATACATTCCCTTGTTATTTACTACCGATTATTGGATGCCTATTTCGATACGGAGGGACCAGATTTGCCGCTCCTTCTCATTTAGGATTCCCGACCTTACTAAACGCTCCCTTTCACAAATCATTCCTTTTATCGTGGCTTTCTCGGGTGTTTCCTACCGATGATGGTTAGCATTAGCTTTTTCTCACTTGCCGGAATGAGGCTATCAAATGATTGAGTTCCATGAGGGTGATGAACGCCTAAGAATGACATCATGAGTTGTAAACTCGCTTGCGTGGAAGTAGTACCTATCAAAAGTCGGAACCATTGTCATCCATTGATCAAGGATATGGGCCCAAGCTCCTTTAGAGATAGGGTTGAGCATTCCTAATGGTTTCCCAAAGATCCACTATCTTCTTTAAGAAAGGCTTCTACTCGAGGGGATCTCGAATCAATCAATTCCTCAGGTTGTTATCTTAAAGAAAGCTTTTTAGTGCGCGTTGCATGCTTTGTAATAGTATGAACTCATTATGCTCATCAACTAGGTCAAGTGTGAACCCCTTCCATTGCCTATTACTTTTTTTGCCTTCAAAACTTGACATAAAATGCTATCCGTGAAAGAAAGAAAGTCAAGTTCTTTTCCCATGAAGTTCTATTGTGCTTTCATACCCGGATTTCAAGATATTACTTGGCTTTTTCAAAGACATCTCTGCAAATAGAGAAAGTAATGTGATGTCCGATCTTTATCTTGCAGATATAAGATCGGGTGAAGAAAGTGCTCAATCGACCTTCTTTTAGGTGGCTTGCTCCCCTATATAAGATAGTGGGACCTCTTGCTCTTCTTCTTCGACCTCGAAGAAAGGGCGGGTTCACTCCGTCACCTATTGGGCAAGCGGCTTTTGCTCTTCTATCCCATCCCCGACTCATACCTTCAACCGACATTGTCTCCTGTAAGTCAAGGCGGATAATACTGAAACAAATCAATGCTTTCCCCGCTCGTTGGCCGGTGATAGTATAGAGTAGGCTTTTCTTCATTGAATTCCTAGAGTGAACAATTGAGTTGAGTTCTTGGCGATTTCATGCTTATAGCAACGAAAGAAGAACTACCTCACCGGAGGGCTTTACTTACACCGCAGAGTGATTTCTTTATTTTTCTTTCTTCCCCAACCGAGAATAACCTTCTAGTGGGGTTGATCGCCCCATCCATCTCTTTGCGTACTTTTAGCTTTAGCCTTTTCACCCCCACGATCGAGATCACCTCAATGCTCTTATTATTTTTTTAGGACTAGCGCTTTTTGCTAGCTAGTCAATGAAAACTTGGACGTGTCTTCTTAGCGAACTCTTATGACTACTTTACCCGAGATCACTACTTGCTCAACCTTGCTCAGAAGAAGCAAGTACGTAAACAACCTACTCTCAAGCATATCGCATGAATAAACAAGAAACGTAAGTGAACGAAACCGCAATCATCCAATCTCTTCTTTTTATTTTCGACATCACATTCAAAAATTCCCGCCTCGTTTAGCTAAGAAGCCTCCCTTGGAGAACAAGAACAAAACAATGCATTTCCTTCTATAGCGCACCACTTGGGATCGGAAACTAGCGCCGGCAGCCTATGAGAGTAGTTGTCACAAGTAGGTAGCCACGACAATTGCCCGCTTAACCAAAATTCCCAAACTCGGGGATTTCCCCGAGGGTGGATTTCCATGGTGCCTGCTCTTAGATTCTCGTGACTCATGTGATGAGCGCTCATTGCTTTTTTCGATCGATTGAATCTTTCCACTCCAATTGCTCCAGCCTCCTACTCCCGCCGCTAATGGATTACCTAACACATCTCGCCTTCAAAGCACGAATGTGAAGTCCCACAAGACAACTCCGCTTATATAACTCCTCCTTCAAATTGGAGCTTAGCGAGGTTTAAAATCCATTTCTTTCTGGAACTTCACCACAGTGCTTCTTTCTCCGCGCTTTAATTCCACATTGAAATATTTCTAAGTGTACCAAGTGGAAAGCCTATCAAACCGACCTACGAGTTATGAGAGGGTAAAGGAAATAAGTTCCACTCATTCATCTTAGTCCTTAGGTTGGAAGGGGAGTGGGAGGTGGGATTAGAGCTTCTTTTTTTATAGAAGATGGAACTCTTTCTATAGTCTCTTCGTACGCCAGGAAAGCAGTTAAAGAAGCTGTTAGTCCGAGCTCCTCCGATCCTTATTCCCACCTCTGGCTGGGCTGGTCAATAGGGAGTCCTTGTACCTGCAATATAAAGTGCGTTCCCCATCATAGCCAAAAAGCTCGACGGGACGCCCCTACCAAGATGAGAGTGATGATCTCCCCAAAAGTAAAAAGAAGAAGAAGAAGTCCAGCCAACAGATGCTAAAAGAAAGAAATGAAGAGGAAGTAGATTACAGCTACCCTAGCTCGACTCCTCCCCGAGGAAGAAGAGCAGGTTTCAAGAAGCAACATCAACCGACCGGTCCGAGTTGACATACATATGATGAGGGAGTTAGAGCAGCTCAAAGGACAAATGAAGATGATGGTGCAACTAATGACATATATGGTATCCTCCAGGGGAATAGAGCCCACCAAACTCCTCCCTAAAGTCTAGCCTTATCACCTCACCTCGGAACTAGAGTTTTCATATCAAACAACTATACGATAGGCAAAGAAAGCAGGAATTAGAAGACTCGATTTCATCTCCTGTTCTGAATAGCCAACTAGAGTGGGCAGTTGACCAACGTTTAGCGCTTTCCGGGCTTGAGCACGAATCGAAGACTATTGCTGTATAAGATACTGGTCTGTCGAACCCTTATCTTTTTGTCAAACAAGAAGAGAACCATTTCAGGCCCTAGAGGAACAACGTTGGAGAACAAAAACTGTACAACAATTCATTTGAGGACAAGACAAAGATTCGGGTTTCGCGCAAAGAAAAGGTTTCGGGGAGACCTTCGCTTAATAGTGGAAGTTATGGAATTGTTGTTTCCTTACTATAGAATACTTATATGAATTCAGCAAAATAGAACCAAGGACTTGTTTCCAGCTTCGAGCAGGGTTCCTTATTTCTGTGAGTAGTGACCCAAAGTGGTTTCACGCTACCTAACAAGCGATCCAAAAAAAGAGACTTGACATGTATCTGATGGCTTTCCGTATTGATTTCATATAGTGATTGACGTCGACGGGACAGGATCGGATTCCAAGGATGCTTTACGCTATATGATCCTTTAAATGAATAGTTTGATAGGCTTTTCCACCAGTTTGTTATTCTTATGCCAGCGGAGAATGCTTCCTTTTTTTGCCCAAATGTGTATGCCTTCCGCTGTATGCTCGAGCTTTTTTTCTTAACTACTTGCCTTCGAACAGCTGCCAGTTAGTTATCTTATTTCGTATAATGAAGTTTTTCCTCTTGAGCAAAGATCTTCGTCCTAACAAGGGGCTTCCGTTTAGTCGATAGCAATTCAGCAAAGAGACAAATGTGAAGTGAAGCCGTTGTTTCTGTCTCTCGCTAGATTGATTGAGCCTTCATTTCTATTTATATAGAGCGTGGGCTCTGTCCTATATCTATCTCAGTGGTAGATTCCCTGGTTGAACTAATAACATTCTTAATCATACAAATGGAATTGCTCGACAGGAAATTCTGACGTGAGTGGAGTTATACGCATTAGTTCTACTTTAAAGATTGAACCGCTATCTTTTCCTATCTATCTTTAGTCACTCAATTGAGTAAGAAGTCAGAGAATTTCGGAAAGAGAATTTTTTACTATTTGCCTTTTTATAATTGACTTTCTGTACTTTAGTGCGGAAAGGAAGAGCTTGGAAACCTATATCTATATAGTCATCTCGGAGGGGGACCCTTAAACCTCTTAGTTAGACCTTCCTCCCTCAAAGAGCAAGTGGCTAAGAGCAAAGAGCTAACCGCTAACAGCTAGCAGCAGCAGGACTAAGAGAGCAGATAATATATAGCTTAGGGAAGGTAACTCAGACATAATAGTGGATTTCACTTATAAGGAAGACCGCGTGGCGGATCGCCCCAAATCAATAAGGCAGAAAATGCTTTCTATACTGTCTATCCGCTCTCAATCTCTCATCCCTGGATTCCTTGCCAACCAGAATTCATTCACCTTCTTTTTTCAGCAGGAGAAGGGCGAAGTGAGCCGGGCCCGAGTGGGAGGGGCTCCTGGACAGCGCTCTTGCCCTGAAAACAAGGTTTCCTATTCAAGAAGGCTCGGACAAAGAGTTTCTAAGCTTCAACTGGAACGGTTGAAGGGGGGGCCACTCCCTTCGAAAAGAGGAAACATACAGAGAGGTTGTACTCTGTTATTTGGGGAGAATGACTCTTTCATGTGGGAGGACAGGTTGGTTTGAGGACCCGTTGGTCAAAGGAAAGGGAGGTCCTGATTCCGGGCAGAGCCAGATGACGCGAGAGTCTCACGACGGTTCCTTTGAGAAGGGTGTAATACCACCACCTATCAGGCCCGACGAGCGGTCCACGGAGTCGCATCCCTACTCACCTGGTCCATGCACATCGCTTCTCTCCAGGAGGTTGGTCGCCTTTCCTAGATCTTCCCATTTCCAAGAAGATCCTGGCTCGATCTGGTTTAGTATCAAGGTGATTCTGTTTCCATTCCTATATTTATGGGTCCGTGCAAGATTTCCACGATATCGTTATGATCAATTAATGGGACTTGGCCGGAAAGTGTTCTTGCCTCTATCATTAGCTCGGGTAGTCCCTGTTTCGGTGTTTTAGTCACCTTTCAATGGCTCCCTTAATTATGTGCGAGGAATTGCCCTATTGAGTAATGGGAAGCGGGCTACTCCTCGAAAATGCCCCGCCAGTAGGTTCCTTTTGTCGTTGGGGCTAAAATGCACCTTGTGACTCATTCCTTCGGTCGAGCGCTCTTCAAGGCGTCGATCAATCTATCACTAAAAATCACAGGCCGCTCTGTCATTGTTCCGATTTTTGTTGTCCGATCACACTCGAAATTATGTATCTACTTATCGTATTTTTTGCCCTCGCTCGGTAGTTCCGTAGCAGGTTTTTTCTGGACGTTTTCAGGATCGGAAGGACCGCTATAATAACCACTACGTGCCTTTCATTCTCTTCGATCTTATCTTTGATTGCTTTTTTATGAAGTCGCACCGGAGCTAGTGCTTGCTATCTAAGAATTGCTCCATGGATCTCATTGGAAATGTTTGATGCTTCTTGGGGCTTCTTTGGCGACCGTGAAGTCACCGGATGAATTGCCGAATAGATAGATCGATCCGGACGCTACTGTTGTTCCGCTGGCGACACGGACTCGACCTGCTCCTACCCACCCTGTGGCACCATAGCATGTCGGGAATAAGGGGGACATACTGGACGTAACCACTCCCTTGGTTGGGGACCGTGCCGCTACCGCCTTTCGATCGATACACAGTTGAGGAGGCCGATCACGAACGCCTACTGGTGTGGGAGCGATCCTGGTCAGGAAGGCTAAGACGGCGCCTCGCATATGGGTAGCAAGAGGGCGCTTATGCCCCGACGGTGGGGCCTTATGGGAAGGGCCCAGCCCAATAGGGACAAAGACACCCCCACTTCAAGCGCACCTCAGATCGATCTGAATCACTCTAAGGGTCTAGTCGGTGGAACCGGTGAACCACGCGAAATGGTTAGATGATGGGGCAGAGGAGGCTCAGTAGATTCTTTCTTGATCCAAATTTTCTTCGCTTCGGTAGTGAATCACTTACTAAAAAAGGGCAGGCCTGCACGCCTTATTTGAGACTACTAAGGCAGGCGGTGGACTCTTTCATTAGGGAAGAAGGGCTCTAAGCACGGCAGATGCCGTACACTTGAGTGGCAAAGGAAAGCGAGACCTCACCTGCTTTTTCCAGGCCTATTCAAACATACGGTCCCCATGCGGAAGATCAAGTTGGTGAGCCGTGTGATGGGAAACCTTCCCTCACGGTTCGGAGAGCACTGAATTAGAATGAGAGGTTCACCACCACATGCATGCAAGGGAGCTCGCTTCGATTCGCAGATTGGTCCGACTCGTAATTCACTTACGACCCCGTGTTCGATAGCCCGACCGTAGTGATGTTAATTGTGGTTACATCCATAAGTAGCTTGGTCCATCTTTATTCCATTTCATATATGTCCGAGGATCCGTGATAGCCCTCGATTTATGTGTTATTTATCCATTCCTACTTTTTTATGCCAATGTTGGTGACTGGAGATAACTCTCTTCAATTATTCCTGGATGGGAGGGAGTAGGTCTTGCTTCATATTTTTGTTAATTCATTTCTCGTTTACACGACTTCAGTGAGATAAAGCAGCCTATAAAAGCTACGTCTTTCAATCGAGTAGGTGATTTTGGATTAGCTCCGGGATTTGGGTTGTTTTACTCTCTTTCAAATAGTAGACTTTTCATCCATTTTTGCTCGTGTTAGTGCCCCAGTAAATTCTTGGATTTCGTAATATGAGATTGAATGCCATAACTCTTATTTGTATTTTTTACTTATTGCGTCTTTGTTGGGAAATCATGCACAGATAGGATCGCATACTTGGTCACCCGATGCTATGGAGGGTCCCACCCAATATCTGCTTTGATTCATGCAATTCTACTATGGTAATAAATTTGGCGTTTTCATGATAGCAAGGTGCTCCCCTTTATTTGAATACCCACCTACGGCTTTGATTGTTATTACTTTTTGCAGAGCTATGACGTCATTCCTTGCGGCAACTAATCGGAATATTACTGTAATCCATCTAAAGAGGGTCATAGCTTATTCAACTTGCAATCAATTAGGCTATATGATCTTTGCTCATGGCATCTCTAACTATTCGGTTAGCGTCTTTCACTTAATGAATCACGCCTTTTTCAAAGCATTACTATTCCCGAGCGCAAAGTTCGGTGATTCATGCCATGTCGGATGAGCAAGATATGTGGAAGATGGGGGCTTTGCCTCCTCATTCCTTTTTACCTATGCCATGATGCTCATGGGCGCCTTTATCTCTAATTGGATTTCCTTTTCCAACTGGATTTTATTCCAAAGATGTGATCTTAGAGCTATTTTACACTAAGTATACCATCGGTGGGAACTTTGCTTTCTGGTTGGGAAGTGTCTCCGTCCTTTTCACTTCTTATTACTCTTTTCGCTTACTTTTTCTAACATTTTTAGTACCAACTAATTCATTCGGGCGAGACATCTTACGATGTCATGATACGCCCATTCCTATGGCCATTCCTTTAATACTTCCGGCTCTGGGAGTCTCTTTGTAGGATACTTGGCCAAAGTGTGACCCGTTAGCCCATAAGTAAATCTTGTGATGAAGCGGTTGTTGCTCACCCGACACACGATCAGATGAGGTCACAATTCACCCAACACGATCATCGGGGTGAACAAGAATTGGGGATCGGATGAAGGCGAAATTCCATGCCAATGGTGAGATGTTCAATCGACTCCTCCCCTTTGGGGGGGTCCGAACCCCTACGAAAGTGAGCGAGAAAAAAGGAGGAAAGAGGCCCCGTGAACCGTCATAATTAGTGAACAAGTGTAAGCTTCACGCCCGACATAAAAGATGGAGATCGACCACACCGAGGGACAGCCCCAAGCGAAGGACGGAACAAGAGGAATCAATGTGTTCCAATTTCTCGCCTTGCACCGACCATCCAATGGACTATGGACTAAACGGCCATCACCTGAAAGGACTATGTCCAGGGACCGCCGCCCCCACCCCATATAGGTACATCTCGCGCCTATGGGCCGCTTATAACTATCCAAGAAGACACTAAATCGGAAGGATAAATAAACCCACGGTGGATCGCCGAAAGCTACAAGTCCTCCACGACACAGAGCGGGATTCTCTAAAAAGCCAATGTCGTGTTGGCCAAGAGGCCCACTTGAGACTTGGGATCTCAAAGCAGAAATTGAAGGTTGCTTAAAGTCGACCTACCGATAGGCGAAAGAGAATCAACTAGTTTAGTTCTCGATCCGAGTAGGTTTCATAATAGGGAATACCCTAACCTCAGGAACCGGCTCTGGCCATCCTTCGTTTCATGCGGACGTTTTTTGAAAAGTTTGTCCGTCGATAAATGAATTTTTCGATCCGTTCAATTCATGGTCGATCAAAAGTTTTCTCGTGGGTCGATGACCCCCCAATCCGTGCATTGATCTATATCACTTCGTAAGAAACGATATAACAAGATTTACCTTCTCCTTGGTGAGTGGGGAAGACCAAGAGGCCATCCTGGAGGGGTTGGAGACCGAACGATGTATGAAAGATACTCTTGAAAGCTATCAAAGTGGACAATAGAGTCCGTGCTTATTATGAAAAAGCCCTCGACGTTGTGTGAAAGAGTGGTGGGGAATGACTGGGCTCTGGGAGTAAAGTCAACATAGTGTGGAAAGGGAATCGACCTTCTAGTGCCTTGTAGGGAAAGAGAGGTTCTCTAGGCGACATAGAGAAGGAAGGGCCAATAGAGAAGAATGTTGAAATGAGAGTTGCATTTAGTATACTTGGCGCCTCATCCAAATGAGACTTGGAAAGTGAGATAGGGGCCTAACCTGGGAGGCGGGGAGAAGACTACAAGAATGGTTCAGGAAGGAATCTCTTTGACTTTTCGGTGCCATAGCCGACTCCACCCGTAAATAGTAATAGGAGGGAGCCGCTTACTTCACCGGGAGATCGTGATGAGGCAAAAGGGGCTTTATTAAAGTCCTCCTGGTCGTCCGAGTGAAAGAGGTCTCATTGGGAGAATTGGGAAGAGAGAAGGCCACCTCCCACTATGTGAAAGAAGAGCTTTTTCTCTCATATTCACTTCTATAGAATATATAAATAGGTAGTTAAACAGCATGCAATTTGAAGCCATAGATCTTGCCCGGATGCTCCCAAGGTTCATCGATCGACTCCTCATTGGAAAAAGAATGGAAAAGGCTATTTCACGATCGGGCTTTGTGGATGGAAGGGCCATTTTGACTGGAGCCATGGGTGAGTCTTTTTGCTCTTTCTTCAAGGCATCTAGCTATGGCAGAATCTTTCATCCGCAAAGACTTTGTCTTTATGGATCGACTTAGATCTCGACCTTGGTCGAATGGTTCTCACTTTGGCTACATCGTAGAGAAGAGGTCCTTACCTCATTCCCAAAGATGCTTCACAAATTTCTCGGTCCCTAAATGGAGGTTTTAGTCCTCAAATGCTTGCATATTTAGCCTTACCAAGATGTATGATTGACGTGAATCGAGACTCCGATAGAATCGCTTATCCTCGCTTTACGAGCGAAGCTTATAAACCAAGCAAAGCAAAGAAGACCGCTTACCTTGTATCTTGCACTCTCCAAGTATTCACATATCGGCCTCAGGCAACTAGAGATATAGGCAAAAGATCGACTAAGCGAACTAGTACTTTATCCCGGCATCTCTAAGACCACAAGAACTGGGGCATAGCATAATAGATAAGATCCTCCCTCGCTCGCTAGACCCAATGGAATGGAAAGGGGTGATTCAAGGCCTTTCGCCATGAGCTATGTCTCAGATCTAAAGTCTTCATTGGAGCAATTTATTTGAACTACTTATTTTCAGATTAATATACAATGACTCAAGAGAATCCTTCTAGGCTTCACTAGGTTAACTCCTATTCATGGACGAGAAAATGAAATTCTTCCAATCTTTCGCTTTTCTTACCAATCGTAAGGTTCTCATTTCTTTTCTCACGCAACATACAAAAATACTTAGCAACGTTATCGGTGAGAACACGACCACGCCTCTCCTACCTTAAAGAAGACAATCATTCGCGCTTAATCAAAAGAATTGAATTCAGATCCTTCACTTCTAATGTAAAGCATCTACCGCCTTCACAAACATCGCACCTCAAGGACAAGTAACCAAAAAATGAATGAAGGCTTAAAAAGAAGGTCGCTTTTTTCAACTGGTAAACTTGATTCTCATGAAAAGCGGACACCAAGATATATGATAGATAGAACGGGTTATTTAAACAAATAGCTACCCTCGACGCAAAAGTCGGCTTAAAGGTACAGCGTAAGACGTTTGATGAAGGAAAGACAGAGAGAGAAGAGAGTTATCATAGTCGACTATGCAATCTTAAGGTCTTTCAAACTTTCAATCCTTCTTGCTTAGAGATTCGGAGATCGCCCCTTCTCCGGAAAGTAGTCACTACCGAGCCATGTAAGATGCTTTTTGACCAATAGCTACATAAACACATATTACATTTTGGTTGGATTCTTCAGAATCGTGCATATTTACAATCTGAGACGCCATGCGATCGGTTGGACCTTTGATTAATTAACATATCTTTTTATTTACTTCCTCCTTTCTTGAATCCGCAGCAGAGGTAAAATGGAGGTTGCTATTCAAGTTAGTGAAGTTCTTTCATTGTAATTAGACCTAACAAGAACGGAATCGCGCTCTGTAGGATTTGAACTCACGACATTGGGTTTTGGAGACCCACACTCTCACCGAATCGAACTAAGAGCGTTTTCTTATCACAATGAGATCGATTGTAAAGAAAAGGATTCTTTTGTACCCCAATACATCTTGCATGCATATAGTCTCATAAAATGAAAAAAGATTATGTATGTCCAATTTGAATCGATCCCAATGGATCCTCACATCGCCCAGAGGAGAAGAATAGGTAGGGATGATGATTGGATTGGAACCCGTGACATTTTTACCCAAAACAAAGGCGCTACCAAGTCGCGCTACATCCCTTTCAATTGGTCTCTACAAAGTGTCATTGTAGAGAATCTCTCATCTGTTTTCCACATCGTTATTTCCTCCATCGATATAAAATGGATCTTGCCATTTATTCTTTTTGGTCTTTCTTTTTTTATATACTCATCATCATCCCGCTCCTACCAATGCTTACTTACTTATGAGCAAAAAGGGTAATAAAGAATCGCCCTTTGAATAAGCGAGGCTTTCCGATAGAAAGATTTGTATGCGACGAGAGATCCCAACCCATTTCTCCCATCAAGCAAGCATCGAGTCAGTCAACGAGCTTTGTATCTTTCTCATCCGGGATAGGCCCCAAAAAGAAAGAGTCATAAATTAGAAAGACTAACACAAAGAAGTGATGACTTTCTTCTCTCTTCGGATCGGGCCGACCACCTTCATTCGACGCGTATAGTTTTTTGCTAGAGTGGGGTAGCTCCGGTGAAGAGATGAGTTGCAATATGAGTCGATGTTATCGAAGGTAATGATTCATGTTCAAGGAGACTCGGAGTGGCATATTCGACGTAAGATGAACCTCTATCCATCAACCGATCCGTCTGGGGCGAGAAAAGAGTACCGATCTCCTTCTTCCGCCCATGCGTTTGATCTCAATTTGTTTATAGCGCCGAGCCCGAGCCGCCTCAAACTCGGACCAAGGAAGGAGTAGTCTTGGTTCACTGTGTTCTACCACCGCAGGCTCAATCAAACTCAATCGGGGTGTGTAGGATTCGCGATTCGCGTGTCGAGTAAAGCAAAGGGGTGTCGCGGAAGCCCTTGTCAACAATAACATATTAGAGCTTTGCTTTCGTTCGGGGTTTTCATGGACAATGTAATTGGGTTCGACTCCCATAACCCCGATGTGGCGAAAAAAGACCGATTCAACGAAATATGCCCTGCGTGCGTTAAGATTTAAAACTTGTCGTCTACTTTCGAGAAGGTTTGTGTGAATAATGGAATGGTAAGCATTACTCATTTTAAAGTTTCCCACGGTGATATAATATCTTTTAAATAAAATGATGCGAGAGCCCGCGGTGAAGAAATAAGGAGATCCTTCTATATCGAAATATCATTGAAAAAGAATAGGAAAATTCCGGATCACCCGGTAAGAATGTGGAGAAGAACCAAAAAGAATGGTTCCGCTTTACTCAAAACTAAGAGGGATGCCGCCTACTACTAAAAGACCGGTTTTTTAAAAGTTGCGTTCTTCTATGAAAGAAGAAGACTTAGAAGGAACAAAGAAGTTTGGATCCGAAAAAAAAGTATGCTTTAGTAGTTCTTTCATTGAAGCACAAAGAATGAAGAGGAATTTTGATCAATCCCTATTCTTATTGAAGAGAAGGAACGAGAAAAACCTAAATCTTCCTACCCGTCCTATAGTTTACAACTCTTCTTTTATAGTAATTGACCTATTGCTCGCATCCCCCATCAGTTTACTATGAAGAGAAAAGAAAAAGGGTCGAACTACCTACTCATTATTCGGAGGTGAATCATAGAACACTAAAAGTCGTGGTATCTTATGGACCTAGCATAAGGCACATCCCTCACGACATAAGATTGAAATATCCAAACCTTCTTCTTCTGGAGCGGAAATGGACGTGGCCAAAACATATAAAGATGAAGAAATTGGGGACGTAAAAAAAGCTCTCGAAGACAAAGAGAACTAGGGCTTTTCAAAAAAAAAATGCTTGTCGGTTTCCTTATTATAGTTTCCTTTTTTTCGACTTGGCAATTAAAATGAGCCCTTTTTTATTTATTTATGGGAAAAATACCCTTTTTCTAAATGCCAAAAGATGGCTCATTTTTTTTTTCTCCTTTATTATGGTTTTAGGGTGGGTTCATCTTTTTGAACCTAGCTCAAGATTTCTCCTCTCTCATCCAACCTATGCATGTTTTGCCTGTTCCAGGAATCGTTTATCGTGTCTCCAAAGATGGAAGAGAATATTGTCTCGTATATATCTAACTTTTACTATGGAAATGAAGATAAGCTTTTACACATGCCCCTGGCGGCTCTCTTACACGTTGTATTCTTTTCACTCTTCAAAGCTACTGGTCCCGAGGAGCTAGATTTGAGTCTTTACTACTTTTCGGACCAGAAGCAAGGGACGCTCCTTTCTACTCGAAGGTGATGGAGAGTGAACTCTATCAAGAAAGCTTTAACCCAAGATTTGAGGAGAGAGAGAACCAACCATAAGCAACTCTTGGAATTTGAGAGGCGTAAGGCTCGTGTGGCCGACCGACCTCTATAAGTAAGCACTCCATGAAAAAGATGGAGCAAGCCTTGAGGCTTCGCCAACTATTTCAGACCTGATCTGATAAAACTCAAAATTCTAGTATAAGAAAGGCTATCAAGCCCAACATAATGAATAATTGAGAAAGATTCTTGGGCTAATAAAGTCTTTCAAACTTTCTTTTTCAGGGGCCAGTACTAAAAGGTGGGGAGAAGAAAGTCGAACCTCTAATCTACTTGGACACATAAAAATTCTTGGCGCCGAGAGAGGTTTGAGATTCCGTAAGTAACTCAAATGAGTGCTTTCTAAGAAGGGCTTGGAAGAAGAAAATGAAATCTGAACAACTGCTATTTGGTCGTAATAGATCGACTTGAATGCTCCAAAGATGAAAGTTCCATTTCGAGGAAGACGACGTCTTATGATACTTTTCTGTTTTGTCGAGCCTTGCTTTGGTCTTTGGTTTGATGGTTAGACGTGCTAAAAATCCGGTACATTCCATTTCGCTTCCCATCCAGTCTTTCGCAACACTTCAGTTTACTTCTTTTGTTAGGCCTCGACTTCTTCGCTATGATCTTCCCAGTAGTTTATATAGAGCTATAGCCGTTTCATTCCTATTCGTTGTTATGATGTTCCATATTCAAATAGCGGAGATTCACGAGGAAGTATTGCTTATTTACCGTTGAGTGGTATTATTGGATGATCTTTTGGTGGGAAATGTTCTTCATTTTAAATAATGAAAGCATTCCATTACTACCAACCCAAAGAAATACGACCTCTCCGAGATATATGGTTTATCTTTGGAAAGGTACGAAGTTGGACTAATTTGGAAACATTGGGTAATTTACTTTATACCTACTATTAAAATGCGGTTTTGGTTCCTAGTCTTATTTTATTAGTAGCCATGATTGGGGCTATAATCTTTGAATATGCATAGACTACTAAGGTGAAAAAGACAGGATGTATTAAGGCTAAATGCTATTGATTCTAGGAGGACTATAATGAGGAGGATTTACAGAACCACTCACGATCTACTAAAGGGCAAGTAGCTTGATTGGTTCAAATCCAATTCGTGAGAAGAGTCCAAGCGAGAGACTATAATACCAAGAGGCCTCTTAATTAAAAGAAAATAGTCATAGAGCTCGTTGTTTCACTCATAAAAGATGATGGATAAGCGATCGTTTTGCTACTTTTTGTGACGCTTAATGTCATCTATAACAAGCTCGTAAACGAAAGCAATTGTATTAGCTAAGATCGTCCTTCGATGAGGCTTTTATCAGTTGATCCAAAGAGTTCTAAATATAGAAAAAGAATCCCGAATGAACAACCATCCATAAATGTCGATTCATTCAAGAAAGAAAGTGCAACAATCCTTTCCTTTGACACAGTCCCGTAAACGAGTGTAAAATGCCTTCATACAGCTTTCCTTTCACCTACCCAAGAGTTGATTCACTCGAAAGTGGGTAGCCATTAAGGAAAGCGGTTGTTGGATATTTGGTTTGAACCTGGTTCGCCCACCCCTTATAAGTAGAAATCTTGGTGAGAGGCAAAGAGCGCTCCCCGCCTTTACCCAAAGCAAAGACAAGAATGGCAATCCACCTATTAGTGTGTCACGCCCTCAACCGACCTGATCGTCCCAATTCGGTTGTCCTCACTAAGAAACAGATCCATAATCTCTTATCTAATGAATATGAATTTCTATCTAATCTTCATTTGCCTACCGCCCATTCTTTGGAACTTTTCGGTGCTAAGGTGGTTGGTGTAAGGTAAAGGCAACTCCTCTTTCAGAAGAAGAGTGCCCACCGAGCTATCTTAAAGTAAAGCTCTCTAGGTTAGCTATAGGTAAAGTTCTCCCAGAGCCGGAGACAGAGGCCGCTACTCCTTCAAAAAATCGGGGAATCTGCAAGGAAGGATAGGACATGAATAAGGACCTAAAGTAGGTGTCGGATGAGACCGAGAACCGAAAGATGTCTATCAAAAGCGAGAGGATCGACTAGGCCATTGTCAACCAACTCTGAAGGTTGCAAAGCCTTTAGAGTGCCCCTGAGCGGAAGGAAGGAAGGAAAGAAAGAAAGAAGTATGAAAGTAAAAGAGCAATATGTGAATCCTCTTTCTTTTCCTAGTTACCTAAACAATGCTAGGCTATTCCTTATCCCAATCTTTGCGTAGATTCCGATCAGGTTATCACTCCTCCTTCTTTTGAGTCTAGGAAATTAGGGAATGAGTTAGCCTATAGTAGAAGACTTGTTAATTATCCCCTCATTGAGTATGAAATTCTTAGCCTACCATACCATAGGAATAAAAATAGAAATTTTACAACATGCTGGTGAGAAGACCCGCAACCAGTACCCCAGCCTCCGATGATGGCCAATCTCTTTCATCCTCGTCCAAAATGGACAATTCCAAAAAGGAGGAAACTCATCGCAAAAGAGATTGATCTTTCAGCACAGGTTCAAGTTTAGATAAGAGACGGGAGCTAGAAATTTTATTTACAGAAAGAGTCAAATCGAAATATAGAAGCATTCCAACTTTACCCCACCCGACTGCCTCCCCGTCAAACTCTTGTATCCCGTAACTGAGGGTATATAAACTCTCGTTTAAATGCTTTAGAGGAGAGGCCCCCCAACTTATTGAACTGCAAGGCGCGATAACCCATAATTAGTCTCATGTGGCGTGGGCCAACAAGAAATGGGAACAATCTGGTGAAGCAGAATCCATGGGTGAGTGATTCTTCCTCGCTTACTTAAAGCAGGCATTTTGGAATCAAGCAGATTCGAAATAGGGGTTGGAGTGAAGCTCATGGGGTGACCTCACTCAATGAATCAACAATCTAAGTTATGTTTCGTGTCATGAATGTGTGAATCAGAATCGATCATCCGAAATGCAGATGGACTCCTTCTTGGACGGAGGGCGATCGATCTTGCTCCCATCCCAAGTGCGCAGGGAAGAATGGTATTTTGTTCCTACACTCATTTTCAAATTACGAGAGCGACGTTGGTTATAACGACGGGATTCGAGGTTTCACGCCACGATCTTCTTCTAAATAGAAATAGCCTAGAATCTTTTTCTTTTTTTTCCATTTCAAATTGTTCTCTGGACTTTTATCAATATGAGGTGAGCGTAACACAGTATATAAGACTCGTGATTCAGGCAATCCAATCTTCCGTGTGTAAGGCGGAAGCCCCCAAAAAAGGTTTTTTCAAAATGGGTGATCAAAAGATCGAATCACTATGCGTATCTTGGTGGTCGTTACTTTTGGTGGTCTTTCTTTTTGGCTGACTCCTCTTCCTGTTCTATTGATCAGAAGCATCTAGCAGCGCCACGCCGGTTTTGAATTGGATTCTAAGGGCTAAGGCTCCCTTTCACCGATTGACTTCTCTTTTGATCAGACGCCGGACCTTGCTATCGGGATAAGACCCCAGGCCGTCTTTCAAGCGAGCGATAAATGGGAATTGGTTCTTCTCCGCTTTCTCCTCAACCTCTCGCGCCACAAAATCCGCGGCGCATTCGATGTCATCGCACCTTTCGGCTTTCCCCCGAGCGATCTCTTGTCCGAACAGATTTGTCCATCAGTAATGGGGCTTTCGTGCTTTAGCACTTGGATTTCACCTTTCATAAATCCCCATCCAAGTATTTCTTGATCAAATCCTTGATCGTACTTTTATTCGAAAGATAGCCGCCCTTCCGGGCCGTATATATTTGGTTCAACCCCCCTTTCCACCTTTTTATTTTCAAGAATTCTCTTGAGAAAATTCTTATTGACTTCCGAGATGCATTCTTCTTTTTTCTGATGATTCACACCCTCTACAATATCTTTTATTTTAGTGAGGATCTCAGCCTTCGTATTTGAGACCGCCGAAGCATCTCTCTCTGCCTTTTTCCGCTCAAGAATGGCTTTTATGCGATCAGGGTCTTTTTCGTGATAGACGTCTTCAGCCGGTTGAGGGAGGGGAGCCTCAGGCGGGGGGACGTTGAAATCCGGAATAGACGAGCCGACACCGCCTCCGACGGGGAGACGAAATCCTTCCGTGGCCGAAAGCAAAAAATCGATAAAGTACACAAATGGACCAAAGAAATAGACTCCCCAAGTCAAGGCCCAGTCCCAAAGCAAACAAGAAAGGAAGAAAAAAAGCCTTTTCAATAGCAGTCGCCCCAGATACCGAATTGCTGCAAATAACCACCTTTTAATCATAAAAAAATGTTATCTATAGAATGGGCACTGTGAACTATCTGCCTCAAAAAGATAGATGAAAGTAAAGAAAGTTCAACCTTCGATCGGAAAGGTGATTATACATATAGTAAAAACGTTAGAGAAACTTAAAAAGAAAGAAGAGAAAGAACTGGGAGTTGGCGCCTACATAACTGCTTGCTTGCTTACCAAGCCATCCTGGCAAGCTCCTCCAGTTCGCTTATTATTCTTGACTTGACTTATTATTATAAAAACTACTCACTATCCAAATGAAAGACGATCGATTATCTACCCAAGAAGATAGAGAGTCCCACATACGAGAAAAGGTCACAAATAGAGTTGAACCAAGTAACATTGCAAAGGCATAATGATAGTAGGGTCGGGATATCCCCGCCCTCCGAACCGGACGTGAAGGTCTCCCCTCATCCGGCTCTCTGCAGGGGAATCTCCACTCACTGCTTCCCCTAATATCCTCCCTTTACCACATCATGGGGGTTTACAGGAGATCCCAGAGGCTCGCTCGGAAAGGCTGCTATACCATACCTTTTGACTTAACTCTACTCTAGTAGTCACTAGACTCACTATAGTAGTCCGTCCGGCTGCTCTTGCTGAAATCATTACTCTTCATTATCCCGTGCTCTAGCAATTGCGCTCCCTAGACCACTACCATGTAGTTAGGTAGGGACAATCAATCCGTAGTGACGGGAATCTAGGAATGAATGGGGATCCCTATCAATAGAAAAATGAAGAATATCTAATTAGAGTTTTCTCCCTTTCTCTCACTCAATAGATGTATCTGGTCTGATAAGGTACAGTACAATACGAGACGATGGAATGCAATGGGATAGATGGTAGAGGGCTGCCTGCGCCCAAAAGCGATGATTCACTTGTCCCCTTGTCCATAGGGATCTCGTGGCATACAACCGAAACGACTCCCGCTAGATAGCCGCCCCTTTCTCTCTTTTTACAGCCTCGTGGACGGACGAAAGAAGGGAAGTTACAGAACTGGGTAGTGAAGGCTCGCGAAGTAGACAGCAAGCAGCAAGCAACAGCTTCTCCGCCCCCTAACCTTTCTATGAGTCAAGCGCTAACGAGCAAGTTCAGTATACGTAACGAGGCATTAGAGCAACGGCTTTCGCGCAGCTCAATCCGTTGCTTGTTGCCCCTTTCTCTAATAGAAAAGGTCAGCTTTGAAGCCGGCTGCTCTGCTATACTATACTAGTTGTAGGGCGCTAGCGCTTGACTAATAGAATAGAAAGTCAAGGGGACTCTATCATGATCTTACGAATCTAAAGGTCTAAAAATGGAAGAACGAGCTCTTTT
>CM035139.1:151116721-151384221 GCA_020205605.1 Panax ginseng | reverse complement strand
AATTTTTATTGACAGACAAGTAAAACTCCATTAAGTATTCCTCAGTGAACTTATAAGTTATTCCTAATAAGTTGATTTGACTCAATGTAATATTCATTTTGTCCTTCTTCTATTTAGGTATTGAATAAAGGTATCTTTTTATTAATGTCTTTTTTTAATAATCTTTACATTTTATTTTAACTTATAAATCAATATCAGCCAAACACTTACAAACAAAAAAGGTTAAACAAAATACAAACGTCCAAAAAATGCTCTCACTTCTATTATACTCGTGTTTAATTTTCATGTTCGCCTAAAAGAGCTCAACTTCTGTTACAAAAAAGGTTAACAATATACAAACGTCCAAATAATGCTCTCACGCGTTGTAACACCCCAGTCCCACATCGAAAGATAGGGGAAAAATTTATCTGCATATAAGAAAATAAGTTACTACCAATAGTACCTTCAAGTCAGGACATTTTGGGAGCCTGTGGTGGGCTAAGATGACCCAAGAAGATACTATTGGGCTAGTAGTTGAAGCCTTATTTTGATGGATTTAATTCGATTCGGACTTGGGATTTGGCCCGAGATTTATTCCGGATTCGGGATTTGACCCGGGTTGTTTCACGCGTAGTACCACAACCAACAAATAATTTGATCAACCGTCTAAGTGGAAAGGGCAGAGAGATACTAAAGCACTCACTTAGGAGTAAAAACAAGTCGAATCTCAGTGAACACTTTAATGCTCAGATTCGGCTCGACTCGAAAAAATTGAGCTCAGATTCGACTCGAATTCAATAAAAAATTTCTAGTTTTGAGCCAGATTCGATTCGAATCATTACTTGGACCTACTCGGCTCGTAAGTACTCGACTCGTTTACAAAACGAGTTACTCACGAGCTTTTAAATCGAGTTTCGAATATGAACAATTTCGCTTAATACTGAACCAGTACATATTATATTGATTATTGAACTAATATTTTATATATAAAAGTCTTTTACTTTTATTTATGTAAAGAAATTACAAAGAATGTAATACGAATTGACAATCAATTCACTGATTTATTCAAGTACAAGCTTACACAATTTAATACTACACTTTATAAATTATAAAGATTGATACAAATATCACATATTTATTTTATTAGTATGAATCAGACCAATATTCGAATATGATCCATCGAGCAGGTATCAAGTATGATTCGAAAAAAAATAAAATACTTGAACCCTAATCTGAACGAATACTGGTATACTCGAATTCGACTCGTGTATCATTAAACAAAAAACGAATATGAATCATATTCGACTCGAGTCAACTTCAAATTCGAACTTTAGATCATTAGTCAAGTATTGAGATGCTATGCTCGGCTAACACCCTACACTCACTTGAGCTAACTGTTTAATACTTTGATTTGAGTCCCCATTGTGGCTGGAGAATTTTGGACCTCAAAAATTAATTCACATAACCCTTAAAAAACTCTCCTTTTCCCCCCAAATTCCCTTCACTTCTTCAACCATCCTATCTGTATCTTCTTAACCTTTTCATCCAAGTTCATGAATTTTTGTCTACACTTGTTATTCCCCAGATTCCTTGGACACCCACCTACTTTTTCTTGGTTTTCTAAATTGGGTCTCAATTTCTAATTATAAGTTGAGTTCTTGGTGTTCTTCAATTTGGGTATATAATTTTTAATTCCCCACCCAAAAAAAAAAAAAAGAAAAAAAAGAAAAAAAAGTGGCCTTTTCCTTTTTTGGGGAGTTTTGATTTGTGTGTGTATGAAAATGGTGGGGGCTTTAGCTGTGATGGGTTCATCAATGGTGGATTCACACACTTGTCCTTGTTTATTTTTGGATTCTTTGGAATCAAACAGTACGAGTCATAAGGGCAGTGGGAATTCAATGAATAAAAAGGTTAATTTGCCTAGATTGGGATCCTCATTGGAGTTGGGCAGTTCTTTCATTTACTTAAGGCGGCTTTCGGCGAAAGGCCTCTCAAGGAACAAGAATTCAAAGAAGCAGCGCAAGGCTAGGAGTCTTGTGATTGTCAATGAAGTGGCTGGACAGTATGAAGACAGTTTTGAGGATGTTAAAACTGTAAGAATAATTTTTCATTTTATTATATATTTATATATATATATATATATATATATATATATTTATGGATTAGTTTCAATTAAGAGACAATTTATTGGATTCATTTGTTTATTATAATGTTTTTTGATTGTATACCCTGTTTGTTTCAACATGGAAATTGTTCGGAAAGATTTGGTTGGACATGATAGTTTTAGTAGTAATCCTGAAAATGACTTGCAATGTAAACTATGTTTGACGGTATATATTCAATGTATGATATAATGGAAAACTTCATCCATGTGGTTTCTAAAAACATGTTGATTTTACTTCATAAATTGAATTTCTTACCGTTTGGATTTTTTGGAGCAACAAATTGGGTAATAATCAATAGAACTTTCTAATCTTCGGACCAACCAAAGCAGCTATAGGATTCTAGATCTTGATCAATAGGCATGATTTGAACCAATGTTAACTAATCATGTTTTGATGTTGCAGCATAATGAAATCTCGCTTAGTTTCTAAACGGAGGGTTACAACAAAAATTTTCTAGAACCTTCTATATATATATACACACGCGCGCACACATATATAAGGTTTACTAATGGAGTATTTTAAATTTATTCATAGGATCATTATACTTCAAAAATATCATTAGTATTTTAGAGGATGATTGTAGATAGTCGATCTTAGCCGTTCATTAGATTTGATCTTTGCCATTGGCTATATGGTCCAAGGGATATATAAGAGGATGTTTCTCATTTATAAATCATAAAATGTTATAATCATTCTTGAAAAATAGAAATTTAAGTACGTAGGTAGGCGAAAAAGTTTTGGATCGTCACTTTCTCTATCCCAGAACGAAAGTGCAACGTTGTGTAATGTTCGTACCAAAATGCAATTCATTACTAATTTAGCCTTTTTTGCTAACTATGATTAACAAACTATAATAGATTAATTGAATAAAGCTTACCAATTTAAGACATCTTAAAATTCTTTTATTTTGTTAAGGGATGTCTAACATTGTTTGGAAGTTTGTAGAAAATGTCTAACTTTATTTGAAAATTTATTGTAGTTTTCAGAATTTTAAAGTAAGGACATAATAGTAATAGATCATTTAGTTATACTTCAGTAAAAAGTATGCAAATGTATGCAAGAAAGGATAAATGTGGAATATCTTGAAATTGGTATCTTTACTTTGGGAAATTGACTCTTTATTTACACACTCTAAATTGTGAATAAGGATTACATATTGAAAATGGGAATTTTTAAGTAGGTATTTCTTGGATACGTTATAATTTAGCAAAGATACTATGCTCTTGGATTAACTTTGTATATAACATGATACAAATGAGTATGCTTGTTCATGTCTGCAAATGCTTCTATATGAACGTAGCTAGTGCAGTCATATGCACATGTGACTATGTGAGATACATTGCAAATGTATCTACTTTTGATGGCTGACTATGCATGTACTTATGCATACTAGTTTTTGTAGAGAAAGCCTATACTGATCTTTGTTATGCACTTCAGATTTACTTGTATTCTCCCAAAATATCTCGCATATAACAATATAAAGGTGAAGAATATATTTCAGTTCTCCTTGATCATTATCAACTACTCTGTTTAGTGTTCTTACAACTACAAATTGTATTTGTTGCAGCAAATAATTAATTTATTTACATACAAAGCTGTGAGAACTGTTTTAAACCAGCTGTATGAGATGAACCCGACCCAATACCGGTGGTTCTATGAGTAAGTGCCATCAACATCTTATCAAAATACCCTTCGTTTGTTGTGATTATTCCTAGAAACCAATGCTAATAATAGCTTCTGCTGTCTTCCATGTTCTAGTAACTTCGTCATTTACTTGTGACTAGGCAGGTTCAAAACATGTGTTAATCTGTTCTTGATCCGGTAGGTCATGTAGAACAATTATATTCAAAACTAAAAGACAACTTTTCACTAGTTTAAGTGCACCATTTAGATCTAGTTAAAAGTCTTTCTCCTATCTCGCCTCATGTTAAGAGTCTCTTAAAGCATCAGCTACTCCTGTATACTTGCAATCTTCCTCTTTCACATGTATTTAACAATTACCACTTAAAATTAGATTTTGGCTATCTCAGAGCCAAAATTGACAATTTTTCCATAAAGTCTGAAAGAGTGCAAGAATATTCATGTTGCCTTGGTTTGGTATCAATTCTGACTAGCACAAAAACAAGATCTTGCACAAAAATTTTAAGCTTGAGACTAACCAAAGCAAATCCAGGCTTTAGAAATCCAGATCAAAAGTCCCAATTTGAACAATCTTTAGATTTTGATAATGATAAAAAAAAGTGCTGTCTGATTTATATTTGCCTTAGGTTGGCCACAAAGTTCCTCATCCTTTGTATCTTGTAGTCAAACATTATTTCAATATATTCGTTATTTGTCATTCATTATTTTTCTCGACAGTTTTGTTGTGTCAAACAAGCCCGGTGATGGAAAACGGTTTCTTCGCATCCTTGTAAAGGTAACACCTCGACAAGTTATATCAAATTTCCTAACAATGAGCTTTGTTTCTAATAATGTCTCTCACCCGGAAAAATGACAACATTAATCTTGTTCACAATCAACAGGAGAAGCAGGAACTTGCCGAAAGAGTGATGATAACACGCCTTCACCTCTACGGAAAATGGGTGAAGGTACTGAATCCATTATGTTCCTCAAGGGTTTCCATTTGACATGTGAATTAACATTTTTTTGTATGTTTTAGAAATGTGATCATGCTGCAATGTACGACAAGATTTCCGACCAGAACTTGGAGTTGATGCGTGAACGGCTCATTGAGACCGTGATATGGCCCTCAGAAGACACAAACACGGAGAAGATTGGATGAAGGGCTAGAAGTGATCCTTACTCGGTTCGCCTTATCGTTTGGGTAGGTCATATCCATGCTCCAAAATTAACTAGTTTGATCTGCAAATTTGTATTACTTTCCACCAATTAATAAGCATTCTCATGTAAAGTATATCAAATGTTGTATATATAAACCATTTAGATCTAGTTATATGAGAAGAATTCGAAGCTGTAGCTTCTTTTGACCAGTTCTTCTATATTTTGTACCCAGTCTTCTCTTTTATTTTAAATTTTCTGCTTATATGAAATTTTGAAGAACTTGAGGAGTAAGAAACTCTTTAGGTAGATAGAAAGGCAAGTCTAAGGCTATTGAATATTTTTTAAAACCCTTTTTACTCTGTTATTATTCAAGAATCAGGTTTGACTGTGATATGTTTGTGTTTTTTGTTTGGGGGGTGGGGGATGGCTAAATTGTAAAATTATTGTTGACTTTTGAAAATTAGTGTAAGATTTTAAATTGATTTCAAAAAGTAATTGATTAAAAAAGTTGATAATGTTGTTATATTTTTGAAGTTATGATGAACTGTTTATATGACAGTGGGATTAGTTTTTCTCTGTTTTTTCAGAAAATAAAAGTCAACTGTCAAGTTGCTTATAATTGTTCCAAGTATCTACTTGAAACATTATATATTTCTTACCATACCAATAATAAATTTTATTCTAAATATTTTTTTAGTCTTTTCAACTCAAAAAAGAAAATTTCAAAAAATAAATCACTACACTTAAATAAAGAAAAGAGAATTGGCCAATAATAAATTTTAGTCTTAATATTTTTTTTCTAATCTTTACGACTTGAAAAAGAAAATTTCAAATTTTTTTGTCATGTGTTACACTTAATATAGTTTTTTCTAAGAGTTCTGTTACGTGTTATTAGAATAATTGTTCACATGCTCTTCTCCCCTCTTCAATTCATCAATCAATTCCGTACTCTTCGTAGGTTTCTTTCTTCCTCAGCCAATACGAAACCCTAACCCTAACAATGTACAATTTTCTTGTCCACATTCTTAATATTTTGTTTCTAATCTTTTCAACTGGAAGAAGAAAATTTCAAAAAAAAATCACTAAACGTAAAATAAAATTAATGCTAAGTTAATTTAAGTTGTTAGACTACCGACACATATATAAAAAAAATGTGGTGATCAATTAAAGTTTATAAGTTAATATTTAATAATATAGTCCATTTTAAGGGTTCACCCCTTTATTTTATGTCATGCTCACCCCCTTTAACGACGGACCGAGCGACAGTTCGGTCCGTCGCTATATCATAGAACCGTCGTCTTAACTTTTAGCGACGAACAACATATAACGACGAACCGAACCATCGTCCGATCCGTCGCTAAAAAGGATATGCAAGGTATGTAGGATCAAGGGGTAAGCCCTTGATCCTTTTCGTAATATCCGCTAAACTATAAAAGCCTATTAAAACTTAGTTTCCTCTAATACTTTAATAATATTGTTAATGCCAAGATTCGTCAATGCGTTCAATCATCAAATTGCACGTCTAATCCTGCACAAAAATGAAATCACATGGAGAAAACAGGCCAGTCTGGGCCGTCGGGGAATAACTCGATGTGAGAATAAGTACAAGTTGAACAAAGTTTAACAATGAAGGTATTTAAGTGTTGAAAAATAATAAGTTGTCAGTCGGCTAGGTATTTAAGTGCTGGAGGTATTGCTCGTATATCTCTATATAGGTCTGTTAATTGGCTAGTGTGGTTGTCCAAATTCTGCCCATTTTAAAATTATTTGGCTCGAGTTCGAGTTTGTCCCAGTTAGACTGTAATAAATTTTGGGTCCTTTACATAAGTATACAACAAATAAAAAGTAATTACAAAAATAAAACACAAACATAATTACAAAAATAACGCCAACATAATATTACGCGGATCTTTTTTCTATATACACGTCGGTTACATTCTCTCTCATCCCCAAACCGCTCCTAAAATCAAGCGAGTGGAGCATAACATTCATATTTTGAAATCGGAGAAATCCAATTCTTCATGCTTGAAAGTGAGATCTAAGATCACAAAGAACTTCAAGTTCACAAAGAACAACTAAGATCGGAGAAGGCGAAATAGAATACAAAATCATCATCAACAACTAAGATCACAAAGAACTTCATGCGCGAGTGAGATCGGAGAAGACAAAACTGTTCGTCGCGACGGCACGCTAAGACCGGAAAATAACATACAAAATAAACATCAACTTCAATCCAGTAAACAAAACCAATCGAACTACCGTCATTGTTGAAGTTCAGAAACAAAATTGCAAAGAATCTGACAAAAAATCAATATTGAGGTATGTGAGGTTTAAAAATCGTATACATATAGTTTCATCTGTTTTTCACGATTTAAAATGTTTACTACAAATTCATATAACGATTTGTTGAATCATTGATATATTTTCTATTATGGTTACTAAATAGATATAAATTGGTTACTGTTTATTGTGTATTTGTTTGCTAAATAATATTTATTTTAATGGCTTTATAATTTTTAAATGAGTTCTACTGATTTTTTTATATTAATTGTTACTCATCAAATAATTTGGTTACCTTCATGCAACTGTTGGTTACTCTCTAATGTTGAATAGGTTACTGTCTAATGTTGTATTGGTTACTTTAGCATAATATATTGGATTATGTGTTACAATATATTGGTTACTAATTAATGCTGAATCGGTTACTGAACAATGCTGGTTGGTTATTGAAAAATGATAACTTGGTTACTGACTAATTTTTATTTGGTTACTGATTAACATTATCTCGGTTATCTTTGTAATGTCTTTGTCTTGTTCTTGACAATTTGCTTTTGATTATTGTAAAACATTAAAATGTCTATTACTATCTTGAATTCTTGACTAATGTTGCCTTGGTTCTTGTGATAAAATTACTAAATAATGTTGAATTGACATCGATTAATCTTGATATGGTTACTATGTAACATTATTTTGATTATTGACTAATGTTGACTTTAACTTTTATGTGTAAAATTATAATGGTTCTTGACTAATGCTGACTTGGTTACTGTGTAAAATTATAATGCTAACTTGGTTATTGATTGAATGTTGACTTGGTTACTTTTGGTTACAATTTAAAATGGATTTGGTTACTGATTATATTGCTGACTTGGTTACTTTTATTGTAAAATGCAAGGAAAACCCTATTTTTCTTGGTTGTTTTGGTTCTTGATTAATCTTTGATTCGATTCTTGTGTAACATTATATGGTTCTTGAAAATTCTTTGAGTTGGTTTGTTGTGTAAAATTATAATGGTTCTTGACTAATCTTTCGACTGGATATTGTTTTACATTATATTGGTTCTTCAGTCTAACGTCGATTGTTACTATGTAAAATTATAATGGTTACTCAATAGTGCTGACCTGGTTACTGTGTAAAATTATAATGTTATATTCTTTTGTAATTGTTTCATTTATATTGGATGTTACTTATTGACTACATTGTATTGGTTACATGGACTAATAGTAACCAATACACCAAATTTGATGTTTGGACTAATAAGAACTAATACACCTTTAAAGACATATTGATATTTTTTATATTATTTGTTTTTTGCTATAAAATGTTGTCAAATATGTTTTTATGTTATGGATACTAAGTAAATATATGTTAGCTACTTTTGTCTAACTGGATTTGGTTAGTTTATAATGTTGACTTGTTTATTGTGTAATATTACCATGGTTACTACATAATATTACCGTGTTTTATCTTTGATTTTTTATATTGATGGTTCTTGATTAACTACATTGGTTACCTTTATACACCGTTAGTCTTTAATTTGTAACAAAGTCATTCTTGATTATTTTGGTTGTAAAATGAATGTAAAAATATTTTTATAATCTTCGCTACTAATTACGAGATATCTTAGTTCATGTATAATATGTATTTAGATCTTTTGAAAAGTGTTTATTTGGTTACTCTATAATGTTATTGAGTTTTATAATTGTTTATTTTATATTGGTAGTTACTTATTGACTACATTGGTTACCTTCATCTGGTTGTTAAATATTGGTTTGTTGTATACTATTTAATTAGTTCTGAGATAATGTTTATTTGGTTGCAGTGACAATTTGGCAATTTTCTGTCAAGTTTGGAGTGTCGGATTTTGGCGTTTTCAGAGCCTAATTTCATTGGAAACGGGTCAACGATCAAAAGTCACTAGCTTTGCTGGTGAACTGCATGGTTTTTTGGTCGAATTCCATCATTTAGGCCTTCAAATTTGCATGTAAAAATTTGGTTTATTTTCTGGTTACTAATATTATGTAATTTAGTTCTTTGTCTAATATTGATTTGGTTACTTTATAATGTTTATTCAGGTTGTTAGACAATGGAGACCGATAAAGAATCAATACAACAAATCTAATTGTTTACAGGAATATATAATTGTTTCTTCGTTAGTAACCATTAACCACACATGGTTGGTAACATTTTTGATGGTGTCTGAGAACCAAAATTGATGTTGATTAATATTTTTATTTTTGATTCCATCATGAGTTATCAATATAAAGTAAACATATACAAGCTTTATAATGGTCTTGATACAAGCTTTATAATAAAGATTGATACAAGCTTATAATTATCTCAAGTTACTAACAAGCTAGTAATTATCTATGATAATTATTCGGTTACTAACAAGCTTGTAGATAAATAGACACTCACACATGTACATTTAACAATTAATGTTTGTCCCGACACAAGCTTGTAACTATCCGGTTACTAATAACAATAACCATAATGTAACATAATAAAAGCAAGAACTATATACTTATATGATAAGAACTGAACATGTTTTAATGGTAGCCAAAAAGTAAACATCATGTAATGAAACTTAGTTTAAGCAATCCATGTATAATATAACCATAATGTAACATAATAAAACAAGAACCATCTAATTATATGATAGTAACCATAATGAGTTTTAATGGTAACCAAAATGAAACATCATGTAATGAAACCCAGTTTTAGTAATCCATGTATACTAAACAATTACATATTAACCATAATAAAAAAAATAAAAGTATCAAAAATCCCACATTGAGGACACAATAATAGTAATAAACCATAATGTAACAAAGAATCAAAACATAATAAAGAAGTAACCAAATAGTTATACGAAAGTAACCGTAACATGTAAGATGTGTTTGTGGAAATGGAAGTAGAAATAGAATAGCATAAACCTTGTAGAATATATTTGAAGGAATTTACAAAAATAATACATCAATGTATACTAAGCAAATACATGGTTTATTATGACTTGGGTTTATTATTTACAAAATAATACATCCACAAACTAATGATGCCTTAAACTTCTTCAACTGTCTTGGATTCAATTTCTTGGTAATAATGTTCGGGGACTTCCATGTCACACCAATATATAACTTTTCCAATGAATTTTCTATTGCATTCCCCTATAGTAAAGATTCCATAAGCGCAAATAAAAAAATCGATTGACAAATATTAGTAATCAGATATAAATAATATTTATATCATAAAAAGCGATTACTCAAACAAATACATTGTAACCAAAAAACAACATATAAAAGTAACCAAAATCTCAATTGAGGGAAAAGAATGGTATCCAAATCATAAGTTAACAAGAAGAAAAAAATATACTAATGAAGTAACCAAAGCTTATATGTTAGTAACCAAAACATATATTAATGGTAACCAATACATAAACAACATATAGACCAAACAAAGTTTAGTCCACCCATATATTAAGCAAATATATTGTAACCGTAACAACAAAAAGCAAGAAGCAAAATCCCAACTCAAGGAAACAAAATGGAATCCAAATCGTAAACTAATAAAGAACACAAAAACATACTAAATAAGTAACCAAATATTTATATGATAGTAACCAAAACATATTTTAATGGTAACCAATACATAAACAACATGTACACCAAAATCAGTTTAGTCAACCATGTATACTAAGCAAATAAATGGTAACCATAACAACATAAAAAAGTAACCAAAATACCAAATCAAGGTAACAAACATGGTATCCAGAATGCGTATAACTAAAACATAATGCAGAAGTAACCAAACAGGTTATATGATAGTATCTATTTTTTTTGCTTGACGTATCTACAACGTAAGCATTACATCAAGCCCCCATAAATTAGTCTAGTATACTAAACAACATGTAGTCCAAACTCAGTTTAGTCAATCAATGTATACTAAGCAAATACATTGTAACCAAAATAACATATAAAAGTAACCAAAATTCCAATTGAGGAAAAAAGAATGGTATCCAAATCATAAGCTAACAGTAACAAAAAATATACTAATGCAGTAACCAAACAGTTATATGTTACTAATAAAAAATAATGTACATGTTAGAATAAAAATAACCAAACAGTTATATGCTAGTAACCAAACCATGTTTTAATGGTAACCAACACATAAACAACATGTAGACCAAACCCAGTTTAGTCAACCAATGTATACTAAGCAAATACATTGTAACCAAACCAACATATAAAAGTAACCAAAATCCCAATTGAGAGAAAAAGAATGGTATCCAAATCATAAGGTAACAGTAACAAAAAATATACTAATGAAAAAACCAAACAGTTATATGTTAGTAACCAAAACATATAATAATGGTAACCAATACATAAACAACATGTACACCAAAACCAGTTTAGTCAACCATGTATACTAAGCAAATACATGGTAACCATAACAACATAAAAAAGTAACCAAAATACCAAATCAAGGTAACAAAAATGATATCCGAATCACAAATTAACAGTAACCAAAACATAATGCAGAAGTAACTAAACAGTTATATGATAGTAACACTAACAAAATTTAAATTAACACACCTTTAAAAATTATATGATAATAGAACAACATGTATGCTTTCTGATCCAAAACCTTTTTTTCACTAAAATGAACAACCTGTGAATCAAGAAGTGCAACAAAAGTAAATTAAAAAATAATTAACTAATTAATTTACGCCACCAAACAAAGAAGACTAATCAAGAAAAAAATGAAATATTAGTAGAAATATCAAGACAAAAAAGAAAAAAGAAAAATAAAAATATCAATTTCTAATTAATAGAAAAAAAGAAGACTAATTAATTAATGATGAAGATGAAGAAAAGAAGAAATACCAAAGAGAAATAACAATACAAAAAGAAGAAGAAATATCAAGTAGATGAAGAAATATTAGATGAAAAAATATCAAGTAGATGAAGAAATACCGAGAGATGAAGAAGAGGATTGACGACAAGTTGAGAGACTGGTGTTATGGCTGACGAGTTAGTTGAGAGGCCTGATGTTCTTGGCCATGATGACAAGAGCGGAAGAAGATGACAACGAGATGCTTGAGAGAGAGAGAGAGAAGAAGTAGTAAGAGAGAGAGAGAGAAATAATAAGGGCGGATGGAGAGAGAGAAAACTAATTTGTTATATCAATTCATTAATACTAATCCCTTAATTTAAGGACTTTTAATTGTATTAGGTTTGAAAATAAAAATGATGAAGTGTAGTATTTTTGTAATTATTTTATAACTGTATGATTTTTATAATTATTTTTAAAAATGTACTAATATATGTAATTGTCCCATAAATTTTTCCAAATTCGGCCAAAAAAAGATCACTAGTTTTGGACTTAATTGGTCCAGTCCTTATCAAAATATATAATTATTAATAGACTCCTAAACTCAAAAATATAATTTAAAGCAACTCATTTAAAATGTTGACATACATCTTTCTTTTCACTAATAGAATTGAAGTTTAAATTAACATAAATGAGTTATTTTAAGTATTCTAATATTTATTATTTTTAATATTTAATCTCGATCTTATGAATTATTAGATTTTATTATGAAAATAATATAAATGACCACTTTAAAGAAAATATAGTACTTAATTATTGGTCAAAAATTATATAGAGATATAAATTGAGAGAGTGAAAATGTAATTATATATATATATATATATATATATATATATATATAATACGATTTTAACACTATAATTCGCTCGGGCCTATAATATGTCGAACGATCAATTAATCAAGTTTGGTCCAAATTTTACTTTGCATTTGAATTTTTAACTCGACTCACTTCCAAATAAATTTGAGTGAACTTTTAATGGGTTGAACGATCGGACTTCGAGCTTGTTCGATTCAATTGACAATCTTATCCTTATCTCTATATCAAATTGTATCAAACTCCTGTTACATGTGGTGGTTAAGGTTCAAGCCTTAGTCAGTGTGTTATTTAACTTATTATAAGCAGAGATATTATAAGTAACATAATATCACAAAATATTTAAAGGAAAATCAAAAATGTTTCCAAGTCACAATCTATATATATTAGGAATGTCAATGAGGCGAGACAACGATTACGCATCAAACCCTCATCCTCGGTCTCATGAGAAATTTAAATCCCCGTGGAATTTAATATTTTTATGAATTTATTAAAAAAAGAAAAAAGAATATATTTTATATTATCATTCATTTAAAAAAATTATTTTGTTGAGTAAAATGTTATTATAAATGAGACTATTTTTGTGGGACAGAAGGATATTGATGACCAGGTCAGAATTTTTTGTTAATCTATCGACTCGAGCGTCGAGGATTCAACAAATGATTTCAAGTAATTTGGTTAAAAATTATTCAAGAAAACACAAAGAGGAGGCTAAAGAGCATGTGACACAAGTTTGGATTAATTTGATACAAGCCCAATTCAGAAAGTAAAGAAGATTTTGTTTCCTAAAATATTAGGCATATTATATTATATTTTGTTGCCTTTTGTTTTAGTTAATTAGCATGATTTTAGGGATTTTTCATATACTTATCAAATTCTATTATAATTAGGATTTATTATTAGCTAAGATTTACTTTCTAAATAGATTTCTATTACTTTATAGAAATAAGGATTTCTATTCCAAATTGGTTTGTAATTCCTATTAGGATTAGGGTTTTTGTAACTAGTATAAATAAGGGTAACATCTATTGTAATTAAAAATATTATTTCATTATTCAATATACTTGTGAAATTATTCTCTACTTTTGGTTCTTTGAACAATTCCTAAGTAATTTCTTTTAGATTTAATTTGACTTATTATACAACAATTCATAGTTGTGTGTGTCGTCTTCTACCACATCAATCGTTTATTGTACTGAGATTACCACTTCAATATAAGCGAGGGGTCAAGGTGTCGATGGTGTCCATTCAACCCAGATTTTCAAACGCGAGCAATTGTACCAAGATTACCGTCTACATATAGGCGAGGGGTTAAAGTTTTACAAGCAATTCACTATACAACTTTGCTAGAAACGATCGGGGCGAAGACCACCTCATGCAAGCGTGTCGTGGATTTTATCATTTGTTATCAAAGTTAAGTCTTTCTAGTGAGTTACTTATCTTTAATTTTTTTTTGAATATATTGTAAAAAATAAAATCGTGAAAAAAAAAGTATAAAAAAACTCTGATTCTATTTCTACTATGCTAACCAAACTTGTAGCACACCATTCTACCATCCAATCATTCTATCATTTACCATTTATCATCAATCCTAACGAAGCAATGTCATCCACATCCGGAGAAAATTTCGAGAAGAATAAATGGAAATTCAAGATAGGCATACACGAGGAGTACAAAGCAATCAATCTGTGATTTTGTGGTATTCCGATAGTCACTCCTTTTATATTTTGTTCTAGATAAGTTACTTTTGAATTGCATTGTAAAACTGTGAATTTATTTGGTGAATTCAAAAAGAACCTTTAAGAGAGAGTTTTAGAGGTAAAAGGCAAGAGTGTAAAATTATTAGAGGGTAAAAGCCAAATTTGAGCGATACACGAGTGATTCATCATTGTTTGAGCGAAACACGTAAGGGAGAGTGTGAGGAAATTTTTTATCTACTAACCTTTGTGTTGCGGCGAACATGTATGATTATGATTATGAAAGTTATTATGGGTCTTGAAAGAATACTTTCCTATGCGGGATTGATCTAGATGCTTATTTGAGATGGGAGAGAAAAATAGAGCGAGAGTTTGAATATCATGACTATTCTTAGCGAAGGAAGTTCAAACTGAGGGTTAAAGAGTTTTCTGGTTATGCAGCTACGTGGTGGTATCAATTTGTGCTTAACAGAAAAAGATGTGAATTGCGTCTGATCGAGACATGGGAAGGATTAAAAATAGTAATAAGGAGGCGGTATACTCCAGTACAACGTGATAGGAGGGAAAAGTATACATCTCAAAGACATGTAGAGCAACTTTCAAGGCGATCAACAATGGACAATAATAGGAGGGTTCACATACATGTAAACAAAGAGGATTCGCGTTGGAGACAACCCCAAGACACTCATAAGACAACAAAGAACTTAAGGAAAGACATCAAGGAGATCTTTAAGGGGATGGAAAATTATTGGATGCAGCTACAATATACTCTTAAGGCGCAAAAGGAACACGTTCAGCCGAGGGAGAAAGAGGATATAATCGAAATTGCAGTCCAAGGAGAGCTATTGGGTTTTAGTGATCATGATGACAAAGGTGAACATTCAAAATAAAGTGATCAGGAAGATGAGTTTGTGGAAGAAAATTCATGTGAAAAAGATCGACAAAAAGAAATTATTCAAAAGATTGATAATGTAAAAGAAAAAGTTGGAAAGAATGATAGAGAAAAGAAAAGAGAGAATGAAAAGATTGAGCTAGAAAATAAATGAGAGAAAAACAAATGAGAAGGTGAGCATTAAAAAGAGAGTGAGTTGTATTTTGAAAAGCCAATGACTGTACATTCGTATAAGATAACGCTTTTGAATATTAACAAGGTTAACTCTTCTTTGTCTAGTTCTATTTTGTCTCTTGTACATGTTGTTGATGATATACCCCGTGTTATCATTCCGTACCAATCGGTTGATATTATTCCCGAGGAAACAACGGAGTTGCCAAGGCAGGTTGGAGATGTAAGACCCCAACTTTTTATGAATAAATATTTAATTGTCTCTAAATATTATTCTAAATAGTAAGGTGATAATTTAATAAATGCTATAGTTATGGGTGATATGTGTAAATTTTATAAAGTAAGCAAGTTGTCATAAAATGTTCGGATATAGAAAGTGACAAAAATCATATTTTTTTATAAAAATAACGTCAAAACTTTTACCATTAAACTGTTGAAATACCCGGTGATAAAAGTACAATAATACGCGTTGTTGCACAGTAACACACAATATTGCACAGTATTTCTGATTATTGATGCTTACGTAAGAAGTCACTCAGTTTCATTCAATAATTGCCACAGTAGTTGCTGCATAGTATATCATATTATTGATTCAATTATTGTCACAGTATCATTTGCACAATATTTTATATTATTAAATCAATAATTGACACGACACAGTTACTCATATTATTTAGCATTATTGACAATGTCTAGAAATTTCTGTCGAAAAAAGGGGTTAGGTTATTTAATTGTGCACCAGTAAGGAGAAATCCTTATCGAAAAGCCCCCTCTTTCCTGGGAACGATTTGGTTGTCAAAATTATGAGTTATTGTGACGCCCCAAAAATAGGTATACATCACCCATCTTGAGTCGCCAAATACATGGTACAGAATATAAATACAAACTTAATTATACAACAGTCGTGTAATATACGACAAAACATAGCTGAGAGTTTAAACATGAATGTTTCCTTCTAGACAATATCCACTCTCAAATAGAGTCCTCATTACATTTATTGTCACACTATTTTATAGAATAGTGAGGACTACTAATATACCATCTCGGACCATCACTCCGTTCCCCGACTAGTCCTGGCTACGTTCTCATTTCCTGAAGAGAACAATGAAAGCAAAAGGGTGAGCTCAATTAGCCTAGTAAGAAATATTATGACTAAGATAATGCATAATAAATTATCATTAGTCTTCAACAATGTTAAACTGATAAAATACAATAGACTTCAAGTTTAACTGCAGCGGAATAAGCAATCCATTAGAAGAGTCAAGTAGAGCATGATATCTACTATCTTCTATGATTTAAAATGTTTTCATCAATTTTTATCGCTGAGACTCAGCTTAATAAATAAATCACATCATCGAGTCATCCCTGCACTACGGGCCAAGGATAATCATTAAATCATCAATGGTCATGACTATACCGAATAATCCCTGGTCATAATCATACCAAAAACTGTCCATCAATGCACTACAGGCCACTGAGGACTTTTACCACATCATTTATAACATTACAGGTTATGATTATACCGAATGATCCCTGGTCATAATCATACCAAATCCATCTATGCACGTAAGCCAAAGATGACTTTCATCACAATATAAGCATGAGGATGATGACAATGACATAATAATTCAATAAAACAAGTTCAAGAATAAATTTTAAAGATTTATAAGTTAATTTATCCTGAAATCAATTACGTCCAAATTGTCAACATGATATTGCTTTGTGGAGTAAAATTCAAGAATGCTCAGAAGAATATTTTCATGAAAAGATACTGGATGAAGCGCAAATATCCAGGATATTCTACTAATTTCATGGAGTATAGAAGCCAAAACTTTAACCAACTAAGTATAATAGAATATATGAAACTACAAATGGATTTTCGCCAGCCATGCGGTAATCCACGTAGACAGATCATTTCCACAATTTAATAAGGAATGAATAAGAAGGATCATTCACCATGCATGCGGTAATCCACATAGACAGGTTATTCCAACAGAATAATAAAGAATGGAATAATAGAAAAATTCACCAGGCATGCGATAGGATAATCAGATGCAAGTTATTCTCAGCAGAATAATAAAGAATGGAACCAGTCATGCGTGTAATCCGTATGCAGACATGAAATTCCAATGAATAATAATAAAGAATAGAACCGTGTCATGCGTAATCCGCATGCATGTGCTATTCTCAACAGAATAATAAATAATGGAACCAGTCATACGTAATCCGCATGACGAGGATGTTCCAACGAGTAATAATAAAGAATGGAACCGTGTCATGCGTAATCCGCATGCACGGGATGTTCCAATGAATAATAAAGAATGGAATAACAACAGAATTCACCAAGCATGCGATAGATCGCATGACAAGTTATTCCAGCAGAATAATAAAGAATGGAATAATGTAAGAATTTCACCATGTATGCAAAGATACTTCTGTATGGCAAGTTATTCCAACATAATAATAAAGAATGGAATAACAACTTATACGAGTATTGAAAGAAAATAACACTCTTCATGAATACGAAAGAATAATACCCATTACCTTAGAAGAAACTGGATATTGGAATAGTGAGGTAGCAGACTTCTCTTCTTCTTTCTCTCTATAATTTTTCTTTATAATAATTGCTCTAAAGCTTTAGTGAATTGGTGAGAAATAAAGGAAGAATGAGCTTCTATTTATAGGAAAATATAGTTTCGATAATTACGTTTTGAAATTTGGAAATATTAAAGTACAATACCTTCAACTTTTCTTTCATTTTTTATTTAGTCCTGCAAGTATTATCAAACTTGCACCACCTCCCCTAATAGTAAATAATGTGAATCAATAGTTATAATCATGTGAAAATATGAATTACAGTATAGTACCTCCATCTATACCTCCATTTTTAACTTAGTCATGCAAGTATTATCAATCTTGCACCAACTCCCCTAATAGTACAAGAATATGAATCAATAGTACACACATGTGAACAAATAGTTATAATCATGTGAATTAATAGCAATTAATTGCTCATTTATCCGACATTAATTACCCGGGTCAAGATAACTTCCCAGACATCAATTAATATCGAAATAAATGTCGATTTCCACTAACACTAATAATTTCAACACAATGGAACTATCAATTTCATCTTTAATCAATACGAACTTATTCATCATTAATATTATAACTCACAATATTTAACAACCAGGTCATTCTAAGGAAAGAGGGGGCTTTCCGATAAGGATTTCTCCTTATTGACGCGCAATGAGATGACCAAACCTATCCTTGACAGAACTTCTAGACATTGTAAATATTGCAATTTAATAATATGAATAACTTTATCGTCTCAATTATTGATTTAATAATATATCATATTATGCGATGATAATTGTGACAATAATCGAATCAATAATACGAGAGATATGATGCAAAGAATTATGTAGTAATAATTGAGTATAAGCGAGTGACTTCTCACGTAAGCATCAATAATCAATACTGAGTGTGCTACTATGCAACCACGTGTATTACTGTACTTTTACTACCTGGTAGTTCAACAGTTTAACCGATAAACTTCCGCCGTTATTTTTATAAAAAGATAATTCTTTCGTTTTTTAACTACGACAATACTTTCGTTGTGGGGTCCACCAATAATTTTGTCATCATACGAATATTCCCTGTTAAAACAAATATTTCCCGACCAATCGAATAATATATAACCACTTGCTTAATTTGCAAAATTTATAAATATTACCCACAACTATAACATTATATTATATTCACACCATAATATTCAAAAATATATTTCAAGAGAAATTAATCTTTATTCATAAAAGTTGGGGTCTTACATTTATAATATGGTTTAAATATGATTTACTACCCTAAACTATAGGCCATATTCCACTTCGGTGATCCACCTTTTAATTATATCAATTAGATCATTGAACTATTAATTTTTTTCGATTTCATTCAACTGACGTGGCTTCCTAATAGGCTAAATGAGTGCTTATGTGTAAAAAAGAATATATATTATTAATGAGATCAAAGGACAAAAAGGTAAAATAACAAATATTTTACAATTAATTAATAAAAAGAAAAAAAACCCAATCTAAAGTAAACTAAAATTTTTACAATTAACACAAATTAAACAAAATACAAGAAAATACATAAATTAAAAATAATTACACAATTAACTTAATAACTCAAAATTAACATAATTTACAAGATTAATCACCATAGTTGCCGGCGAAAGGATCATCGAAAAATGCAGGGGATATCGCCTAAATCTGCAAAAATTCCGGCAAGAAACCCCCGATTCTACTGAAGACCATAGCTGGACAAGGTTGGAAAAGAGAGTGGTAGCTGGCTTCTGTTTGTTGTAATTAATTAATTTAAATTCGTTATGCAGAAATAATGAAAGCACCAAACCAAACAAAATAGTTTGTCCCAAAATGTTTCTTTTTCTCTCTCCTCCTCTGTATTCTTCTCCTCCTACTTGTTTCTCTCCAATCCCACCCCCAACGCCTCTTACCCAACCACCCGCCACAGTCCTCCACAAATGCCGACATCCGAATCCAACCCAGATACTCATCCTACGACACCTACATCTAGCGCCAGCTCAATGGTAAAACATTCTCTTTCTCTGTGCAGATCACCTTCTCTTTCTCTATAGTGGTAAAACAGATCCGACAATGGTAAAATAGATCCGAATCCCAAAACAAATATTTGGAGGAGGAACAAGAATGAATTTAATGATATTGGTTAGGTTTGGTTATATTTAAAATGATTTGACATATTTACCCTTTATGTTTAGAAGAGATAATTAAAATAATATTTTTTAATTACACATAAGCATTAGTTTGTCTAGTCAGCGGGCCACGTCAGTAATTTCTGACGTGGCAGCTTCAATTGAATGAAATTAAAAAAAATTAATAGTTCAATCATCTAATTGACAAAATTGAAAGGTGAATCACCGAAGTGGAATATGACCTATAGTTTAAGGTAGTAAATTATATTTAAGCCTTATAATATTAATGATGAATAATTATTGAATTATTAAAAATGTATTGATTGGAGATAAGTGATTTTTGGTAGATATTTATTCAATTTATGATATAAATAGAAGAGTAGTTATTTTATTCCATGGACCCCTAAGTGCCAAATTATTCAAACCGTTGGTAGAAATTATTTTTCAGTTTTTGTTTTATTGTTATAACAATAATAATAATAAAACAGAAAACTTTTTGTATAAAACATAATTTTTTTATATAAAATGGAAAACTTTTTAATATATATAAAGTTATTTATTTTATTAGAATAATTTAGATGAATAGTGAAATCAGACAAAATTTTAGAAAATTCACTATTAAGTCCGTGATTGTTTACCATTTAAATAGTGTCCTGCCATTCTCCTATAAATAGGTTGCTTAGTTAAAAAATAAAAATCACACCAGAATAAGAGAATTCTTCTTCTAATATTGTGCGTATTTCTTTTGAGTATAAGGATATTTTGAGTGTAGCAAATAGTGCAAGATTTTCTCAAGATAATCTTCGTTATACCAGACAGATTTAGTCTCCTATTAAGGTAAATGATTTTATTTCTTTATTATTGTACGTGATATTACTTCATACTCGTAAGGGTTGTCATTTTATTCCTTATTAATCTGTGGGAATAACATGTCTACGCGGATTACCGCATGCTTGGTGAATAACACTTCGTATTCATTCTTTATTAATCTGTGAAAATAACATGTCTATGTGTATTACCACATGCATGGTGAATAATCCTTCGTATTCATTCTTTATTAAGTTGTGAAAATTATCTGTCTACGCGGATTACCACATGACGGGTGAAAATTCATTTGCAGTTTTGTATATTATTTCATTTCATATTCCAAAATTTAAATTTATTGTGGTAAGTATTGCTTCTATAATTTCTGAAATGGTTAAAAATTCTTTGAGGTTTGCGCTTCATCTAATATCATTTCATTGGAATATTGGTCTGAACTTTCTTATTAAATTTAATCTATTCATTCGGGGTACTATTCATCCCAGAGTATTATTCATCCGGGTACTATTCATGCCGGAGTACTATTCACAATGGAATTTAGTTTCTTTTCTTTGTTCAAATTATCTTTAAAATTTGAATCTTAAATATCATTCTTGAATTTTACTCCACAATTGGTGATCATGTTGACAATTTAGACATTCTAGAACTCTGGATAAATTAAATTATAAATCTCTAATATTTATCCTTGATCTCACTTGATTCATTCTTTATATCATTGTCATCATCCTCATGCTTATATTGTGGTGAAAGTCATCTTTGGCCCTTAGTGCATAGATGGACGGTTGATTGGTATGATTATGACCATGAATTGTGTATTGGTATAATCATGACCTGTAATGTTACAGACAAATATTTGTGGTGAAAGTTCTCTTTGGCCCGTAGTGCATAGATGGACAGGTGTTTGACATGATCATAACCACTGGTGATACAAACGAATATCCTTGGCTCGTAGTGCATGGATAATTTATTGATTTGAAATATTTATTGATTGGTGTTACAGGGATAAAATATTGACGATGGACTTTTAAATCATAGAATATAGTAGACATCATGCTCTACTTGACTCTTCTAATGGATTGCTTGTTTCGCTGCAGTTGTTGATCTAAAACTTGTTGTCTATTGTATTCTATCAGATTTTTCACTGTTGAGGACTAAGAATAATTTGTTCTTCATTATCCTAGTCATAATATTCTTTACTGGGCTAGTTGAGCTCACTCTTTTCCTTTTGGTTCCATTGTTCTTCTCAGGAGACGAGAATGTAGCTGAGACTAATCGGGGAGTGGAGTAATGGTCCAAGATGATTATTATAGTAGTCCTCACTATTTTGTAAAATAATGTGACAATAATTATAATGAGGACTTTATTTGAGTTTGGATATTGTCTACGAGACAATATTTGTATTAAAACTCATAATTTATGTTTTGTTGTATTTTCACGACAGTTTAATATTTGTAAATAGGAAGTTTGTATTTGGATTCTTTGCTATGTATTTGGTGACTCAGAATGGGTTGTGTAGACCTATTTTGGGGGCGTCACATGAGAGTTGATGGAGAAGGGTATCGTTGAAGCGAACATGAGGTCATGTGCTAATTATGAGATCATAGTACCTAAGGATGATGAGACAACGAATTTGTGCATCGATTTTGATTTAGTAAACAAGTATCGTTATTATTTTCTTTGTTTAGATAATATGTTTGATAAATTATATAATTCTTATGTTTTATCTACATGTGATAATGATCATGTGATGACAATGCCTAATCAATTTAGCATGAGAGATTGTGATAAATGAAAAATTATTTTAGCATGTGAGTTGTATAGGTGGTTAGTTATTTCTGTTAGATTAACTGATGCATCTAGTGTTTTCATGAGTTATTTAAAACATGTTTTTCATGCTTCCATTGGATTTGTTGTTAGCTATTTTGAGGGTAGAATCATCCTTATCATAAACTATGGAGGTTACTTGATATTTTTTGAGTTGGTTTATGATCATGACATGTTTTCTCATTCTCAATATTTTTACTAGTATGAAATTCATTCTAGGTTTTCTTATCCATATGTTGAGTTAGGTTTTCATGCTAGTCAATCTTTACATGAGACGTCGATAGTTGATAATGGTAGTAATCATGTTGTTTCGTTAGGGCAATCTTCATTGCATGATTCGCTATCATATGATATTGATTTGAAAAGTGGTTATCATCAGATTGGATTAAGATATGGTCTCCATGCATGTTTAGTTGGATCACTTGGATAAGCTAAAGCATTGCATACTTCCATGAGATTGTTGGATCGTACTTTGCATTTGTTCATAGGAGAAATTGTTATTAACTGTTTTGATGATATTCCGGTTTTTGTCAACACTTTGAAAAATTCTTTAGCATGTGTTGATTTTGTTTATCCTGATAAGCATGCTATTGAGTTTTTATCTTGTGAAGTTGGTTGAGACCTTTTTACTCCGTTGACAACATTATTTGATCTTGACTGTGTTAATGTCAATGGGAAGGGAAAGGTTAAATCTGTTTTACAGGTTCTTGATGGATTCATATTCATCAAAGAGGAAAGTATGGATTGTTGGGGAAATCTATTTGGGCATTGCATTGAGAGTCTACAGGGAAGTGTTAAGATTTTTGTTCTAGTAGACTATGCATGTGATTTTGAGTTATTTGATTTCTTTGTGATTATACAAAAAGAACTTGTTGATTTGTTTTGTGTTTAATCCAACAATTCAGGTGTATGGGCTTATGCAATGTGATGAGTTTCAAAAGTTGACATTTTACCCAGGATCATTGACATGTTTGTTTAGGAATGATCGAGATCATAAGATTCATTTTTGATTCGGGAATTCATAAATGGGTGGATATACAACATAGAGAGTTCTATATACTAATATTTGATCCAGGAGGAGATGAAACTTTTCGGATTCTTGTTTGCGTTGCTGATATTGCTTATTCATTTAATTTGCCAGGTGAGACTTGTGGTTATGTTTTGTTTAGTGATTCTAACTTGGTTTGTTTTGATGTAGGATCAGATTTGTGGACAAATCCTTTTTAAGGGGAGCGGATGCCAAATTTGAGGACAAATCCTTTTGAAAAGGAGGGGAAGGATGACAGATTGATCGGGTCAGAATTTTTCGTTAATCTATCGACTCGAGCGTCAAGGGTTCAACAAATGATTTCAAGTAATTGGGCTAAAAGTTATTCAAGGAAACACAAAGAGGAGGCTAAAGAGCATGAGACACAAGTTTGAATCAATTTGATACAAGCCCAATTCAGAAAGTAGAGAAGATTTTGTTTCCTAAAATATTAGGCAGCTTATATTATATTTTGTTGCCTTTTGTTTTAGGTAATTAGCATGATTTTAGGAATTTTTCAGATACTTATCAAATTCTATTATAATTAGGATTTATTATTAGATAAGATTTACTTTCTAAATAGGTTTCTATTACTTTATAGAAATAAGAATTTCTATTCCAAATTGATTTGTAATTCCTATTAGGATTAGGGTTTTTGTAACTATTATAAATACAGGTTACATCTATTGTAATTAAAAACATTATTTCATTATTCAATGTTATTCTCTACTTTTGGTTCTTTGAAGAATTCCTAAGTAATTTCTTAGTTATTCTTTGAGATTCAATTTAACTTATCATAGAACAATTCATAGTTGTGTGTGACGTCTTATACAACATCAATCGTCGATTGTAGCGAGATTACCGCTTCAATATAAGCAAGGGGTCAAGGTGTCGTTAATATCCATTCAACGCAGATTTTTGAATGTTAGCAAATGTATCAAGATTACCGTCTACATATAGGCGAGGGGTTAAGGTGTTGCGAGCAATTCACCATATAACTTTACTAAAAACGATCGGGGCGACGACCACCTCACGCAAGCGTGCCGTGGAGTCTATCAGATATATAAATAAATATCTAAAATCAATTTTTGAAAGCCAATTTGAGATCTTATATTTGGTCAATTTCACAAAACGAGTCTCATTTATAAAATTAATGAATTTTAAGGATATAATTTTTATTTTATCTTTTTATCATTTTGATTACTAAATTTAATTAGTGATGACATGATAATAAAACTGTGATACTAAACTATTTTTATTTCGTACTTCAAAGTATAGGTATTGAATATTGACTACTGTTGACACAAATAAATCAGATACAAAATGTCAGTTTTTGGTTTACAAATATATGATTCAGATGTAATTAAGAAAGATTTAGACTTCTCTTTTTATTATTTTTTTGGTTTTTTTTGTAATTTTGTTGAGTAAATAATTACTATTTTTTTTCTTTTTGCTAAAAAAATGTATTCAATGACGACTTTGTATTATGTTAGAGAGTTGATTTATTTCGTATCTTTTGCTCAATGATTTACATCCTAGACATCCTAGATATTCCGGTTCCGGTTCCGGTTCCGGTTCCGGTTCCGGTTCCGTCATCTAACTTATGAGAACAACAAAAACGAAACAAACAACTAGTAACAAATGCTTATAGAGGATGTCAGTGAAACCAATGTTGAGACGCATCAATTCTTGCTAATGCAACAAAACGAGCTAACCCTCTAACCTTCCATAACTCTCCTTTGTTAACATACCTTGCAACTAGGGGTGAAAATAAACCCGAGTCAATTCGAACACCCTAAAGCTCAAGTTCGACTCGGATAAAAAAATTTGTGTTCAGATTCGAGAAGATGCAACAAAAATACCTTGATCAGTTCTACATATACGAGATTGGATAAATTTAATGATGTTACTAAAAATTGTATCATATTATAATTAATATTATAAATTTATCATTGTAATATTTGTAACACATGTATTTTTATATATAAATGAAATTTAAGTTTTTCGTCTCATTTTGGTATGATCCATCTCAGCCTCGAACTCGAATAGAAAGGCTCGCGAATTACTCATTGTGAAAACGAGTTGAACAACTCCGCGCCGAGTAGTATCGAGTAATTTATCGAGTCGAACTTGAGCAGCATTGGAAATTGAGCAACTTCGATTCAACAGCTAAAATTATAACCGAAACCTAATGGAAGTTAGCTTCTGTACTAGGCAAGGATTAAATGATCCTAAACTAAACACCTTCTAATGAACAAGGGAAGTATACCTTCTTCATCAAAAAGCACTTGAATTACTAATAATATTATGCATGTATCTCAAATTAACTGAGTTCCTGCACCAGTCTTTCTGTTTCATACAGAAAGAGGAACTCCGGAATACAGACACAGAAAAATGTTGTCAAGCTTGTGGACAAAACTTTTCTTCCCATCAGTCTATGCCAAAGAAGAGCACTGCAAGAAAGAAAGCATATCAAACACAGCCTTGAACAGGAATGGTTCTGCACCTGGGAACAAAATGTTAAGAGGTCAAGATGCAGAGATTTTGTTAGGGCAATTCCAAGTACATCTAAGGTGATGTTTGTTTGCAAAAAGTATGTTCGAGATTAAACTATTTATTTTAATTTAACAGTACTTCGGATTACTTAATCCTTTGATGATGGACTATTAGTCCCATAAAACCATTTGATAACTTAAAATGGGGGGACTATTAATCTCACATTCATCATGGGATTATATAATCCCTCGTAAATAACCTTATAATGACAAAAAAATAGTCCATATGACTATTTAAAGAACTATTAATCCCGTCATGGAATAAAATAGTTTGAAATAGTATTAAATTAAGACAACTAGTCAAATTCCAAACATATTTTTTACAAACAAACATGGGACCAAGTGAAATGACAAGTACCTCATGGACAAGCTGAAATGCCTTCCTGAAGTTGACAACGTCCCAAAAGCCATCACCGCATCCGAAAGCCACCACCATGTTAAACCAACAAGGGAAAAAGAAAACGAGCATATACATCAACGGGTATTCAATGACATATAGCGTAGAGCAGCAGTAGAATCGCATAAAATAGGTCCTACAGAGGCAAATAAATTTACTCTCGTACTCCAGTGTTAAAACCTTGGTAAATCTGCCTAGTGTTAAACTATGTTTTGCCAAAAACTAACACCATCCCCCTGGATGTTTTCTAAACTGCATAGCAGTAACATCTTCCATAAACTAATAATGCTTTGTCTTGCTTTTTTCAGAAAGGAGTGTGCAATTCTAGTACCTATGTATTTGCATAAACTAACAGCTCTGAGTTCCAGGAAACTCTCAATGAAATTAGGGACGCCTTCGTCAAACATACTAAAACAAATTTTGGCAACAATATGATAAAATCTAAAACACAACTTACCACAATTAATTGGAAAATCAGCCACATGAGCATAAGTGATAAGCAAGATGTATGAAGACATGATGCTATATGAGCAGCATTATGCTTTGCAAATAATAAGAAAATTATTGGGAAGATAAATCACCTAGCTAATAGTGCAAATGCCTTGTTTGCTTGGTGTATGTACACAACCTGACTTATATAAGGTTCTGAACTAAAGCGAGCATCTTGCTGCTTAAGAAACTTGTCTCCTATCATCCGAGCAAGGTTTAAACCTGAAAGAACGCCCAAAAAACAGGTTGGTTAGTCATTGGAATTGAACTAAAGAAATAATAAATCAGACAAAGCAAAAATGAAATCACCACATAGTCGGGTTTCCCCATCTTTCAGTGGTTTGCCTGTCGTTTGAATGCGTTGTCTTTCAAGGGTTGTGACAAGTCTGTAGACATATTCGTAGCTCCCAACAATAATTTCAAATTTCAAGACAAACATCGATACCAATTTCATAATAGTTGTTACACTCGCATCAAAGAAGTCTATTGCTCATCAACTGCTATTTATGATTAAATAATGCACAATTTACGATTGCTGTTGTCAGATATTTCTTTTATTTTTTGCTTCTTTATAATAAAGGAGAAACCCGTAGGCCATAATGGTTGTGCAACACAGCCAATACCATTCTATTGTTCAGGTGCACACAATATCTCACACCATTGGGTAAGTCCATAGATAACTATATTTAGGCGCCCCCAAAAGGATCATTGCTTCAACGGAGTTTCAGAACCTTGACATATATTTTTCTAGGCTGCTACACAATTTTTGTTGCCAACAATTAACCTGAATATCGGTTATTTAATAATTTTCATTTTTTATTCTCCACTGCAGTTGCCCCCCAACTGGAATTGGTCGGAAGGTGGAAAAATATAAGCTATTACTTTAATGGCAAGATGGGAACATAAACTAGTTTGGAGATGTACTCCAAATTCATATAACTTCTCTTTGATAACAGAAATGAGGTTAATACAGAAATGCATTTGCAATTCCAAAATAAAATATTTCAGGTCTCAGAAAAACTGTAATAGAAATAAATACATGTATAAAACCGACGCAAGAAAAAAACATTTTGCGTCTCCCAATTTTTGGAAAAGGATTTTTACTAAAGAGATTCCAACACTAGAAGCACTAATGCACAAGTGCACAACCCATAAACAAGGCACAGGGGCAACAGAAAGGACATTTATTAATTAGCAAAAAAATAGAAGGAAAAATAAAGGACACTTAATAAGAAAAGCCACAAAGCCATGTACAAAGGCCAACACAACCTCAGGACTCAAAATGGAAAAAGCATATTGTACTTCTCCAAGATAATAGTTACATGCATATTTTGTATGAAGCTCACACATTACGACTAGTTCAATATTTCTAAGGAAGCCAGAAAGAGAAAAATATGTGTAGCAGTCATTATCTAAAGATCAAAATATGCATAGAAAAGATATAAAGAATTTTAAGTAGCTATATTTCTTCATGAACTCCCACAAAGATGGTGACATAATGTAAGAAATAGCACGGTGTGCATGTTCAGATTCTGACAAAAACTTTGCAATTAACAAAGGAATGTTAAAATGAAAATTTGGCCACATACTTTATAATGCAAGCAGAGTCTCTGACATTCGTACATTGCGCAAAGAAATTTTTGTGACTGTTGGTCTTAAACCAGAAGCAGTGTTGCTGTACAACCCTGAAATTTTGATAATTATATGACAAAATTTCGATACACCACAAGTAAAATTGAAACTAAAGGAAATAATGCTTTCAGTTGTTCTAGAGGGGAATATCAATCCAACAAGATTACAATAAGAATCTAATTGTCAAAATTGCCCAAAACCAACCAACTAGATTTGATAAATTTGATTGAAAAAACTGCCCAAGACTGCCAAAACCAAACTATGACCACCCTTCAAGAACAATTTACTAACCAAGAACTAACATACATTTTTGGTAATAAACATAAACGCAAAGGAGAATGAACAAGTTAATTACCAAACAAATTAAAGCAATGAGAGGAACACACTGACTAGTCCAATCACACTTCAAGAAGAAACATGTAGAAGTAAAACAACATAATTGCTTAATTCGAAAGTGAAGACGATAAGATACTATCACTAGGAAATAATGCATTTGAAGCAACCTAGCCAAAATTGGATAGTCAATTCCACAAAAGGAATTCACAAGTTTATACTTCTTTTTTTCATTAGGCATTGACTGAAAAATTTCTAATCAGCTGTAGTAATCTGGATTTGGTACAAAGGTAGTAGTGTTGATTGTTGAGTAAACCATAGTTTCCACCTATCAGTGATTGTCTGCATTACGTCTTGGTACCAAAAGTCGCTAACATGCCAAGCTGATCCAAGTACCTAAAATATAATGTCCAGGACAACATTACCAGATCAACAATCCATCGAAACACCAATGAATTAGTTTACACATTTCAGTGCGATTATTACCAGAAACTATACACAAATGCATTCGACGAGATTGTGACCACTATTGTATGCCCCTCCAGCTTCACTAACCCATGCACGCGCTGAAGTTGCTGAAGTCTTGATGACATTCTGAAGTTGGCTAAATGTATTAGCCTCACCATCAAGATAAGATGGATCAAGAATCTTTTCAACAAGGTGCTGATCAACTCCTATAAAAAAATGGAAAATAAGCATTTCGACTCATTTCCAGGAAAAAATAATAGTTTAATCTTAGGTGGGAGCTGGTTCTGAGGTTTGCCAAACGGGACCATAGGAACTTAAATCAGCTCATGACCAATTGATGTTAATATTAACATACCTGGACCAAGATTATATATGCGGACTGTAGTGGGTAACCACATCGAACTTGGGTGTTTTGCCAAGAAATTCTTTGAACCAATTTGCATAAAAAAATCGATGAATGTCAACATCAATTTCATACGGGGCTGATCTGTTAAGGGGACAACATAGGCAGGTGCCCCTGCTGGATTTTTTTTTTACAGTTATAGGAGTAGGGGTAAATATGCAAGTGAATAAATTCAAGAGACAAACTAATGGAAGAGTATTGATTTACCACTACTCTCATTCTTACCTTTTTTTAGGACAAATAAAATAATTATCAGAAACAAACCCCACAAAATGGAATAATAAAAAAAAGATACATTGAGGCTTATTTGAAACTTATAAAAAATACCAAAATGAGTTTATCCTTTGAAATTAATCCATGAGTTTGTTTGAATATAGACAACAAATTTGATTTAAGACTTTAAGCATTTGGAGAATCATTCAAATTGAACCATGACAAGTAACCAAAGTAAGTTTAATTCTAAATTGTATCTAAATATTTTTTATTTAAATTTTTTTTTAATTTAGATTATGAATATTTATTGCAATTTATAAACATTATTATGATTAGTTAATATTATGATTAAGTCAAGTTTTTTTATTTAACTTCAACAAAAAAATTAGTTAAAATCCACAAAAATTTCTGGATCCACCCCTGATTTCATAACAGTGATCATCAACATTTTGCATTGCTTTTAGGCAAGCTTTGACCCCTACAACACCAAAAAGGAACCATTTTAGTTGTTGTCGTTGAAGTAAATAGTAAGTATCCACTTTCCCTCCAAGATACCCATCAAAAACTTAAGGGTTCTTCTGGATGCCCCATTCTCATCTGTTGTTGCAACGACATGGGTGACACTAGAATCCCAATTCTTTAAGACTGCAACTCCGGATAACCTCTCAAATTCAGTAACAATTTCCTGAAATTGGTAGTAAGTTATTAAGGTACAACAATTCACTTAGAATCCCTCTAAAGGAAAAGTTTGAACCAGACATTTGTTTACCTTCTCTGCAATAGTGAGAGGTGAACAATAAAGAACCAATTTTCCCGACAAACCATTAGAGTTCCAACTCGAGCAACTATCATTTTTAACCACCACTTTTGGGGGAGGTTTGTCTGCAAAACAACGTTAAAAAAAGAAGAGGGAGTTGGAGAAACAAAACAAGGAAAATGAATGTGAGTTCCCAATAAATTTAAGAACCAATTAGTTGAGCAAGTTCATATACCTTCTTGGAAGGCATCTCAATTTCTATTTTTTTATGAGATCCAGATACCTCATTTGGAAGTTTCAAAGAGGCATGAAGAGGGCATAGCATGACAAAGTTATCCTGTAGCATGAAATCAATATCAAAGTTGCAATATATGGAGCAAAGATCAAACATAGTTTAGAAAATGACTAAAGATGTTCAATATTTTCTATGCCTTGTCTAAGTATTCAGGAAATCTCAGAACAAAGCATTACTGTTGCAAAAAAGAAGCTAAACTGCATATACATATATACAGATTAAATCAAGATTGATAAAGAAAATCATCAAATGGGTAAATCAAGTTCAAAATACTCACTAACTACCAGCAGCCTTCTAGATGTGATGGTTTAGTATGATGAATTACAGTTAGCTTGAAGGCATTTGAATGATGAACGAAAATGTCAAAATATAAAAGATAAGAAACTTATTCTTTTTTAAAATGTTATACCAAGCTAGTTTTCATGAATAATGACTGTAAATCTGTATTTCTGTAAATCAATTCTCCAAGGCCTAAAGTCTAAGCTTAAATCCTGCAAATATAGAAGATGGGTTAGAAACAAGTAAAAAACTAACCTTTAAAAAATAAAAGAAAATGTCAAAATAAAAAAGACAAGAAACTTATTTTTTTACAGACTTTATACCAAACTAATTTCCTTGCTGGTTCTACATTATCGACTCAAGGTTGCAAGCCAAATATTTAAACTCCAAATTCCAAACTCAAGCACTAAAGCTAGTAGTTTGGCACCATTTCATAAACCAAATTTCAAAATGCTCAAAAGAAAATCCAAAGTTCCAAGCAAAATAACCAAAGTCCAACAGTCTAAGTTCAACAGTTCAATAGTAAACAAAGTAAACAGTTCAATTTAAAAACTGAAATGTAAACAACAATGTATCACAATATTTGCAATATATCATCAATTTCTTCACTACATCAGCACTTCAGTCTCCAAGCTCACCTCCTGCGTTAAATCTTCATCAGCCTACATTGTCAAACAATTAATATTAATCCATGATATTATTTGCATATGTATTTATTTATGTAAAAAAAATTAAACAAATTAATACTTACAAGTATGCTTTTCTTAATCTTATACTCAGCCCGCAACCAATCACCTGTGCAAATCAAAGCCTGAACCGTGTCAAGCTTCAAAGAGCTCCTGAATTGGTCGAGAATCCTTCCCCCAGCACTAAATGTTGATTTGGAGGCCACAATAGTCATAAGTATGGACAATATATCTCGTCATCCTAGACAAAACCTTGAATTTTAAAGTGTTTGCCTTCCACCATTTTAAAGCATTAAAATTATCATCAGCATTACAAACCAATCTCCCTTCTTCCAAGTAAATTTCCCAATCAGACTTCAAACATAGGGATGCAATGTCCATGTTTTGAGCCCAACTGTCAAACTCTGCTCTACTCTTGGTCTTACTCTTAGATCCACCAACAGAAACCACTGGTTTAGCATTATTTCTAGCACTTAAAGTTTCACATTAACTATTAACAACTTGTTCTGCATTGTAAAGTGCCACATATTCATCAAACAATTCTTGCAAAGCATTTTGAACAAGTGTTAAGTTCCTCTTTGCTTCAAACTTACTGACATACATCTTTGGGAAATAAAATATAACTAATTGCATCTTATTTCTTGGATCTAAGATAGATGCAATAGTCATCAGTAAGTTGCATTTTCCTCAATATTTATCAAACTTCTCTTTCATCTTATAAGCCATTTCTTTCATATATTTACAATCATCAACAATAGTTTCATTCAACAGCTCCTTGATTTTCCAAATCATAGGTAAAAACAGATTGAAAGTAGGATATTCACAGCCAGAAAATACATTTATTCCTTCATTAAACACTTCTAAAAATTTAATAACCCTCTCAGCCCTGTCAAAATCTTCCCTACTAGGCAAAGAGTTATAATGAAGGTCTCTCTTTGTACAATGGGAACACATCCTTGAATTGCAAAGCAAACTCTAACATGGCATATGTGGACTTCCACCTAGTGGGGGCATCTAAGATTAATCTTTTTGAAGAAGGTCATTGCAAATTTTCACAATCTCACCAAATTTATGAAGACGAGATGGAGACATTTTCAAGTACTTGACAGTCTCACGAACGTTTTGAATAACATTTTGGATAATCCCCAAACCATCTTGCACCATCAAGTTAAGAATGTGGGCACAACATCTAACATGAAGTATTTTACCACTAAAAAAAGGCCACCTTTGAATGTTAAATTATCCCTAAGATGCCTTATAGCAGAATCATTTGCAGATGCATTATCAAGAGTTACAGAAAATATTTTATTTTCAATTCCCCACTCAGTTATACAATGCAAAATAGAATCAGAAATCATAAGACCAGTGTGTGGAGGTGCCATGCTACAAAAATTGATAACCCTTTTATGCAAGTTCCAATCCGAATCCAAAAAATGAGAAGTGAGGCACATATAACCAATAGTTTGATTAGAAGTTCACAAATCAGATGTTAAACTTATTCTACTAATACCATCAAACAGGGCCTTAATTTTTTTCTTCTCTAAAGCATAAAGCTTCATGCAGTCATTCCTTACTATCACCCTAGGAATGGGATCAAATCTTGGATTCAAAGTTTTCAAAAATAGTATGAAAAATTAATGCTCAATCATACGAAAAGGGTATTCATGCACACATATCATCTTACCAAAAAGCTCCCTTACTTTTTCTTTATCATACTTGAAGAAATTCAAGTTACCAGTTTTACTTTCAACTTCTAAAGTAAGATAAGTTAATACCTGCTGCTTGGGTTTTCTGGAGCCAGAAATTAACCCCGTATTCTGAAGAGAAAGCCTTGAATGGCAATGCTTGCACTCAACCTTCTTAGTTCCATATCTTAATGTCACAACAGTAAACTCGTCCCATGCTTTTGAGGCTTTTTTTTTCTTTTTTTCCCATGCTCAGGCAGCTCAGCTTCAGCCTCAACCTCAACCTCAGTAGCATTTTCAGGCTGAGAATCACTAGTAAGTTGAGGCTGATTTTCAGTTTGAGTAATTGGCACTTGAGATGGTCCAGATGGGTCTTCAATTAAGCTTATGATCTCATTGTTACCTCAAACAAATAAACAAAAAAATTATTAGAATTAGAGAGAGAGGATATAACATATGCATACACAATAAAATATTATAGTCATACATATATAAAAAAATTAGTATATACAGTACCAAAAGCATCAAGGTGTTCCATTTAATAACATCGAATTGAAAGCTAGAAATTAGGGCTTTAATTTTTTGATTGGGAATTTTTGGTATAGTAGAAATTGTTTGAAATTGAGTTTGAAAGCTATACATATATACATATTACTTAAGTGAAAGAGAAAAACTGAAGAAGAAATATGAGCGAACTAAAACACAGAAAACTTACACATTTACGCTTCATCATCACAATTTGTCTTTTGGGAAATCAGAAATTTGTGATTCTAAGTTTGAATCAATATTTTTTCATGTATGCCTCTTTTGTGGGATGATTCAGTAATAAATCCCAACAAATCTAAAATCTCGAGTCTAAAAATCTGCAGTAAACAAAGATGTGAGACGAGGCGAGCAAAGATGATAGAGATGAATAGAACCTTTCTACTTTTTTATGAAAATTATAATCAGAGACCAAGAATCAACTATCGAACCCTTAAAAGAGTAGGGTTCATCGAGTAACGATCGAGCATGGATCAGATGAAGGCAGCGTACTCGAACCCTAAAACGAGCGAATTGTGTTTTGCTCACATTCGAGTTCAGTACTATAACCCCCAAAACGAGCTTGGCCCATATTCGGCTCGGATGCCTACCGAATCCGAGTCTCGGATCATATTTTCGAGTTGAATCTGAGTCGGGTACCAAGTAACCCGGACTGTTTTTCACCCCACTTTGCAACAAGATGATGCAACTCCTACCCTATAACACAAATATCATACATAATGGGTTCCTCCTAATGACTGATATCAGCATACCCTCATAATTAGTACATAGATGCAGCATATTATGAGAATTAAGCCAATGCAAAGTATAAATCAATTAACCCCGTCAGTTGTTTAAGGAAGAAGTTGAGATCAGCCGTAAATTCAGTAGTAGGTTTAGGCCTGTTTCAAAAGTCTCGTTCGAGGAGGGGAGACTACCGCAACGCAAGGCAAGGAACTCCTCTTAGCAAGAAACAAAGTATAAATCAATGATGATGCTGACCCTGCCACATTACAATGCCTACTCCCAATTTACCAATGATAGCATTCCAAATATACATCATATCAGCACGCCACTCCTTTGAAGCATAGTTACAAACAACAAAATTATCATATGCAATTTGAAAATCTAAAAACAATGAAAATGATGTAAGATTCTTGTTACGGCTTTTAACCACATGGACTATTAGTATGTCACTACTTCCCTGAGAAGTTTAATATTCTTTTCGTTTCATAATAATATATATGATTAATATTTATTTTTTGAAATCAATTGAAGTTATCATTAAATTTAATATTAATATAAATTAATTTAGTTTGAAATAATATATTCATGGAAGTTGTAAACTTCAAGTTACTGTTATTAATTATAAGATTTATTATTTTCAAGAGTTTAATAAATTATTAATTTAAAAATATCTTAAATTGACTTTAAAAAGTCAAATTGACCTTAACCAATGAGTATTATTTTTAATTTGATTACTTGCACATAATTTTCATGATCATATTTTTGATAATTAATTTATTATTTAAATTTTGCTTTATTTGAAAAACTGTCCAACAATATTTGAAACTCATTTTCCGTGAAACTTATTGTTGCTCAAGTGTAGAGATTTGATATTTTCACGAGATCCTAAAGAACATGGAATAAGACCAGACAAAATGTTATTCATCACGTTTAGAATAAACCGAATGGTTCTAGGAGTAAAAAAATTACAAGTCTCTATATACATGAAAAGATCTGGAAATCTAACTTCAAATATATAAAACAATGCATCATTTTGAATGCTTTTATAGAAAGATATGTATTTTTAAAAAAAATAACAAATCCATTAATTCATTCGCTTTGCCATTTTTTGTGAAAATTTTAGTATTTAAAACTATTATTAATGTAATCCTATTATTTAAAACTATGTTTATGTTTAGATTACATTAATCCTAGTATTTAAAACTATGTTTATGTTAATGTGCATAAGAAAATTGAGGGAATTAGTTTTTCTATTGATTACAATACACATCTAGAAAAAATAGGTTAAAAATGCTTCTGACAAAGAAAACAAAGGAAAAAATAAAACAGAGCTTACAATAGAATTTTTCAACTTCCTTTTCCCAGAAAATTGATTGATACAACTAAACTACATTCAGCAAGATATATTAAAGTTTTGCATATATTTAAATAAGTAATAAAACAAATCCGAATTTATAGCAGCTACAATTTGAGAAGAAATAACAAAGAAATGAAGAGAACCATTGTTGCGAAAGAGCTTTGTTATTGTGATTCCCAAATGCGTGATTCGTGAAGAGTGCAGAAATTATCCAGATTACCTTCAAAACCAACTCAAAAGAGCTGCAAGAAGATGGCAAACCATAAATAAGTGGCAGTAAAAAAGAATGCAAAATTCAATAATATTGCTGCATACACATCATCCTGAACACAAAAATGTACTAAAATCTTTAAATAAGAAATGGACGTAATATTGTAACAGCAAAGGATACATTTGAACCATTTCAGAGAATAGACTGAAATAAGTAATAAAACAAATCCGAATTTATAGCAGCTACAATTTGAGAAGAAATAACAAAGAAATGAAGAGAACCATTGTTGCAAAAGAGCTTTGTTGTTGTGATTCCCAAATGCGTGATTCGTGAAGAGTGCAGAAATTATCCAGATTACCTTCAAAACCAACTCAAAAGAGCTGCAAGAAGATGGCAAACCATAAATAAGTGGCAGTAAAAAAGAATGCAAAATTCAATAATATTGCTGCATACACATCATCCTAAACACAAAAATGTACTAAAATCTTTAAATAAGAAATGGACGTAATATTGTAACAGCAAAGGATACATTTGAACCATTTCAGAGAATAGACTGAGTACGACTGAAATGCAAACCTTGATATAAGTTTATTTTATAAAAAAAAAAATTAGCTTTAGCACAAGAGTGAATCCTATACACCACCATATTCTTGCATTATTAAGTACATGGTATATTTCAGATGGGAGAAGAAAAATTAATTCTTCTCCATTGATAAATGCATGTGAAAAAAACAAAGTTGGGGGCATGCAGTATCACCTTGCTATATGTTGCAACTCATTTAGTTAAAGGACATTATAAAATGTTGGAATCAAGTTGTTCATACCCAATTCTCCTCGGTTGCCATCAACGGTTTGCCCTTTTTAACAGCTTACGAAAGAATTTCGGCAGATGGGAATCCATTGTTTCTTTCGCCCTTCGGCATAAGTTTCAGAACGTTATCAAGCAAAGTGGCAACTTGTCCTTTATCTGGGAGTTGGTCCAGCAACATGGAAAAAGTAGATGGATTTGGTAAGAAACCCCTCCCAATCATTTCATCCAGAAGTATTACTGCCTTGTCGTAAGCATTTCTCTTCAGAAAGCCTAGAAAAACAATGTTGTAAGTGACAATATCAGGCACACAACCATTCTCTTCCATTTTCATAAGCAACGTTTTTGCTTCGTCCAATAGCCCTTCGCGGCAAAGCCCGTCTATCATTACAGTATATGTATAAACATCAGGTTGCAAACCTTTGGAAGAAAGGTTATTGAAAAGATCCTTGGCAACATCAAACCTTCCATCCTTGCTGGTTCCATCAATAAGAATATTGTAAAGATGAATATCAGACTTTAATACACGGTTTTCCATAATATGAAACAAAGACAACGCCTTAGCACTTTGCATATTTTTGCATAGCCCGTCAAACAAGATACGATACGTGAAAAGGTTTGGAGTCTGACCTTGCCTTTCCACCTCGAGAAAGAGTTCCTGAGCAGCCAAATGATTTCCTTCTTGAAATAATCCTTGTAACAAAGTGTTGTAAGTAACTATGTTTGGTTTCAACCCCTTAGAAGACATTTCTCTAAAGAGATGCCTGGCCTCGTTAACTTTCATCAGCTTGCAATAAGCATTGATTAAACTGTTATAGCTAACAACGCCGGGCAGTAATCCCTTCTCTACCATAGAATTGAACACTTCTGTAGCATTGTTTATTTGCTCTCGTAAACAGTACCCATCGATTAGTGAATTGTATGTGACAACATCAGGATCAATGCCACTTTCTCTCATGATTTGAATGACATTCTTTGCATCTTCAATCCTAAGATAGCAAAACCATAGTTGACTTGTTTCAAGTGGCAAAGACCGTAAATTACTATATTCATAGTATATTCATTAACTGGAATACTTGATATACCCATTTTCTTGAAAAATTCAACTGCCTCAGGAGTCCTATCTTCTTCAACAAGACCTTTTAAAAGAGTGGTGAAGGTAACCACATTTGGTATAAAACCAAACTTGAAGAAGGTGCCTAAGATAGCAAAACCATAGTTGACTTGTTTCAAGTGGCAAAGACCGTAAATTACTATATTCATAGTATATTCATCAACTGGAATACTCGATATACCCATTTTCTTGAAAAATTCAACTGCCTCAGGAGTCCTATCTTCTCCAACAAGACCTTTTAAAAGAGTGTTGAAGGTAACCACATTTGGTATAAAACCACACTTGAAGAAGGTGCCTAAGATAGCAAAACCATAGTTGATTTGTTTCAAGTGGCAAAGACTGTCAATTACTCTATTCATAGTATATTCATCAACTGGAATACCCAATATACCCATTTTCTTAAACAAGTCAATAGAATCAATATAATTTTCCATTTTTGAAACTGCCCCCAACAATTTATTGAATTGGATCGTAGGTGGCAGAGGTTTTCTTAGAGCCATCTCATCCAACAGATTGTGAGCATCATTGAGGTGAGTAATGTTATCAAATATAGATCTGGGTTTGTCAGAATTTCTTGAAATAGTGGCAGCAGGTATACGAGAATGAAAGAGAAGTAGATTGCTACTGTTACAATAAAAATCTGAGGGCAAGAGTAATGGGTTTGTAGAGAGAGAAAAAAAAGTACCTTGAGATTCACCAAGAACAGTTCTTCTGCAGATGAAACAAACATTTCTCTTCATCTTCAAATTGGCTCTTTCCTTGTTGATTTTTAGCTTTACGATCTGTTTGTGAGTTTTGAACAGACAAAAAGAAAAGAATATAAAACTTAGGGGGTGTATTTAATTAATAGTTTTAAATATTTTTAAAGATTTTAAAAGTTTGGTTGTATTTAATTAAGATATTTAAAGAGTTTATAAAAGTTTAGTGGTATTCAATTATAACTTTTTTAATGTCTTTAAAAGTTAGATGGTATTGAATTAAGATTTTTACAAAGTCTATAAAAGTATTTTGGTATTTAAAAAGTCATAGACTTTTCAAATTTCTATTAAATAGTAGAGTTTGACAAACTTTAGAAGAAGAATTATAACTATCAACCCATATCCAAAGTCTGACCTCATCTCTAAAGATTTCTAAAGACTTCATATCTCATCTTAATAAACTAAATAAATTTAAAATACAATTCACAAGAATCCAATATTTCTAATTACTTCACATGAATCCAATATTTCTAATTATTTTATAATCTAGAATAATTAATACTTCTGCTGTACCTACAAAAATAAAACATTTATTTTGTTTTTGTAGTCAACGCATAAAATTCAAAATTTTAAATTTTGAATTTATTTGTTATTTAATAATAAACACACGTTATTATTTCAAAAATAAAAAAAATAAATACACAATATTTTATAATTTTATAATTTCATAAATTAACTTAGAATCGGAGTTAAAAAAAAGAAAAAAAGTGAGAGAGGAAAAGTAATTTATATAGAGTACGACGACTTTATAGTGATATATATAAATTATATAAAATATATAAGTTCTTCAAGTTTTTATCATAATTTTATTATATGTTACATTACTAAACTAAAATTTATTAAAAGAATATAAATAAAAAAATATTTTTTATTTAAAAAATAACTTGCTATTTTAAAATATACATGAAACAAGTATATATTATTTTTATTTGTAAATTTTGATACTAAGGCGAGGTAATATTCAAATATTTGAATGGAAATCGATATATATTGCAAATGTTTATATTATTTTTTTAATTGCTGATTACGTAAATAAGTATTGATGACAACTTTTGTAGACTAGAGTGAAAAACAATAATTCTAAATAAAGCGTCACGCATACGCATAAAATATATATATATTTCGATGAAAAGTGAGCTTAATTTTTTATATTAATGTCAATTAGTTTCTAAAATTTTATTGGTATCCAAAGTATCCAAATGTATTATGAAATGAGTAGAATAATATGAACGCTTTCAATATATATAAAATCTCATGCCACAATAATATAATAAGATTTACTATATTTCATGAAAAAAGAGGGAGATGTTGTACACATGAGCTAATTAATAATTAATATAAGTTGCAAGATATATTAGAAGTATACAAAAGTCTATCACAGTCTTGATAAAAAGTTTATAAAAGTCTGTTACTTATTTCATAGAGTCTATAAAAGTCATTTTAAAAAAGTCTTTAAAGTCTTTGAAAGTCATTAAAATTTCATAAATTCTACAAAAGTATGTCACTTAAAAAAAGTCTTTAAAAATCTTAATTGAATACACCCCCCTTAGATTAGAATACAAAAGAAAATAATAGAAAATTTGAAGTTTCCTTTGTGTTGTTTCTCAGTTTTTAAATGCATTTTTGAGTTGTGATAAAAAGAAAAGAAAAATATCACTTTTATAAATTTACCCTTATATTAATTATAACGATTGAACCATGAATAAAAATATGTAAGATAATTTAATGAAAGAAAAAATTCCATAATTAAATATAAATATTTAAATAAATGTTAAATAAAAATTATTTCTATAAAGTCATTGTCATACCATACCCAAAAGTCATCAAACATAATCTATATTATTAATACTAACGGAGATTATTCATCAAATTCTTCAAGAAATTCAATCTCCTCTAATAGTAACCCAAACACTGAAGAGACAAATATATGTGTGACTTGAAGAAAGATTGCTAAGAGCAAATTGGGGACTATATTTAGGCATGAGTTTTAAAGAAATAGAGATGATCCATCGTGAAAAGTTATCAAAGAGGGAAGATTGGGATCTTAGGGAATACCGACAAGAAAAATCTGGAGATGAATTTGTTCAGTTACACTGTTACAGGGAGTTTGAACTTGAGCTTGAACCAAAGAAGAGAACTTGTTCGCGACAAGTTATTCGCGCCTATACTTTTTTTTTTTTTTTTATCAGATTAAGTTTAGTAGATAAAAACAAACTGAGTACATGAGTTGTAATTTAAATTTTATTATATTAAAATTTGAGGATAATATGAAAATTATAAAAATATTACTTATTTCAATTTTTTTCCGTCCAGCCAATTTTTGACGAAAAACTTTTGGTAGGAAAAGTGACCAAGTTTTCTATTAATTTCTTTTATTTTTCGTTTATTAAAAAACTCATAAACATAAGAATTGAAAAGAAAACTTAAATTTTTCGTTCATTTCTTTTTTTTTCCTATCCATTTTAAAACTTAAATTTGTTTTTTGGATCTGAGCTTATACATGCTTTGTTGATTTTTAGCTTTATAGTCATATAAATGTTAATTTATTACATAAATAACTACAAAAGCCGATGACGCTTCTGTACTTTAAAATTGTCATTCATTTTTAAAGTTCTACTTAAATTTTATTTTTGGTTAATTAAAACCTCAAAGTGGCATTTATTGACGTGTTTTTTTCTTTCTACCCGATTTGACCCAAATTTGACTCATTTTGACTAAATTTTGGCCCAACCTGACCTAGTGTAACTTAAACCTAATTTTTTATATTTTGAATTAAAATAATTTTTATAAATAATTTTAAAATAATAATTATATTTAATATTTTAAAATAAGATATTATTTTAATATTTTAAAATAAAATAATTATTATAAAAATAGTTATTTTAATATTTTTATTAAAATATTATTTTAAAAAAATATAAATAATTATTATATTTAATATTTGAAAGTAAAATATTTCTTTCAAATAATTAATATTTTAAAAGAAAATATTTTTTGAAAACAATAATTATATTTATTATTTTAAAATAAAATATTTTCTTTAAAAAATTGAAAATAATAATTATTTTATATTTTTAAAAAATTATTATTTTAAAATAATAATTATTTTATATTAAAAATTTATTATTATTTTTAAAATTTATAAAAATAATTTTTATTCTAAGGAAAAATATTAAATTTTTTTTAAAATGAGTAAAGTTTCATAAAATATAGATTCAAACAAATTACATAAGAAAATAAAACTTTGTTTTAAAAAGTTGATTTTTTTCATTTTTATGTAAAATTTTATTTTTAGAAAAAAAATCAATATCTTTGCCATTATTATATGTATTCTAAATATTAGAATTTTTAAAACAAAAACTAAAAATAGATATTAAAATACAAAAATAGTAAAATATAAATAAAAAAAAGCTGATTCAATTTTTTAAAATAAATAAATAAAAGAGTTTAAAAATTATTATTATTTTCAGGAAAAAATTATAATTTTTTTTTTTATTTTTTAAAAAATGAGTAAAGTTTTATAAAATATATATTCAAAAAATAAAACTTTATTTTCATAAAACAAAAATATTTTTATTTAAAGATGTGTAAATTTTCATAAAAATAAATATGATTTAAAAACTTTTAATTTTAATTTTTGAATCTATTATTTATGAAACTTTACTCATTTTGAAAAAATAAAAGTTTTTAATATTTTTTCTTTAAAATAATAATTATTTTTAAAACTTTTTGAAAATAATATTTTATTTTAAATATATAAATAATTATTATTTGAAAACTATTTCAAAAAGAATATTTTATTTTAAAATATTAAAAATAATTATTATGTTCAAATTGATTTGGACGATGGAGAGTTTTGGCTTCCCCCTAAATTTCTTTCTGAAGACAACTTACTCATGGAATTTAGTAAAATCACAGAGAAGAAGAACAACAATGAAAATCTTTTTTGGGGAAACAATGACGGCTACGATTTCCTATATGGGTTTTGGTTGTACTGGCCTAACTCGGATTTGAGTTCACCCGTTGAGTCTGTAGTGTGCTCCATGGAGACTGAGAGTGATGAAGAAGAATACCTCTATGGGTCTAGTGCATCAGAGTGCAAACAATGTGTTTCAGATTTATGGTTACTAATTAGATATATTTTGGTTACTATATAATGTTGATTTGGTCATTATTCACAATATTATATTATTTTTAATGCTTCAATTGTCATAGTAAACAATGGATGTTTACTGTGAGTAACCAATTAACAAACATATGCTAACCTTTTTATTGATGTAAGGTAACCGAGATTGTGTTACACAATATTGAATAATATTTTTCATTTTTTTCTTCTTACATTAAGTAAGAGGAAAACCACACGACTACTCTCTGATTCTATCATGGTTTAACAAGATAAAGAAAACAAATACATGTAACACTTGGTAATTATTATGAATTTTTTTTATGACTATCTTTGTATGAAAGTTTGGCTACCAGCTGCACCTTTTTATTGATGTAAGGTAACCGAGATTGTGTTACACAATTAAAAGGTCAATAATAATCTAGAAGGGGGGTTGAATAGATTATTACAGATTAAAAAATTATCTTAGGCCTTTTTTGATTTTTTGTATAATTAATTTGCAGTGTTAGAAATTAATATGCAAGACAGTAAAAAATCAATCACACAATGCACAGAGATTTGTCTGGTTCACAACATACATCCCGGGTATGCTGCTACGTCCAGTCTCAAGCTCCTCTCCATGACTTGAGATCCTAATACTATCATTAATAAATACTTCTTCAACAGGCGGAGAAGCCTTTACAAAGTTTTATAGTCAAACTTCCAACGGTTCCCAACTAATCTATCTTGGACAACAAGCTCTCAGCTCCCTCCTCAAGCTTAGTTGTACTTTTTTTGAGTTCAGTTCTATTCTATGATCTGGTCTTGAAACAACATCATCTTCCTCAGCTCATAAGTACAGTAGAGACCCAACTTCCCGCTGACCTCTCTAAGACTCTGGTCTTGGTCGAAGAATTACTCGTCTTTCTCACAGGTACATAAAATAAACTAAGTTTGACCTTTTCTCTTTTTACAAATGATTTTACAATAATATGCTTCTCAAATAAACAGATAAGAATTTAGTACAGATTGATGCTTCTTAAATAAGCAGATATCAATTAAAGAACAAATGTATTTATAAAAGTTCAACGACTTTTATACTTGAGAAATTATGCTTCTTTGTAAGCAAATAATAATTTGTGCTTAGATCAAATAAAGCTTCTGTGTAAGCAAATATGAAAATTATGCTCTGTTATAAAAGTTTAAATAACTTTTATATTTTGTGTAAAAAATGCTTCTTGAATAAGCAAATAAGTCGATTTTAGATTTAGCTCAAAAATGCTTCTGTTTAAGCAGATATATAGTTTAATGCAAATTTATAAAGAATTATTTATTCTTTATGGAGTAAAGAAAAGTCACTTTAAGTTTAAATAACTTTTAGAGTGAAAAAGCCTCTGAGTAAGCAAATATGTTATTTTAAGCTTTGAATCAAATATGCTTCTATTTAAGCAAATATATCCACAAGTTTGTGAAATAAAAGTTTAAGGGTAAGTTCAGATGACCACCTGGGGTTTAGGCGGTTTCCCACTTAACCACTTGTAGTCAGTAAACCTACATTTAAACTCTCGACCTTTTGAGTTGAAGTGAAAAAGTCACCTTTTCCATACGTGTATGTCAGACGCCTAAAACGCATGAGAAGTGGCTGTATTGGTAAAAAACAACTGTTAAATGTCTTAAATACCCATTCTTCTTCCTGTTTGTTGGCTTGTAAGAGCAGATCAAATCATTTTGTTCTTCCCATTTTAGCTATTTGAGCTCCATCGCAGACGAAATTGAAAGCTACTTCTTAAGCTCCAAAAACCGTAGCACATAGTGAGAGAAGGAAAAGGAATCCGGCTAGTAAAGGAGAAAGAATTGAGCAAAAACCATTTGCAATTTCTGAAGGTAAGTTTTCCAATCCCCTACCTTTCCTTTTTCATTCCATCCTTGTTAAGAAAAGGACTTTCATAGCCGAATGGCTTGATTTGAACTTGAAGGACTGTTTGCCCTTTTAGTTGCTATGTTGCTGCTTGTAAATTTAGTTCACTGGTATGCTACTGTTATGTATGAAAATTAGGCACAAGGAGATAGGTATGGCTGTGGAGTAATAAGGATGTTGTTATTGGTTGTTATTGTAAACAATGGCTATGAAATTAGTAACCTAAAACTATGCCTATCAATTGTTTGATAAAAGTTCTAAAAGAACTATTTTGACTGAAAACTATATATTAGACCAAAGTAAAGCTTGGGCTTGACTTGTTTATCATATGTGGTGTTAATGTGAATCAGGAGTCATGTCTTCGTCAAGCAATGATATAGGAAGGATGAATGGTGAGTTGCACTGCATACCTAAGCGATGTAAATGTGGGAAAAAAGCAAGTGTAAGAATTGTTGACTCGAACAAACCATCGAAGGGGAGATTATATTTTGTATGCGATGAGTGTGAGTTTTGGGCATGGTGCTTGCCTTCTACAACAAACTCAAGTGGAATAGTCAGTGGCCCCAATGAAGACAATGACAGAATGAGGACATTGGTGAGTGGAACAAAATGCAAGTGTTCGTGTGAGCTGAATAACATACCAAGTAGGATGATAGTTGTTGAAAGTAATGTGAAGATAATAATTGTTGTTGGACTTGTGTTGTATTTCATGTCAGTTATGATGTATTTTATTAGTAACAAATGAATGAATAAACTAATGGTAGTTTAAGAGACCTACCAACTATGATGTAATGTTTAATGTTCAATGTTTAATGGTAATGTTTAATGTTCAATGTCTAATGGTAATGTTTAATGTTCAATGTTTAATGGTAATGTTTAATGTTCAAGGTTTAATGGTAATGTTTAATTTCAATGTTTAATGGAATGTATAAACTGTCAATGTATAAACTGTATAACAAGGTGTGAAATATTACAAAGCTGATTAAAACAGTTAACTGACAAAAAATTATGCCCAAAAACTACCCATTCAAACATTAAAGAGTTACATTCCAAGTCTGTTACATAATATCCAACTATAAAACATAGTCCAAAAACTTGTCATCGAAACATTGTCCAAAAACTATCTATTTGACAAAGTATACACATTCACACTTGTCAAAAACAGTTACCTGACAAAAATTATACATTCAAACATTAAAGCCTTAATCCGCCCAATCCTCCTTTTTTTGGTGATTTTCCTATCTTGCTCTTTATGGCTCCCATCTTTATGTTCTTCCTCGTAGGCCGTGAGCTTGAAACAGGCTGATTACTCCACATAGTAGACAAAGTTGGTGTGGGATTAGGTTGAGAGCTTGATTTGGGTTGATTAGGTATTTCTAAAGTAATTGTAGCATTAACAGTCCCTTGACTTGACTGTCCTTTAGTTTACAGATTTTGTGGCATGGGATTTGGCTGAAAAGGAATGCACAAGTCTAGTAGTCCAATACAAATAAGTTTTCAAAAATAGTTTACAGTTTACAACCATTAAAATGTACCTTAACAGGATGTCTGGTAGGAATGTCTGACTGTGTTGACTGTGCAGTTGATTCCTTGTTATTTGTCTGAAAATAAAAACATGTTAAACTGTTATAAATAAGAGTTAAAAATACAATTGGAATGTATGAAAAATATAAAGAATATACATTGTTCATTCTTGATTTAAGATGAAAAGGCAATGTACATGCCCTGCTGTTATGCCCTAGTGTTAAACATCTTGCACATGTGACAGTGCCACCTTTTCTTGTTGCTTTATGTTGGTTTTTTGGTTCATCTGCAGCCTTTCTTTTGAGTTTCCCTGGTCTTCCAGTGGGCTTATAATAGAGTGGAGGCTGAATCTTAGCAAAATTGGAGTGAACCCATTCATGGTGACTTGGCACATGCTTTATGATAAAGTTGTAAGTGTTCAAGTATACATCCTTGCTATAGCACTGATGGCAATAAGCCTCTGGCTGCTCCCTATTTGCCCATATTACAGACACAACATGTCTGCATGGAATCCCACTAAGCTGCATTTTACAACCACAAGTCCAATCATTCAAATTCACAACCCATGTTCTGTTATCAACTTCTACTTCAAATTCTCCAGACCCAGACTTCAAAGCAGTGCATCCCCTACAAGCTTTCTTAATCATTTCCAATTTTTTCTGAATTCTGGGCCCAAGTGACCCTACATACTTGTCCATGCCTTCCCTTTTTACCTGAAACCTAACCATTAATTTCTTTCTTATCCACTCTAGCATGTTTATTATACCTTTATCCCTTGCCTCCAGGATGTAATTATTCCGTGACTCATTCATGTTGTTCACTACTACATCACACTTACAGTGGTGGGAAAAATGAGACCTGGCTCAAAAATTTGGCCCAACAACCATTAACCACTTAGCTGTTTCTGAATCAGCTTTGTGCACTTCCTTCATGGCTGCTTCAAATGAGAACATGTCACCACGACTAGTTGCATTCTAGAATAAATCCCTAAGCAGCTTCCCCCTAAACTTAATTTTAAAGTTGTTGTACAAATGCTTTAAACAAAATCTGTGTTCATTGTTGGGTAACATTGTATTGAACACCTCTACTAGCCCCTTCTGCCTATTAGAAATGAAAACATAACTTCTTGTTTCATTTTCACCTATGTCATCTAGAAGCTAAGTAAGAAACCACTGCCAACTATCTTTACATTCAATTTCAACAACAACAACTGCAATGAGAAATATGTTGTCATTAGCATATTTTCCTATAGCACTCAGTAGCTGCCCTCCAAAAATCCCCTTTAAAAAACACCCATCTAGTCCTATAATAGGTCTACACCCAACTAGGAACCCATGTTTGGAAGCAGCAAGCCTCATATAAAGCCTCTGAAAAACAGGTAGTGAACCAGGCCTTTCATCTAGACCCTCACTATAAAATTTGAAGACTGTTCCAGGGTTAAACTATTTGACTGTCTCCACATAATCCATCAGCCTGTTATACTGCTCTCCTACATCACCTTGCATATGTATTAAAGCCTTTCTTTTTGCCCTATATAGGGATGATTTACTTAGAGTAGAGTTACATTCTTTTTGTGCCTTCTTCTTCCATGCCTGCAAATCCCACTTAGGATTATCTCTCAAGTCATGCATATATTTTTTGGCCAAGTATCTATTGTCAACAAGATGATTCTTATCCTGTCCAGCACATGTATGGTCCCCCCAAAGATTTTATCTTCAAAGTTTGTTCACCTTGTTTGACTGATGCATGAATCCTCTATTTATAGTTTTCAGCTTTACAATTAGCAGTTATTCTTTTTCTGTCATTTTGAATATACTTTATGTCAAACCCCCCTTTAACAGAAAATTCAACTAATGCTTGTCTAAAAATTTTATGATTTGCAAATTCCATTCCAATCTCAAATTCTATCTTACCCATATCAGTTGCCTCATTAAACTCCATACATCCATCCCCTTCTAAATTGTCCTCATCATCTGACAGAACAAACTTCCTCCTTAATGCATCTTTCCCTTCTCCATCATCATCATCACTCTACCAATCCTCTACAAATACATCATTCATGTTCACCTTTGGTTCATCTGTTTTTTTTGTGCCTTCTTTGAATATATCATCATCCCCAGGACCCTCTAGATCATCATCCATCCATGGTGGATGCTCTGCATCTTCCCCATTATCATTATCAGCTTGTTTTTTTTACTGTTTTCCTTTGTATGTTTTGTTTATTTTTTAGGCTTTCCAGTTTGTTTACCTTTTCCCTTGTCTGTTTCTTTCTGCTGCCCTTTATCTGTTTCTTTTTGCTTCCCTTTATCAGTAGTACCACTATGGTTAATGTTATCAGTTGTTTCACTTTGAAGTCCAAAGTCTTTTTTATTTTCACTTTGGTTCATGTTATCAGTTGTCAAACCACAAATATACCTAATGTTATCATTTTCAACTTCTTCTGGCCTAACAACTTGTATGGGACCCTTCATTTCTTGTCCATATATATGCACGTCCTCACTCTCAGCATTAACTAAGAAATCAACCATATCAATGACATCTTTGTCATTTTGCATCAATAATGCCCCACCCTCCCAAATTTCATATCCAGGTACAAGATAATAAATATTCAAATTTGAAACTAGGCATAAAGTAGAGAAGTATTCATGTATACTAAGCAAAGAAAGGTAATCCAACCCAACAGTCTCTACTATTTCTTCACTACCCCCAACATACTTATGTACTGGATCTTTAACAAACTTCCCACCATAATGAAAAACAATTCTGACAGACATTCTGCATTAAAGAAACGAAGGAGAAATGTTTGAATAACATACACTACTTTATAACAAGTATCACAAAAAGGGGACCAATGTCAGTGGCAGACACAGGGGGACAATAATAGTAATAAAGAAAGGGGGACCATAATAGTGAGCATACTTTATCCAACACCAAATATACTAACTAATTCATCCAAAAAACATGCATGCATATACAACAAACAACTCACAATTAAAAACAAAGTACATATCATATCTATCAGACAAGTAGAAAATTACCTAAATCGGCACCAAATTAAGTATCACAGACCAAGCGAAGGTGGGAACCCAGTAAATCACGAAGATCCACCACGAACACACTAAACCCACACCCTATTTCTCTCGCCTCTCTAGCCCTAGATATCACCACGATCGCTCGTTCTCTAGCCCTAGAAATCGATCTGAAATGAAATGAAAGAAAACCCACTTCGCATCTGTCGTTTTCAAATATATATATGAAGGGTAATTAAGTCTTTAGCCAAATAAAGTAACAGAGTTAAGACGGAAAGCACTTTTTCACTTCACCTCAAAAGGTCGAGAGTTTAAATGTAGGTTTACTGACTACAGGTGGTTAAGTGGGAAACCGCCTAAACCCCAGGTGGTCATCTGAACTTAACCCAAAGTTTAAATAACTTTTATATTATGCAACAAGTATTTTATGAATAACTGAATTTATGATCAAATACTTATGATGACAGATATCAAATATAATAAATAAATCAGTTAAACAATACTTGATATAACAAATATATTTGTTTAACTTAGATAATATATAACAATATTTTATCTATTATGCGAACTTTTATAAATAATGTCACTTAGTACTATAAGGAATCGTACGATTCGAATTCCTCTTGGTAGAGGTGTATCTCCGTAGCCTTGCAGCGTCTAAGTACAACAAAATTTATAATTTTCACAATTGATATTTATATAAATATTTTCAATAGATCACTACGATTCTCAAATCCAGTTCGGATGACTACTCTTTTTTGGAGTAGTATCTCAGTGTCGTTTTGAGCTATTACGTGTCATATCTATTTTACGATATTTATATAAATAATATCAATAAAAGGTTACTGAAGACTATGAGGAATCGTACGGTTCGAATTCCTCTCCGTAGAGGTGTATCTCCGTAGCCTTGCGGCGCCCAAGTAGTCTTTTATTTGATAAATAGATAAAATATAGATATATAGAATTGTGTATAACAATGTATATTCGTATATCTATAAATATAAATAAGCAAGAGATAATTCAAATAAAATAAATCAAATAACTTATCTCAATATGCTTAGACCAATTTTCTCTTCTCAAATAATCAGAACTTTTATAAGAAGAGATAGAGAAAACTTTTTAGAGTGAGAGTATGTGGGAGAAAAATAAGTTTTTCTTGAAAGTGAATTGACAAATTTGAAATGAAAGAAAAGTCTCCTATTTATAAATTTTTGAGGTCGGAGGCAAAAATATAATTTTTTAAAATTTAATTTGAAATTAATGGTTGAGATTTAATAATTTTGAAATGAATAGTTTGGGTGAAAAAAATTTCATGCGGTAGAAGTTATAAATCCGCCTGGGCCAAATTTCATTTACTTTGCATTTAATGACCAATTGACTACATGTTTGAAAGCTAAACACAAATGCCAGCACACACACGGTTTCTGCACATGCATTCATTTAGTATATATTATATATTATATATATGATAACACATGCATGCAATCAATTTATCATATATACTATATGCCAGCACATTTGCTTTTTTAAAAAGAATGCATGCATTTTCGGTTTATATATATAATATAGCACATGCCTGCATCATCATATATCCTAGCATACACAGTTTTGTTCCAAAAAGAGTGACCCAAAATTTTGCCACATTTACACAAGTATGCTACTTTCATTATAATGCATGCATGGATGAATTATATCTATATATTATAGTACAGGTATATATATATTACGGATCCGGCTAGCATGAAGTTTATTTATTAGTAAGTTGGTCAATTGACCAATAGAATGTTAACACACATAATACATTGTCTGCGTATCAATATTCTATTAATCAATTGACCAACTTACTCAAAAATAAACTTCACGCTAACCACTTCCGTATATTACATAGTTAGTCTATATATAGATTAGTACATATATATAATATATATACATCCGGATATATATATTATAATATATGTATGCATGTATGATTTTATATATATATATATATATATATATATATATATATATATTATAATATATATATATGATATAAGTATCACACTGATATACTTGTATCATATATAGTTGTAGGTTTAATATATATATATATATATATATATATATATATATATATATATATATTATATTATATGCATTAATGATATAGTTTATATAACACACACACCCATGTTAATATATATATATATATATATATATATATATATATATAAGCAATAAAATTGTTTTGCCCAATTTTGAAATAAAATAATTTTTGAAATCTTTAAATAATAAAATTAATTTGAGAATAAATAAAAATTGCCCACATGTCGAAATCTTCATCTTCTTTCCAAATTTGGTCAAACAAGCATTTGATAATCAACATATGATTTTTGTCCCATATGATTTTTATTGATCAAAGTAAATAAGGTAAATTAAACAATTATAATAAAAACTCCTATGGAGATGATTCTACCCTTTTAATTAAATTATTTACTATTTATTGTTATCATCAAAATAAATCTAAAAGTTAGAGACCCAACAATCTCCCTCTTTTGATGATGACAATCAACTAAAAATATTTTCCATAAAAGCTCCCCCTCAATTTATGCAATCATAAAAAAATTTAAATTTTTGAAAAACTAACATGCAACAATATATAACAGTTATTTTTCTTCTCCCCAATAATATTTTTCTTCTCCCCCTTTGTCATCATAAAAAATGGGGGGAAAGAGTAGTATAAATTACTTTTTAGAACCTACAGAAGAAGAGATTAGAAAAAAAATTGTTTTAAAAATTTAGTTGCCTCTTGCATGATTTGAATTTGTGTGGTTGCCTTTGATTGACCAAAATTACTATATAAGAATGGAGATTATTTACCGTTAGATGTATAGAAATTTAAAAAATATTCCACATTAAATCTATTATATATATATATGTTTTTAAAGAGAATAAATTTAAATATTAAATATATTCTTTTTTTAAAAAATATTCCTATATATATATAAAATTTTATATGGACATATATATATATTTTAAAAAATATTTATATATATATATATATATATATATATATATATGCATAAATAATTATGAAAAAAATTGACATGTGCCATTTGTACTTGAACAATTATGATGACCTCCATAGTCAGAATCTTTTTCACCTGATTTCATTTGCACTCCTAGGAAGATATTTAATTCTCCCTTCATGATCATTTCAAAATCCTTACTCATGCTTTCAGAGAAATCATTTCATAAAGTAATGTCAATAGACCCAACAATGATGTCGTCAGTTATTTTTACTATAGTCAGCTTCAAGACATACCTGCAACATTTATCAATTTAAAAAACCGGTACCCTTTAATAAGAAGGGTCCTTTGGGTGAGTTTTCCATTTTGTATAAGGAACATTTGTGTTTTCCTTTACAAAAATAGGTACATGATAATCAATCTTAGTAGGCACGAGCATTTTATGAGTAGAAGGTCTATAAGATGCATGATTTACTCTATTATTATATCCTGAAAAACTTTCATGAAAATTTCTATTAGATTTTTGACTTTTATTATAAAACTCTTTCCTTGTATTAATAATTGGTGCAATGTTTGTTCCTTTAGGTACCCAAATCATTTTTCCTTTATAATTTCAATTTCAAGCATTACACATGTGAAAAGAATGACCATTTCTGTTACAGTAAGAACATTTAGTAAATGGAGATGTATAATTTTTTTTCTCTTTACTTTTAATATGATAAAGTCCTTTATTTTTACTAAATTCTCCAATGTATCCTAATCCTTCTTTGTTAAATCCACATCTTTGTTGATTAAGCATGACATCAAGGTTTTCTTTCCCTTTTGTGAACTTAAGAACTATAAAATTTAAATCGTCACGTTCTTTAGTTAAAATATTAATTTGATCTATTAAAGAAGAATCTTCATTTTGTTTTTCTAATTCTATCTTTAGATATGTGTTTTCAAAATTGAGATTTTTAATATCTGCACTTAACACTTGATTTTTTATTTGAGTATTTTTATTAATTACAACAAGTGTTGAATTTTCTATTTCAAGATTTTTATTTATTCTTTTAAATTGTTCTAATTCTTCTTTTAAGGAATTATTTTCCAAGTTTACTTCATTTAAACTTTCATTAGTTATAATCAAGTTTGCATTTTTTATTTCCAAATTTTTGTTAATTTTAATTAATTTTTCTAATAAAATTTTTAATCCAATAAAATCTTCTTTAATAATTTTATTATCTTCATATAAACCATTATATGCTTCTTGTAGTTTATGGTTTTTTTCATTTATATTATCTAAGGTATGCATGACAAATGAAGTACTAGATAATTGATGTTCAAAATTTATCTTAGATCTTGGTGATGACTCATTATTTGCCATTAAACACAGATTTGCAATTTTCTCAGTTTGTTCAGCAACTTCTTCATCATATCTTTCTTGATTTATAAGCAAATCTTTGAAAGCAATTCCTTTCTTTTTGATATCTGTATCTGATCCTTCTTTTTTGACTAACATGTCGACTTTGTGGGCACGTAGGCTATCAAGAGGATAAGTAGTTAGGTTTTGCCTTTCCTTAATAACAATAACCTTCATTTTCCAGATGGATGGAAGGGCTTTGAGAATTCTTCTATTTTTCTTATTAGTTTTATATGCCTTCCCTAGATATTCCAGTTCATCAATGATTCTGGAAAAACGTGTTTCTATATCAATGATCTTTTCACCTTCTTCCAGCTTGAAACTTTCATACTCCTGGATTAGAGCATCTTTTGTGGTTATCTTTGATATGACTGGTTCCTTCATAGGTTAGAATTAATTTTTCCCAGATTTTTTTTGCATTCTTACAATTGCTAACTCTTTTGTATTCTTTTTCAATGAGGGCACTAGTCAGCAGTTGTTCAACTATGGATGCAATGTTCATAGCCTTTTCATCATTAGTAGTGAATTCATCAACATCTTTCTCAATGATCTTTTCCCCCACGATTTTTGTCGGAACTTTTACACCTCGTTCTATTGCAAGCCAAACTTTGATTCCTTATGATTTGGCATAGATTTTGAATCTGCTCTTCCAGGTGGAAAATTTTGTACCATCAAATAGTGGAGGTCTGGTCATTGATAGTCCGTCTCCGTAAGCAGTAGTATTGTAGGCCATAGATGGATATATTCTTAGGTATTCCTTTATTTACTCAATAAACAAGTTAAAGAGCATCGCTTTGATACCAATTGAAAGGTCAATTATAATATAGAAGGGGGGGGGGGGGTTTGAATAGATTATTACAGATTAAAAAATTATCTTAGGCCTTTTTTGATTTTTTGTATAATTAATTTGCAGTGTTAGAAATTAATATGCAAGACAACAAAAAATCAATCACACAATGCACAGAGATTTGTCTGGTTCACAACATACATCTCGGGTATGCTGCTACGTTTAGTCTCAAGCTCCTCTCCATGACTTGAGATCCTATTACTATCAGTAATAAATACTATTTCAACAGGCGGAGAAGCCTTTACAAAGTTTTATAGTCAAACTTTCAACTATTCCCAACTAATCTATCTTGGACAGCAAGCTCCCAGCTCCCTCCTCAAGCTTAGTTGTACTTCTTTTGAGTTCAGTTCTATTCTATGATCTGGTCTTAAAAAAACAGCCTCTTCCTCACCTCACAAGTATATTAGAGACCCAACTTCTCGCTGAACTCTCTAAGACTCTGGTCTTGGTCGAAGAATTACTCGTCTTTCTCACAGGTACATAAAATAAACTAAGTTTGACCTTTTCTCTTTTTACAAATGATTTTACAATAATATGCTTCTCAAATAAGCAGATAAGAATTTAGTACAGATTGATGCTTCTTAAATAAGCAGATATCAATTAAAGAACAAATGTATTTATAAAAGTTCAAAGACTTTTATACTTGAGAGATTATGCTTCTTTGTAAGCAGATAATAATTTGTGCTTAGATCAAATAAAGCTTCTGTGTAAGCAAATGTGAAAATTATGCTCTGTTATAAAAGTTTAAATAACTTTTATATTTTGTGTGAAAAATGCTTCTTGAATAAGCAAATAAGTCGATTTTAGATTTAGCTCAAAAATGCTTCTGTTTAAGCAGATATATAGTTTAATGCAAATTTATAAAGAATTATTTATTCTTTATGGAGTAAAGAAAAGTCACTTTAAGTTTAAATAACTTTTAGAGTGAAAAAGCTTCTGAGTAAGCAAATATGTTGGACAGATTCTTCTCAACCAACTCATCAGAATTCTTCAATAACTCCTGCTCCGTAGGAGTTTGGTCATTTGGTTTGGCAGACTCTTGTTGAGCACTAGACTGGACTCCACGAGTTTCATTCTTGGACAAATTTTCAAAAGCAGTGAGAATATGAAAAATCGTTTAGTCCCAATCACTGTTTGAGGATGAAAGAATATCAGACAATTGTGCTTGGGCAGAGGGAAACTTCTCAAATTGAACTTGATTGTCTTCAATGGTAGAGTGAAGGGACTCTACGATCATCCACTTGGACATAATCCTTCTACCATCAGAACCCACTCTACAATCGTAGGGAATTTAGTGGTTACCAGCATGTCAGTAGACTTTGAAGTGAGACTTGTCTTTGATCATCTTGGTTGCAAACTTCTTTATCCTTGGAAAGTTCTTTGCCTCCATCTCTAGGTTGAGAAGATGAGAGAAGACCCATGTGAGATAGCTGTTGTCTTCAGTGAGAGATGCCTTTACACATGGCATATGAGGGTGAAACCACCTTATAGCATGGTTCTTAACTTTAGGCTCATATATTATAGTTGAAGTGTCCAGCTTCATAGCGTTACGATTATTGAGCGCATTTTCTGCGGTTAGCATCACCACATTTAGCCTTTCATTCCCATGATTAATCCATCTGCGGGGAAGCACATCCAGTGATTCGTCAATTTCAACTATATTTTTTCTTTTGCGATTTACAAGGTTAGAAATGTGAAAATTTTCTGGCTCTTCTGTTGCAGAATTGGAGTCTTTTCCACCTTCATTTTGTCCGGGGATGGAGTTAGACCTGTGTAGACTTCCTTCATCAGACTCATTAGTTTGTTCATCTGATTCCTGGTTTCTAGAACTAGAACCTTTTTCCATCTCTTCATTTTCTTCTTCAGCATCTTCTTCCTTGGATTCAAACTCATCATCACTCAAATCAATGACATCAGTAGAGAGTTCTCCTTTCTTCTTTCGGACAGAATTAGAAAGCAGTCTGTTGCTATTTCTTCTCATTGGAGGGTTAGCTATAGGAGTTTCATACTTTTCTTCTATTTTAGAATCTGAAGCCTCTGTGTCCCCATATAGGATTCTTTGATGTTCAACAATATTAGGAACATGTCCCTTTTCCTCGGACTCAACATCTTTTGAACCATCATATTGTAATTCTATGTATGTGCACACCTAGAGGGGGGGGGGGTAAATAGGTGTTTAAGCTAAAAATGATAAACGGTGAAATTTTTTGAAATTTTTTCTAACAGAGTTTAATTAGAGACATTTCGCTTTCATGCGCTTTAATGTCTACTTTAACTTATGTTCTTCGTTTCTTATTATCAAACAGCTAGACCTGTTTGCTTTAGTGTCTAGATAGTAGCGTGAACAACAAAAAAGTGCAGAACATGAATGACAGTTAAAGAGATAAACAGAAGTAAAAATCACACCAAGATTTTTACGTGGTTCAACCCCTATCCTCTAATCTAGTGGCCTAATCCACGTCCAATCCTAACTAGGATTGGAGACTCTTTTTATTAAACTGAATATTCAATTAAATACAATAAAAAGAACTCCCTGTTACAAAGAAGCCTCAAATCTGATGTTGGACACCAATGCCCCCTTTGCACCTCTGCAACTTGTACACCTCTGCACCTATTCTCACCTCTGAGACCTTTGAAGCTTCCTTTGAACATACCCACTAAACTCTAGAAATTCTAGACCACCAAAGCTAACAGTTTTGTTTTTCAGATTACAATGATGGTGATTCTAATGGAATATCAACTTTCTAGCCTAAGGATAACAGAACATTGATCGCTAGAAAGACAATTAAAAAGCTATAAGAATTAAGAAGAATGAATTGTTGGGCTCCCCATAACCGAGCATGATGAAGCTTTATAACATGAAGGCCAACGACTATATTTGTTAGCAAGAAATCAGATAATTTAAATCCCATAATTAAAGCTACAATATTGACCAACAGAACATATATCACAGTTGATATACACCATGATTTTAGCAATTAAAGAGTCCAACAGATTTGGTAAATCAAGGATATGTTTTCAAGTCAAACCAAAACACCTTAAATAAAGGAACAAAGAGATTAATAAGGATAAGACCCAATAGCTTCTGTAAGTCTCCTTTTCAAAATAGAATACCAAAATATCATTAACTAATGTGGGCTCTACTAAGCAAGATAAAATTCTTAAATAAGTACCCACGAAATACTCGATGAATGAAGAAGAACCAATTTGGGCCAATTTGGAATTAATAACAAAAGACCATAATATTTGTCATTATTAAAATTATAAATACCAACATACCTTAATAAACTCCAATTCAAATATTCCTTAATAAACTCCAATTCAAATCCTCTAAATCAAATCTTCCTTAATAGACTCCAAATCAAATCTTCCTTAATAAACTCCAAATCAAATTTGAAATGATTTTAAAACATTCCAACTTACCAACAGAAGAAAATCAGCAACAAGTGTTCATGTAAAAACCATAACCCATGCATATTAATTATAATATTATAACAAACCATGAACCATGCACATGTCTAATATACTTAAATTAGTCATCATTCAAAACATCATAAAATCAAAAACCAACATTCTCCCCCTTTTGATGATGACAATTTATGCACCAACATGCTCCCCCTAAGTATATGGCTCCCCCTAAATTTATGCATATTAAGGAAACAAATTCTAAATTACCATCATTTGCATATTCAAGCACAATATAGTATCTCAGTACCATATTTATATCTCCCCCTTTGTCATTATCAAAAAGAAACCACATATTAATCATTAAGCACAAGTATCTCTCCCCCTTTGTCATCAACAAAAAGTAATGTATATCAATTTAGCTAAATAGTTATCTCTCCCCATTTGCCAACATTAAAAGAATAAGTGCAAAGATAAAGAATATCATTGGAGCAAGTTTATAACCAAACCACATATAGCAAGTAGACAATACGATCATACCTTTGTGATTTGTTACCTATATAACAACATTTTGTAACCAGTAGAAAGCTTGATAGTTGTGCTCCTTAATGTAGATTTGGATTTTGTATTTTCAAAATAAAAAATCTCTTCAATAGCACTTCTTTTGATCATCCCAATGTTGAGGTCTTTAAAGCTCAGGTTAGGAGGATAATTTTTCACTGTTATGGTTGTTCTTGGAAGACTGCCATTGGTTATTTGTTCATCTGATTAACTTTCTGGAATATCATATTTTGCATCAGAATTCATCTGATTTGCCTTCAAAAACAGACGGGTCAAGCAGTCTGGATTTAGGTGTCTGCATGTTTTCCTGGTTCATCTATTTTTCCTTTTGATGCTGAGGCGGCTTAAAGTCATCTGGATTGGTATTTTCTTTCCAAATTCCAGATCTTTAACTATTTTCCCTGAAAGTCTCCTTCCCTCTTCTTTTGTGATCGAGGTCAAAATTATCAAATAAAATATGAACATATTCCTCAACCTTTTATCAAGATTATCATGTATGTATTAAATATGGAGCATATGACATAATAAATGATGTTATTAACCCTTGTAATCTGAAATCCATAGAGTTATTATAATAATATATCTAATTAAAACTCTATTAAAAAATTAAAAAAACAACATGAGGTACTTACAGATTCCACCAAATAATTTATAGGTAACTTACTCTCTCAAAGTAAAGAATCATCCATCTCCTTTTTGATCTTGAGACACCTACAAACAAATAGTCTCTATCTTTTTGGTACCCAAATCTTCTTGGGTCCTTTTGGGTTAGTAACATATAAATCACTTTTCTTTACCCAAATTTGTTTTATTCTAATTTTATTGCAATTAGAATCAAAATGACCTTTAAAACCATATTTTTTACAAGTGACAAATGGTGAACAATAAAGTGGTTTATGCCTTGATTTACTATTAATCATTCTAATATTATTATTAGTCCTATTTTCCACATTTTTAATAGGATTATACCTAATCCCTTGTTTATCAAGACTGGACCTTTGTGCCCCTAGCATAACATTTAGGTTCTCTTCTCCTTGCACAAATTTAGCAAGATCATTTTTTAAAGATGTTATTTCTGCATTTGTTATATTATCATCATGTTGAACATTCATCATTTTTCCATCATTAAAAGCATCTATGCATGCATCTCTCATTTTTAAATTTTCTTTTAACACTTCATTTTCATTTTTAAGATATTCATTTTCTTTTCTCTCTTTAATAAGCGACTTAACTTCATTCATTAGCTCATTTACACAATTCTTAAAATAGACACTTTTCTTTTTGAGTTGTTGATTTTCATTTTGTAAAGCAATATAATCAGGCATAGATATTTCAAAAGCTTCATGAAAATTTGTTACCTCAAGTTGATCATCATCTTCTCGTCCCATGAAACAGAGTTGGACAGTTTCTTCTTCTTGTTCTGTTTTGGACTTACTCACTGGAGTTGAGCTACCTTTTTGATTTTTCCTTTGTTTCTTTCTTTGAAGTAGTCTCTCGAGTTTTCTTGAGAGCATTTCAATTTCTTCATCAAAATCTTCGTGATCACTTTCATTGTTGCTCTCAATTTGAAGTGCCAATGTTTTCTTTATTGATGCTTCATCCTCTTCATCATACCTCTTGAGTTGATTTTCAAATTCTTCAAGCTCTCCAAACAAGGTAAGAGTTTCCATGGTACTAATTGTTGGTGAGTCTTGGAGAGTTGTGACTTTCGGTGCAAACCGTTTGAGCATGACTCTTAGCAGCTTTCTATTAATTTCCCTCTGATCAATTTTCCGTCCCAGCATACTTAGAGAGTTCATTAGAGTAAGAAATCTCCCTTGAGCTTCATTAATTGTTTCATCTTTTTCTAATTTGAAGAGTTCATATTCTTGCATCAACATACTTAGCTTGACTTCCTTCACCTTAGTAGTTCCCTCATGGCTCATAAAGATTGTATCCCACATTTCTTTTGCTGTGTTGCACGATGATACTTTATCAATTTCAGCTTGGACCATTCCGCTTAGCAAGGTGTTCATGACTCTTGAGTTGTAGGAAAACATATAGCTTTCGTTTGCATCCATCTCCATGAGAGCCTTTGGTTTGCCATCATCATGTCTAGGAATGATAGGTCCATTTTCAACAACCCACCATTCCCATGGGTCTCTTTTAAGAAAAATCTTCATTCTGAACTTCCAAAAATTGAAGTTTTCACTTCCGAACAACAACGGTGGCCTACTTGTGGACTGACCTTCTTGAAAGTTTAGGTGTGCCATAGGATCTTCCCCTACGACCTGCAAAGATCAATATTAATAGAGCCCTGCTCTGATACCAAATGTAATTCTATGTATGTTCACACCTAGAGGGGGGTGGATAGGTGTTTAAGCTAAAAAGTGATAAAAGTGAAAACTTTTGAAATTTTCTGTACAGTTTAATAGAGCATACATTACGCTTTGTTTGTTTTAGCTTATGTTCTTCGTTTCTTATTATCGCATGACTAGACACATGCGCTTTAGTGTCTGGATAGTAGCGTGAATAACAAAATAAGTGCGAACGTGAATGACAATTAAAGAGATAAAAGTAAGTAAAAATCACACCAAGATTTTTACGTGGTTCAAATTTCTATCCTCTAATCTAGTGGCCTAATCCACGTCCAATCCCAACTAGGATTGGAGACTCTTTTTATTAAACTGAATATTCAATTAAATACAATAAAAAGAACTCCCTATTACAAAGAAGCCTCAAATCTGATGTTGGACACCAATGCCCCCTTTGCACCTCTGCAACTTGTACACCTTTGCACCTGTTCTCACCTCTGAGACCTTTGAAGCTTTCTTTGAACATACCCACTAAACTCTAGAAATTCTAGACCACCAAAGCTAACAGTTTTGTTTTTTAGATTACAATGATGGTGATTCCAATGGAATATCAACTTTCTAGCCTAAGGATAACAGAAAATTGATTGCTAGAAAGACTATTAGAAAGCTATAAGAATTAAGAAGAATGAATTGTTGGGCTCCCCATAATCGAGCATGATGAAGCTTTATATAACATGAAGGCCAACAGCTATATTTGTTAGCAAGAAATCAGATAATTTAAATCCCATAATTAAAGCTACAATATTGACCAACGGAACATATATCACAGTTGATATACACCATGATTTTAGCAATTAAAGAGTCCAACAGATTTGGTAAATCAAGGATATGTTTTCAAGTCAAACCAAAACACCTTAAATAAAGGAACAATGAGATTAATAAGGATAAGACCCAATAGCTTCTGTAAGTCTCCTTTTCAAAATAGAATACCAAAATATCACTAACTAATGTGGGCTCCACTAAGCAAGATAAAATCCTTAAATAAGCACCCACGAAATACTCTGATGAAATAGAAGAACCAATTTGGGCCAGCTGGAATTAATAACAAAAGACCATAATATTTGTCATTATTAAAATTATAAATACCAACATACCTTAATAAACTCCAATTCAAATATTCCTTAATAAACTCCAATTCAAATCCTCTAAATCAAATCTTCCTTAATAGTCTCCAAATCAAATCTTCCTTAATAGACTCCAAATCAAATCTTCCTTAATAAACTCCAAATCAAATTTGAAATGATTTTAAAACATTCCAACTTACCAACAGAAGAAAATCAGCAACAAGTGTTCATGCAAAAACCATAACCCATGCATATTAATTATAATATTATAACAAACCATGAACCATGCACATGTCTATTATACTTAAATTAGTCATCAGTCAAAACATCATAAAATCAAAAACCAACACATATGAACTTGTTGGAGCATTTGCAGTAGAAGATGCAATTATTTCAACTTTAAATCTTTTTTCATCAGTAGAGTGGCAACTCTGAGTGTTAGTCATAGGACTTTCACATTCTTCTTCACCATCAGATTTGGCTATTTCTTTCATAGATTCAGTTTTTTCTTTATTGCTGAATTTTCTCTTTGAGGATTCATCCTTGAAGCTTTCAGATCCCTTCTTATTTTCTGACTCTACGTTTTCTCTTTCTTCTTGAGTAGATAGGCTTCTTTGAGGAACTGGAATTAACTTCTTCATCACCTTTGCTTTCTTCTTGGATGGCCCTTGGAGTAATCTGTTACTCATTCTTCTTTTTGGGGTTTCTGCAGTTGATACTTGTTCTTCTCCTGCTTTATGTCTCTTTTTGTTAGTGTTGAGACTACTTGGTGGAGCTTCTATATTCTTCACATTCTTAGATTTATTCTTTGATGAAGTGGATGTTGCATGTACAGATTCGTTAAATTGAGACATCTTGTCTTCTATTTCTTTTGCCTTCCTCTTCTTTGCAGATACCTTGCTGCTGCTCCCAGATGTTATTAGCCTTTTGTTTTCCTTGGGATTTTTCTTCCAATTTTCAAACAACTATGGGGACATCACTTTATGAACATTAAGGATTTCACCTTCATCATCCTTAATTTTATTCTTCAGCTTTTTCTTCAAAATGATACTTAAAAATATTCCATGAAAAACTTTTGTGAGGGGTTTTCTAGTTAACCTCTTCTTCTCTTTCTTATCCATCCATTTGGACATTTGGTCAGGTAGGATAGCTCCAAAGTTGATATGTTCCTTCAGAACTATTGCAGACATGATCTTTAGCTGTTGATCAATCACAGTATCATGTGCAATGTCCTTGCATAGTATACATTTGCCCACTATTTCAGCAAGGAACTCAAATTCTTCAGAAAACTCCTTTTTCTTCATGTCTTTCAAACTAGGGTTTCTTCTGTACTGCATAATCTTCTTAGCTTTTTTAGTGTCGATCTCATCCAGGCTTTTCAGATCTAGGTCAAGAAGACCTAAGAATTGATTAATGTCGGAAGAATTTAGTTTCAAGATCTGACCCTTGACTTTGGTGGAGAGGGTTCTAGAATTTATGGTTGCGTTTGAGTGGAACTCTTTAACCAGGTCAGCATATATTCGAGTGTTTGCCTCAAGACATTCTGAGAATCCAGCCTTCTTCATAAGTTCAAGAATATCTCTAAACGTTTTCTCAGATTTCTCAAACATCTTTGTTCCGAGCTGAATGTCTGTGATTACTCGCCAATCAGCCATTTAAAGAGTTCGAAGTATGGGTATTTAATTTCAGGAGTCTTATGAGAGATAATTGAATGCAATTTAGGTGAAGCTAGCGGGTTAATGAACTCAAGCATTGAAGAGAGTTTTAGGGTTTTAAAAAAAGGGAGGGAGAGAGGCTCGACAACTTTTGATGACTATTTGGAGATTTTGAATTTGTCTTTATGACGGTTCCTTCTGACTCTGCATGATCTAAGATGTGTGTTGGGTAAAATCTAATTACGCACAACACGCAAGTATACGTGGTCAACAAGTAATAGAGTGATAAGTAGAGTATCGTTCCCACAGAGACTAACTAGCAATAACCTTAACTTACAATTACCAATTTCCTATTAACCCTAATTTTATTAAACTATTCAACTCAATGATTAAAATTAAAGAATCTAAATTAACGGATAATTAAACTATCATAGAACAATCACAAATATCAAAATCTGGAATTTCAAACAATCAATGGAGAATTAGACTTATGATTTCACCCCAAGCTTCACTCTGATTTTAACACCTTTATTCCACTTCAATTTACTATCCCAGTTTATTAATCAAGAACATGAATGTAGTATTAACCACCTCTTGATGCACTAATACTATATCAACTTAAGTCCACAATAAAGATAGAAACAAGATAAACACCTTAATTAACTAACTCATTATATCTCTATGTAAATTACAATTAAAGAAGGTTTAAGAATAAGTTCTCTATCCGATTACATGCGATGTCTAGCATATCTCTACCTTAACATTCATCAAGATTCTGCTATTCACAAAATTCATGAACACATGCTATATTAATTAGGTCTAGATTTGAATATCCTCTCTCGATTCCATACAAATCCACAAAGAATCGTTGATCAGGCAATTCATAGATTCAAGCTCAAATCAATATAGATAAACTGGAAATAGATTATCGAAATGGAAATCAAAGTTTACAAAATCATCGTTTCACTTAGAGATCCATCATAAGCCTAAAAAGTGAATTAGTTCATACTAAATAAAATAAACACTGAATAATTCATAGAAAACATTCTTTTGATTACAAATAATAGCCTAAGACGAAGAATATTGAAAAACACCCTTCACATAGCCTAGAATCGCAATCGTCTCGAAAATCTCCTTAAAATACTCCTCCAAAGCTTGCTATCAAAAAACTGAGATTGATCTTCGTTATATGCCTTGTTGTATTGTTGAAGTTGTTATTGATAGAGTAATAGACGTCTAGCATACAAGCTCCAGCCGAAATTCCCTACAATTAGAGTTCCATTGTCATGCAATTGCTAGAAACCATGCCTAAGAAGAATTTCAATCATAACATGACACTTCAGAATCGACACCCCCCGCCCCGGCGGGGGTGTATGTACTATAAACTCCCGCCTCGACGGGCACCTTTTTTGTCTAGCCCACCTAAAGACCCCCCCGCCTTGAAGTATAAAAACAAAATCGCCTGCCTTGATTTGCTACCTTTTTGTTAATTGGAAATTAAGACCCTCGCTTTTGGGTGTAAAAACTAATGATGCACCTTACGTGGCATGTCTTCTGCCAGATGACTTTGCTGAACTTCTAACTTTCTTCCAATTATGCTCCAATAGACTTCAAATTGCACTAAATAGTTCCAAATGTACGTCGAATGCTACAACCACCATCCTACACATGAAATAACATAAAACAAGTAAAAATGAACATGATCACAAGAATTTAGCAACAAATAAGCATGAAATGGACATTGAACCGCGTATATAAAATCCACTTATCAAAATCCCCCAAACTTAAACCGTGCTAGTCCTCGAGCACAAAACAACTACATGCAACGCAATGCAATGCAATGAAATGAATATGACCTAACTTATATGCTTTCGAATCCAACAATATCGCAAAATCAAGATTATCTTAACGGCCTCAGCGAAAACAAGCAACTATACAATATCAATTACCAAAAACCAATCTACAACTCCATTTCAATCCTCAAATCTCAAGCCATCATCACTGGTATAGTGTGTGTGCAACATCCATGATAACCGATACTGACTCAAATTTCAATACATAACCAATCTCTTAGAAGGAATCATGCAGTGCAAACTTAAAAATTTCAAAAATAGACAATTCCAACTAAAACTCAACAATCACTAATCTCAGGGTTTCAAGCAAGGTACTTATACTTTATTCATATACTTCTCTTCTTTTTTTTTAAACACGGGGGCTTTTTGCTCTTTTCCCGTTTTATTCATTTTTTTCTATACACATACATGACTGTGCAATGTCTCATCCCATTAGGTCGATAAAGGTCGCCTTTAGTGAAGCTTTCGACCAATGACTCCTGGACCATAAAAAGACCTTGGGGACGCTAGGTGTAAAGACAATCCCTCGGGCATACTTGCTCAAGTAACAAAGGCCCCAAAATAAGACTAGTCACGATATATGTATACTCTTTATATATAAAGCTTATATACCTCACCTATCATCCCCCAAACTTAGGTTCTTACCTAATTTTCGCCTTTACTGTCTATCCTTATCATTTTCTCATTTACTCTAGCATTATCCTTTAGAGACCATTTAGGTATCAATTTGAACTGACCAATCAACACAGATGTTATTGTTCGTGCTATCCTTATTATACCAGTTCAAACAAGCTCAAGATTCGATTCATAAGCAAGACTTGATCCACAGTTCTAGTAATCAACACTGTATTGGTTAACTTATTATCAATAACATCATTGGCCCACAAATAATATGAAATACAACATTGATGGACTTACACAACGCAATAATTACTAACTAATTTTTTTTTTTAATATATATATGGATAACAAAATGCATTACAAGATTATCTACTATGCAATGACAAACATTAACCTAAGCTACTATGAATGCACTTAAGCTATCATGCAATACTGAAATTAAGATGCAATACAGAAATTTAAATGATAAAATACAAAATGCAACCTAAATGAGCTAAATGCATGTAAACATGTATTTAAATCCCCCAAACTTAAGTAATACAATGTCCTCATTGGATGATTAGTCAAAATAAGTACATGAGGACTTCCCTGCTATCGCTTAAGTCTGAGGAGGTGGTTGTTGTTCTTCTTCGTCCGAATCACTTGGTGGAAACCTTGGCATTGGCATGGGCTGTTGATATGAAAATTGGGCCGCCGGGTTGAAGCTTTGTAGAGTTGTATTGAGCGAGGCGAAAGATGCGTTCATAGCATCAAACATATGATCTTGCCTCATTTCCCGACGTGTTGCGTTGTTGTTTGCATTCAATTGATTTTGAAAAACAAGGAATTGAGAACTGGATATGGCCTCGGCCTGCGGTACCTGCTCAGTCCCTTGATCACCCATTGGTTCATCATCCTCCCCCGATGTCTCCGTAGCATCCACATCGTCTTTTGAATCCGACGAAAAAATAAACCCCAGACCACGCGGATGTGACTCGCCCCCTGCCCATACGGAATACCGCGCTATCATTCTAGAATCAAGCAATGCAAGCGACAATTGTGTGAGCTCGTCGTCGGACCATCTAACCCCTGCATTGCGACACAACCCACAAATGAGTTATGGGTGTGGTAAGCCTCTAGAAAAGTTTCCACGTAAGTACCGACGGATGGAGGAATAAATAATGGCCCCGACATCAATGATGAAATCTTACACAATGGCGTACAACAGTAACGCCTTCTCTTTTGTGACATCCGAGGTGTGTTGAGACGAAAGCAATTTAGCACATAGGAAGGCGTACCAAATTTTTCCATACTGACTGAGGTCTTTTCTATGGAACACGGTGCCTCCTTTCCGACCCTTGATCCAAGATGTTCCCGGCTTTGTCATCTCGGTGATTATAACATCATAGTCCAGTTCAGAATTATGGAGATGAGCATAATGGCAGTGGCGAGGTACCCGTAGTTGGTAGTAGGTGTTGATGGCGTTGACACTGAATGGAACCAACCGACCTCGCACAAATGCGTGGAATGGTTCTTTGTCCTCAGCATTTGCGTAGAATTCTTTGACAATGTTAACAACGGCTGGTTTCGGCTCCTCGGTGAATTTGGTCCATCCCTTTTGGTAAATTTGAGGCATAAACTCCCCATCGTTAGGATCCGGTACAACCCAGATTCGCCGTGTAAGGGCTTTGGTGAGCGATAGTCATACTATTACGACGATTTACGAAGACTTGCAATTTCCGACGATCGAAGGTGCGGCTTGGTTGAGATGGTTGTGAACTCTCCCCCCTTTGGCGTTTAGCAGATGATTGTGAAGCCATGTCTCTCCCAATTGTTGGACTTGCCTTAGCTCTCCCCCAAACTTTTCAATTTTATCCTCTTTAGCTCACAAGTATACTCTATGTTTGCTTTATATCAATTGTTGTAGGAGATTTGGTATGAGATGTGGTGATATATATAGAGGTAGAGTGAAGGCTACCATTGGTTGAGTGGAGAGGTGGGGTGATTAATGGAGTTAAGGTGGTAGTGGTAGTAGTGGGTAGTGGTTAGGAGATTTAATTGCTGTAGTGGGGAATTGGAGAAAGTGGGTTAGTGGTGTGTTATTGGGAATGGGAGAAGTTTGTGTAACTGCCAAAGTCTGTTACTTTCCAGGACCCCCGCCCCAGCGTGGGGTATTGTACTAGGAAGGCCCACCCTGGCGGGCTAGTATTCTGTCAACTGGATTCGAGGACCCCCGCCTCGGCGGGGGTTGTAGTGTAAAATTGGCCCCCCCGGGCGGGTATGCCTACTGTCATTGCTTCTTGGAGACCCCCCTCCCCAGCGGGGGTTATAGTGTAACAAGGGCCTGCCCTGGTGGGCATGCCTACTGTCAGGCTCTTTGTTTTGCTTCAATGTAGTTCACTTTTGCTTCAATGTAGTGCTTGATCCTCCTTTATCCATCTTGCGTGACATAAAACATGAAGTTTAGTGGATTATTTATAATGTGAAGTATTGATGAGAGATTAACTAGACTTTCAATGTATGCTACTAACTATTAATTAAATAAAATCTATATTGTAACGACTATAAATGAAAAATACGAGAATAAACTAAAGATTGGGTTGCCTCCCAATTAGCACTTGATTTTAAGTCGTTCAGTCTGACTACTTCCTGCTCATGTTGTGTTGGTCAATGTGAAGGCGATCACGTCGGAGTTGGCTTCTCCACCCAAATAATGCTTCAGACGGTGTCAGTTTAATTTGAACATATCTAGTGGATTTCGACTGTAGAGTTCCACTGCGCCATGAGAGAAAACCCGTTTGATAGTAAATGGTCCCGACCATCTCGATTTCAGCTTTCTAGGGAACAATCACAGCCGTGAGTTGAACAATAGTACTGATTGACCCGACTCGAATGTTCGATGCATAATTTTCTGGTCGTGCCATCTTTTTACCTTTTATTTGTAAATTTTGGAATTCTAATAGGCGTGAAGGCGAAATTCATCGAGTTCATTCAATTGAAGTAGTCTTTTCTCCCCTACAGCTGTTTGATCAAAATTGAGTTTTTGCACCGCCCAATATGCCTTATGCTGTAACTCGACTGGTAAGTGACATGCCTTCCCGTATAGTAGTTGATATGGTGACATCCCGATTGGTGTCTTATATGCAGTCCGGTATGCCCATAATGCATCATCCAATCTAAGCGACCAATCTTTCCGACTCGGATTCACCACTTTCTTTAATATCTTCTTGACTTCTCTGTTTGACCTCAGCCTGTCCACTTGTTTGAGGGTGATATGCTATAGCTACCTTGTGGTTGACCCCATACTTGGCCAAAAGAGCAGTAAAGGACTTATTGTAGAAGTGACTACCTTCGTCACTGATAATTGTTCTTGACGTGCCAAACCTCGTGAAGATGTTCCTATGAAGGAACTTGAAGACCACTTTGGCATCATTTGATGGTAATGCAGCAGCTTCAACCTACTTTGACACGTAGTCTACTACGATTAGAATGTATTGATTGTTCAAAGACGAGGGGAATGGCCCCATAAAATTGATACCCCATACGTTAAAAATTTCCACTTCCAGAATCGTTTGTAAGGGCATCTCATTCCGTTTTAAAATGTTGCCCACCCTTTGACACCTATCGCATTATTTGACAAAATGGTGGGCATCTTTGAATAATGTAGGCCAATAAAAACCAGATTGCAACACCTTAGCTGCTGTCCTCTCACTCCCATAATGCCCTCCATATGCAGATGAGTGACACTCATGCAGAATGTTCTTCACTTTACTATAAGGGACACACCGTCAAATTATTTTGTCGGCGCATTGCTTTAACAGATATGGTTCATCCCACATGTACCATTTCACGTCATGAAGAAATTTCCTTTTCTGTTGTCTTGTGAGATCAGGTGGTAGAATGTTGCTCATAAGGAAATTTGCATAATCCCCATACCAAGGAATCTTTGCTAAAATCCCAAATAATTTCTCATCTGGGAATGACTCATTAATCTCACATCTGTCGTCTTTCGCTTTCCCTTGGTTTTCCAACCTAGACAAGTGATCAGCTACTTGGTTCTCCGTCCCCTTTCTATCCTTTATTTCTAAGTCAAACTCTTGAAGTAGGAGAATGCACCGGATAAGGCATGGCTTAGCATCCTTTTTCGCTATCAAGTACCGAATTGCCGCATGGTCTGTGTAGACTATCACCTTAGTCCCAATCAAGTAAGCCCGAAATTTGTCAAACGCATACACCACTGCAAGCAATTCTTTTTCAGTGGTTGTGTAATTCATTTGAGTTTCTGTAAGTGTTTTGCTTGCATAGTATATGACGTGAAACACCTTGTCTCGACGTTGGCCCAAAACAGCCCCAACCGCGAAGTCGCTTGCATCACACATAAGCTCGAATGGCATGCTCCAATCCAGTGCGACTATAACGGGGGTGATAAGTGGGTTTTATACCTACTTATTGGATATCAATTCACGCGAACTATGCCCATCTTAAGTACATTTTAGTGTGTTTTTAGTTGCATTTCGTAATATTTTGCATTGCATGTACTGAGAACTCCTTTGGTGTAAAAGTGCAGGAAATGACATAGCTTGACAATGGTAGATGGCATGAGGCTAATGGAAGCATTGACGCAAGGAACAATTGGAGATGTGAAACTAGGGATGGATGAAGGATGAGTGGCATGGCAAAGAATTAGAGCAAGCAGCAGAGAACAAAGAGATGGCTGCGGTGAACACGAGAATCCAAGCTGCAGAAGCTGCGTGGCAGCATGACTACATAAGCTTAAACATGCGCACCCGCGCGATCACCCGACTTGAGCAGAATTTACACTCGCGTGCCATGCGACAATTACTAAGAGAAGAGGCCTTGGCGCTCCCATGCATGACATCCGAGGTCTTGATTTATTTTATTTTAATTTTTAAATTTTGAGAGTGGGTGGGGGGGGGGGGTTCAATTAGGGCTGATATATTAGACGTATTTTCATTATGAAAAACATATTCCACCCTTGGGGGATTAATCTAGATTACATATGCTCTATTCTTCTCTTTCTTTTTTAGATTAGATTAGAACCCTAGATTAGATTAGAGTTGAAGATTGAAACAATTGGATAGCATATGAAATTCAGAATTGGAGCAAGAGAGATCAGATTTGCATTCCTAATTCCCTAACTTCTCTTTACTTCTATCTTTATTTCTCAATGTGTAATCTATTGTGGATGATGGATTTTGATTCTATGATGAGCTAAACTCTATTTTGAGATTACAATGGAATCTATTGCTTAGTTTATTTTGATATACTTCATTGTTAACCTTATTGATTGTTATGGGATTGTCTATTAAGATTCATGCTTATTTGCTTAGTTGATTGGTCATCAATTACTGTGATAACCCATATGAACTTGAAAGATGAAGTATGGGTTTAGATTTGATCTTGATAGCGTTTGATTGTATGTGCTACATTGTGATGGGATGTATGATTTGTGCTTAGGATAGACATATACCGAAGCACCACTCGTAGTCAATTGAGAATTTGGGCTTAAACCCTAATTATTTGTAAATCACATAGACATATAGTGGTTTATAGTAATGTGGGCATTCATGTGTATTCTTTCAACTGTGGATTATATGTGATATGAGTATGGTACATTGAGATATGGCTGTACTTTACTTTCGTGTTCTCGACTAACAATTCGGTACAAGTAATTTGGCTTAACATGAAGTGTGTGGATTTGAATGATTCAATAGGGGAAATTGTAATCTCAAATCTTCATTATCTAGTCTTATTCTAGGGATAGTTAGTATTATTTAATTTCATAGTTTTCATCACTATATTGTATCATTTATTTAAATAAGATTGAAATGGTTATGGTTAGTTCTTGGTAAACTTTATTAGTTAATTCTCCGTGGGAATGATACTTTACTTACTCTTTATTACTTGTTGACTGTGTATACTTCCACGCATATATTGATCGCTAAAACGACCAACAAGTTTTTGGCGCATTTATCGGGGAATTAGCTTAATAAATTTTTGCCAACATTAATTTCAATCAAATTGGTCTTAATTTAAACATTTTATTTATTTTAATTATCTTCCTATATTTTTCTCTTTTCAGGTACCATAGATGACTTAGCTTATCAATGGCCTTATGCAAATAGGATTCAACCAAGGGACACAAGCACTGAGGGACTCAATGTATTTTCTACATTGTTAGCAAAAATTGCAACACTTTCGGAGAGGTAGGATATTCTTGCCCAACGCACTCGAGAGATAGTAGTTACATGTGAATACTGTGCTGGCGAGCATCCGAGTTATTAGTGCAACATCAAGGTTGGACAAGTGCTGTTTGGGGGTGATTACTTCAACAACGATGTTTATCCTGATTATCAACAAGGTTGGGGGTATCACCCAGATTATGAATGGGGTTATAACTATTAAGATCAATACTACATTCCAAGTCCAACATATCCATCAGAGTTCTCATATCCACCTCCAATGCAATAAGAAGAAAATTCAGAGTTGAAGGAATTCATGTCAAAAAGCATAGCAGACCATGAAGAGATGATGATGAGTCAGGAGTTATCAAGCCAAAATCTTAATAGACAGATGGAACGACTCATTAACTCTTCAATGAATGGTCCTCAATACATGGATTTTGAAACTAAACAAGATAATTCAAGATTGGAGGATTTGTGGTTCAAATTTTTAGCATCAACTGAGGAGAAGATGATTGAGCAAGATAGGTCAATTCGAAATCTTTAGAATCATATGGATCAAATATTCGAAGCCTTGAATAATCGCCCTCCAAACAATTGGTGCTATGACATGGACGATGAAATTGATGAAGAGCCAAAAGTGTACATGCCACTGAATGAACTGAAAGGAGTGGACATTGAGGAGACAACTGGGGGTATGTAAAATGAAGAACATGAGCCAACTTGTATTATACTCCAAGTGCCTTCTCAGTTAGAGTTACAAAATACAGTGAAATTTGCACACCCATGTCCCCTTGGTAGTCACATCCAAAGCAAAAATTTCTGCGATTATGAGACCTCTTACAAACCATGGTGGGCAAAGGAAGAGATAATAGAATAAGAAAAGCCCGTTGAATTTTTTATGCCTCAATGCAAAAATCTATTCGCAAATATAACGGAAGGAGCACCTGGCTATGCAATAGAATTGGGGGCATCATGTACATGAAATGTGCTAGGTTGTTTCAATTCACAGACACGCAAGATGGGGAACCTACCTACACACATTGCAGTTCTAATGGATGTAGGGTTCCTAGCTTATCGTAGAGGAATTGGACAGCGGTGTCAAGAAAAGAGTCTAGCTAACGGACTATAAACTGAGCGCTCGATGGGAGGCACCCCATCCAATCTTTCTCCCTCCTTGTTTAATTCTTATTTACATTTCCATATTTAGTAGATGTTAGATAATGGTAAGTCTTAATAATAGTTTTATTGTTTCTCCTATCAGGTTCAATCCAATTGCTATAAGCATTCAGGATCAAACAGAAGTCAAACAAAAACTGAAGATTGCCAGAGTACAGGGTCACTGCCACGCCTAACATCGCTTGGTAGCGCGCATATAGCTCGATCACGAAAAAAATTGCTAAATTTTTAGAATTTTTGACTCAAGCATTCGGATAGTTAGAAGCCCACACTCAGTTTTCAACTATAGAATATCTCAAACTTAGCCATCGCCTGATATACCATCGGATCATGAGGAGGCGAACGGAGATGACATTGCCACTTAGGGGAGTATTCTTTCACTTTTAATTACAATGAGGGCATTGTTTATTTTAAGTTTGGGGGTATTGGGTTGTAGTGAGTAGTTGTTGCATATAGTTAGTTGCATATAGTTTGATTGCATGTTTAAGTTTTAATTTTGCATGTTTATGGTTAGATAAAATTGGCGATTTTTTTTTGGTTTTTAGTCATTATTACTTGTGTTAGTATATGTTTAGTTGCATTTTATGTGTAGTGCATGTCTCACAAATACTAGCTTTATGGAAATTTTGTCTAGCCGATGATGAAAGTGAATTTTGAAGGATTGTTGAATATTTTGGATACCTTGAGCTTAGATATAATGTTTTTACGATGTAATTCATGATCTTTGTTTAGATACTTTCGGCCAGACCGCAGTGTTCACAATTGCTTGTAGGATAAGAATGATGTGTTGCATTGCTTAATAGAAAATGTGGTTTCAAAAAAAGAGAAATATGTGGAAAATGGACTTAGACTATAAAACATTGACATTCAAACTTTGGGGACACATGGGTATGCTGTATATAAAAATAAAAATATATATATATATATATATATATATATAGCAATAACGTGGCTAGTCTTATTTGGGGCCCCTGGCTACTTAAGTAAAGTATGCCCAGTAAGGGGTGTCTTAACATCTAAGCGCCCTAAGGTCTTTCATAGTCCAGGAGTCGTTGGTTTGAAAGCTCACTAAAAGGGTAGCAAAGTGTTTGCCTAATGGAATGAGGCATTACATGGTCATGTGAAAAAAAAAAAAAAAAAAGAAAAAAAAGAAAAATAGCAATAAACACATGCGGAAAGAGCAAAAATCGCCCAAGTGAGTAGCAATAAAGATTAAGCCCATTGTTGAACCTTAGTTTGTTTTGATATGTTGGAGCAGGTCTTTGTTTCATAAGTATACATGAGTCTTGATTTAATCTGTAAATTTTCTATTTTTAGCGAGTTTAGCATGTGTATTCTTTGCTTAAATCAAGTTTTGGTGAACAACACACACACACACACATCATCTCTATAGCATATATGAATTATCCGAGTGGTGAGATTATGCCTATAGTTTGGTTTGAATTTGTATTCTTGAATCTAGATAATTCATTTGAGGCATTTTGGACTAAAATTACATTATAAATTTGGAACAATGTGAGACTTATTTGTATCATGATTTAGTTGCGTAGCATGTAGTTGCATTTTTAGTGTTTTATGTTGTATGCATTGCTTGAGGGCAAGAAATAGTTCAAGTTTGGGGGTATTTGATAAGTGGGTTTTATACCTACTTATTGGATATCAATTCACGCTAACTATGCCCATCTCAAGTACATTTTAGTGTGTTTTTAGTTGCATTTCGTAATATTTTGCATTGCATGTATTGAGAACTCCTTTGGTGTAAAAGTGTAGGAAATGACATAGCTTGGCGATGGTAGATGGCATGAGGCTAATGGAAGCATTGACGCAAGGAACAATTGGAGATGTGCAACTGGGGATGGATAAAGGATGAGTGGCATGGCAAAGAATCAGAGCAAATGGGACAAAGCGAATCGCTTGCAGAACACGTAATCCAAAATGCGAGAAGCTCATCATGACCGCTGTACATAAGCTTAAAAACTGCGCGCATCACCCGACTTGACAAGCAGATTTACACTCGCGCACCGCCGACGATTCTAAAGGAGACACGCGTCTTTCGTAGCGACATCTGAGGCTGCTAATTTATTTTATTAAAAATTTTAAATTGTGAGAGTGGGGGGGGGGGGGGGGGGTTCAATTAGGGCTGATATATTAGACGTATTTTCATTATGAAAAACATATTCCACCCTTGGGGGATTAATCTAGATTACATATGCTCTATTCTTCTCTTTCTGTTTAGATTAGATTAGAACCCTAGATTAGATTAGAGTTGAAGATTGAAGCAATTGGATAGCATATGAAATTCAGAATTGGAGCAAGAGAGATCAGATTTGCATTCCTAATTCCCTAACTTCTCTTTACTTCTATCTTTATTTCTCAATGTGTAATCTATTGGGGATGATGGATTTTGATTCTATGATGAGCTAAACTCTATTTTGAGATTACAATGGAATCTATTGCTTAGTTTATTTCGATATACTTCATTGTTAACCTTATTGATTGTTATGGGATTGTCTATCAAGATTCATGCTTATTTGCTTAGTTGATTGGCCATCAATTATTGTGATAACCCATATGAACTTGAAAGATGAAGTATGGGTTTAGATTTGATCTTGATAGCGTTTGATTGTATGTGCTACATTGTGATGGGATGCATGATTTGTGCTTAGGATAGACATATACCGAAGCACCACTCATAGTCAATTGAGAATTTGGGCTTAAACCCTAATTATTTGTAAATCACATAGACATATAGTTGTTTAGGTAATGTGGGCATTCATGTGTATTCTATCAACTGTGGATTATATGTGATATGAGTATGGTACATTGAGATATGGCTGTACATTACTTTCGTGTTCTCGACTAACAATCCGGTACAAGTAATTTGGCTTAACATGAAGTGTGTGGATTTGAATGATTCAATAGGGGAAATTGTAATCTCAAGTCTTCATTATCTAGTCTTATTCTAGGGATAGTTAGTATTATTTAATTTCATAGTTTTCATCACTATATTGTATCATTTGTTTAAATAATATTGAAATGGTTATGGGTTAGTGCTTGGTAAACTTTATTAGTTAATTCTCTATGAGAACGATACTTTACTTACTCTTTATTACTTGTTGACCGTGTATACTTGCACACATATATTGATCGGTAAAACGACCAATAGGGGGCTATAGTCAATTTTCTCTTTAATAAGTCAAAAGCTGTCTTGCATTCTTCAACAAAGCTGAAAGTCGCATCCTTCTCTAAAAGACTGCATAGAGGTTTTGCAATTTTAGAGAAGTCTTTTATAAACCTCCTGTAGAACCCAGCATGTCCCAAGAAACTCCTAATACCCTTAACTAAGCTCGGTGGAGGTAGTTTTTCAATAGTTTCCAACTTTTCTTTGTCAACCTCCAATCCTTGAGCCGATACCTTATGGCCCAAAATTATGCCTTCTTCAACCATAAAGTGGCATTTTTCCCAATTTAGTACGAGATTTGTGTCCTTATATCTTTGCAACACCATGACCAGATTCTTTAAGCAAATATCGAAGTTGTCCCCATAGACCGAAAAGTCATCCATGAAGACCTCAACATTTTTCTCCACCATATCTGAAAAAATGGCCATCATACACCGTTGGAAAGTTGCAGGTGCATTGCATAGCCCAAATGACATCCTCATGAATGAAAATGTGCCGTAAGGGCACGTGAATGTGGTCTTCTCTTGATCCTTCGGAGCGATGACTATTTGGTTGTAGCCCGAGTACCCATCCAATAAACAGTAGTACTCATGTCCCGCCAATCTATCCAATATTTAATCAATAAATGGCAGCAGGAAATGGTCTTTTCGGGTTGCCTTGTTCAATTTTCTATAATCCATGCAAACCCTCCAACCTGTCACTGTTCTAGTAGGTATTAATTCTTTGTCCTCATTCTGCGCACTAATCGCCATTCTTCATTTTTTGATGACGACCTTTGACCGGACTAACTTATTTGTTTGTCGAAAATCGGTAGATGATGATAAAGCATCTAACCACTTCAAAATTTCCTTCTTCATAACTTCCTTCATAATCGGGTTAAGTCGTCATTTGTTGCTCCATTGTTGGTTTTGCCTCATCTTCCATTAAGATCTTGTGCATGCAAAATGAAATTTGATTCCCTTTATGTCTGTGATTGTCCACCCAATAGCTAATTTGTGTTCCTGAAGCACCCTCAACAACTTTTCTTCCTGCATTTCGTTAAGTGCAGCTGAAATAATAACAGGTAAAGAATTTGAATTGCCTGAATACGCATACCTGAGGTGTTTAAGGAGTGGCTTAAGTTCCAAAGTTGGTGGTTCCTCCGATGACAGTTTTAATTTTTCTGTGGCTGTCTCCTATGTGTGCAAGTGTTCAAATGGTGCTCTAAATTTGCTCACTCGTGGCAACGAATCTAGCATCTGTAAGTAGTCCACCAATTCTGGGTCGACGACCTCTTCATCTCCCAATAAAGTTGTTTCTAACGGATCGTTGACCAAACTCTTGCTCATATCTTCACTGATGATTTTCTCAATTAAATCCATTTGAAAACATTCTTCCTCATCCGTGGGGAATTTCATGGCCTTGAACACATTGAATTTTATTTCTTGATCTTGGACCCTCATAGTCAGTTCTCCTTTTTGTCCATCTATGAGTGTCCTACTCGTGGCCAAAAATGGTCTCCCTTGGATGATTGGGATGTTCTTGTCATCCTCAAAGTCCAGAATGATAAAGTTCGCGGGGAATATAAACTTATCCACTTTCACTAAGATGTCCTCTACTATGCCTCTCGGATATGTGACTGACCTATCCGCCAACTATAATGAGATATTTTTAGGTCTTGGTGCGGGCAAACCCAATTCTGTGTATACTAACAATGGCATAAGGTTTACACTCGCCCCCAAATCACATAAACACTTGCTAAAATGCATATTTCCGATCGTGCATGGAATAGTGAAGCTCCCCGGGTCCTTTAGTTTTGGTGGTAATTTCTTCTGTAATACCGCACTACACTCCTCGGTTAGTGCAACTGTCTCAAAATCTTCCCATTTCTTCTTACTTCACAGAATCCCTTTCATAAATTTTGCGTAGCTCGGCATTTGTTCTAGGGCTTCTGCAAATGGTATGTTAATTTGAAGTTTCTTGAAAACTTCCAGAAATTTTGCAAATTGCTTGTCTAATTTTTGTTTTTGAACTCTTTGCTGGAATGGTGGGGGAGGATAGACAACTGGTTTGCTAACTGGTTTGTTCTTTTCCATTTTTTTTGTCCCCCTGTTTTACCTCACCCACTGTATTTTCTTTCTCTGTTTCAACCTCCTTTATAACCAAAATTTCTGTCTCTTGACCCTTAAGCTGTTTTCCACTTCTCAACATAATAGCTTGACACTTCTCGTGATTACCCTTAGGATTTCTCTCAGTGTCACTTGGTAATGTCCCTTGTGGTCTATTATTAAATGCCAACGCAATTTGTCCTATCTGATTCTCTAGATTCTTGATCGCCATCTCTTGTGATTTCATAGCCATTGCTTGATTTTTCATAGCCACCTCATTGCTAGTTATGTATTTTGTCACCAACTCTTCTAGATCTGATTTCCTTTCTTGATGTTGTGCTGGTTGTTGATGGTTCTGAAATCTTGGTGGATATGATGATCTTGGAGCTTGTTGCTGCTGGTTATTGCTCCATGAAAAATTTGGATGATTCCTATTCCCCTGGTTATAAGTGTTTTGCTACATATTCTTCGGACCCCTATTGTAGCTACCTATAAACTGGACAGATGCTGGATTGATTGCGCATTGATCTGTAGGACGGTCACCCGCACACAATTCACATACCACCGCAACCTGTTGTACCTGAGCCCCTGTTATGGCATCCAATTTCTTTGAAAGTGCAGAAATTTGTGCTTGTATGGCTGTAAAACCATCTACTTCTAACACCCCAGCTGCCTTTGCTTGTGTCATTCTTGCTGTGGGCCATTGGTAGTTGTTTGCCGCCATGGTTTCAATCAAATCATATGCTTCCTCGTAACTCTTGGCCATGAATGCTCCGCCGATCTTTCGCATCAATACTAGTTCTCGAGATTCCCCATGTAGTCCAGTTGTAAAATGTATTCATTTGCAGCCACTTGGGTAATCCATGATGTGGGCATTTTCTGAGCAATTCTTTATATCTCTCTCATGCCTCATATAGCGACTCCCCATGTTGTTGCTCAAACATCGTTATCTCGTTCCTCATCTTTGCAATTTTCGCTGGTGGAAAGAATTTGGCTAGGAATTTCTGAGCTAAATCCTCCCATGTAGTAATCAATCCAGGCGGTAGAGAATGCAACCAACTCTTCGCCTTGTCCCATAAAGTGAATGGGAACAAGCAAAGTCTCACCGCATCATCCGACACCCCATTGTACCTAAAGGTGTCGCAAATCTCCAGAAAACTGACTAGATGTTCGTTCGGATCGTCATTTGCCAATCTCCCAAACTGAACTGAATTCTGAATCATTTGAATCATCCTAGGCTTGATTTCAAATGTGTTAGCGACTATCATGAACTGGTGATGCTTGATCGCAGATTGATCACCTTGGGTGTGTGCGAAGTCCATAATGCTTTTCGATCTTGGTACCGCCATTTCCTCTTCCTTTTCGGATGTTTCAATTCTTGCCTCGTTTCCTTGATCCACTTACTCAACCTCTGAAACCTTTTCTCAATGTCGTCCTCAAAAGGCAGCAAGTCTGGATTTTTGGATTGAGTTTGCATAAACTGCTTCCAACACCTGAAATAGGAAGCACAAAACAAAAATAAAAATGTCTAAGTAAAACTGGATTAATTAAACTGATATTATAAAACTATTAAGATTTATACTAAATAGTCCCTGACAACGGCACCAAAAACTTGTTGGGTAAAATCTAATTATGCACAACACGCAAGTATACATGGTCAACAAGTAATAGAGTGATAAGTAGAGTATCGTTCCCACAGAGACTAACTAGCAATAACCTTAACTTACAATTACCAATTTCCTATTAACCCTAATTTTATTAAACTATTCAACTCAATGATTAAAATTAAAGAATCTAAATTAACGGATAATTAAACTATCATAGAACAATCACAAATATCAAAATCTGGAATTTCTAACAATCAATGGAGAATTAGACTTATGATTTCACCCCAAGCTTCACTCTGATTTTAACACCTTTATTCCACTTCAATTTACTACCCCAGTTTATTAATCAAGAACACGAATGTAGTATTAACCACCTCTTGATGCACTAATACCGTATCAACTTAAATCCACAATAAAGATAGAAACAAGATAAACACCTTAATTAACTAACTCACTATATCTCTATATGAATTACAATTAAAGAAGGTTTAAGAATAAGTTCTCTATCCGATTACATGCGATGTCAAGCATATCTCTACCTTAACATTCATCAAGATTCTGCTATTCACAAAATTCATGAACATACGCTATATTAATTAGGTCTAGATTTTAATATCCTTTCTCAATTCCATACAAATCCACAAAGAATTGTTGATCAGGTAATTCATAGATTCAAGCTCAAATCAATATAGATAAACTGGAAATAGATTATCGAAATGGAAATCAAAGTTTACAAAATCATCATTTCACTTAGAGATCCATCATAAGCCTAAAAAGTGAATTAGTTCATACTAAATGAAATAAACACTAAACAATTCATAGAAAACATTCTTTTGATTACAAATAATAGCCTAAGACGAAGAATATTGAAAAACACCCTTCACGTAGCCTAGAATCCATTGTCATGCAATTGCTAGAAACCATGCCCAAGAAGAATTTCAATCATAACATGACACTTCAGAATCGACACCCCAGCCTTTTGGAAAAGTGTATATATATAAACTCCGCCCAAGCCAGGCACCCTTTTTGTATAGCCTGAAGAAGACCCCGCTGACAGGGGGTGTAAAGGAAAAATATGCATACAGGACAGCTACCTTTCTATTAATCGAAATTAAGACCCCCCCTTGGTGGTGTAAAAACTAATGATGTCATTTGCGTGCATGTCTTCTGCCAGATGACTTTGCTGAACTTCTAACTTTCTTCTAATTATGCTCCAATTGACTTCAAATTGCACTAAATAGTTCCAAATGTACGTCGAATGCTACAACCACCATCCTACACATGAAATAACATAAAACAAGTAAAAATGAACATGATCACAAGAATTTAGAAACAAATAAGCATGAAATGGACATTGAACCGCGTAAATAAAATCCACTTATCAACGTGTCAATCCTTTATTGGTTGCACGATGCTTAGTAAGAGACATTGAATTTTCCAGTACGTAGAGTAGCTTGATAAAATAGTTATATACTCTTCGATTTTCTTTGACAACTTAACGATTGTCTCCTGAGGGATGCTTCAGTGAGAATTTTTACATTGATCCTCATTTTGCATGGCTTATCTACTGATGCGCCCCAATTGAGTTAGGGCACTTAAATCATGTAGTGAATTTGCAAGACATCTTTTTTAACTGTATTCGTAGCTTCGCTTCACATGATCTGAATAGTTTGATGTGACCCAAGTTATGCTGAGCTTCTCTTGAGTTAGCGTATTCTTTGGAAAGACTACGATCGTCGAGCCTACTCTACGATCGTTGAGGTTGTACTTTGATCGTTGAGTTCACTTCAGAATCTATTCTACGATTGTTGTCTGTCCTGATCCTTGAGCTGAACTTGACTGAGCATTCCTTCCGGGTTAAGGTAACTCAGGAAGGGCCAACCTCTTAGAGTGAACTAAGGGTCAGGTTTGTCCCTGAGGCGCTTTCCAGATGAAAAACTTTAGAGGTGATTAGCACTGATATCTCATTTGACCTTTTCTGCTGGGAAGTTCATCTACCAACCTTAGACATTTGCATTGGCTGTAATCGTGGTGTCCTTCTTCTCTTTCACTACGATCAGAAGTTTGATCGTAGGCACTCCACAATTTTGACTTGGGTGGTTGATAAGGTTATGAGTGGCACGTTTTGAGACATTCCTATTGATTATGGATCTTGATTTTGTTCATCAGCCCCAAAGTTTTGGGACTTTGTAATTGGTATATTACTTCATAGTGTATTTCTGATACTTTCAGTGCTACTTTTCCTTAACAGATTACTGCTCCCCCATAGTTGATACTATCTTCTCAGAGGAGTGTGAGATCTTCTTCTTCATGTGTATCAGAAGGCAGCCTTGCATATCCCCTTCTGACTGAAGTCATCACAATTATTTAAACCTCCTTGGATCATAGAAATAGATATCTTCAGGACTGATCATTCTACGATAATTGGACAGAACTACGAACGTAGTCTTCTTTGATAGTTTGTACTTGTGGAGTTCTGCTTCTATAATGAGTTTCTCGAGGATTCTTCTCAGATGATATGTTTTGGATGATTGAGCATATAAGACCCTTTTTATCTTAGGGTGAATGGTCTGCTTCCATATAGAGATCAGCAACCATGTGAGCTTCATTCATGTTAGCTTATCAAGTTTTTGAGAATAGGCTTTGACAGAGAATGATTTTGTCTTTAACCTCCAACTCGTTGAATCTTCTTAACTAGAGTCATCTTCTTTAGCATTCCTTAGTGTGGTCAGTTAGGCCAAGTATTTGCAGGTTAGGTAAATTTTTGTTTTTGGTACTCATGGTTAAATGAGTCCTGCTAGGTTAGTTTCCAAAATCCATGTTCCTCATATATTTGAATTTACATCACATTGATCATCAATTATCATATTTATGCATGCATTCAATTGATGTATGACATTTTAAGATGCATGATGATGAGTGTGTGTAAGATTAACCATTTTAATAAAACACTCTTTTTCTTTGATGGTTTCATCATTTGCTTGGTTATGTTCACGTATTTTAAATGTTCACAGAGTGAGAATCAGTTCTATTACTTATTTGTATCTGGTTGATTCGTGGAGATGATCAGTTTCTATAAATCTTCAAGATACTCTTGTTGAACTAATCAAACTCTATGTATTATCAAAAATCTAGAACAAGGGTTTGTAAGTATATACTAACCCGAGTAAGGATTACTCCACTTAGGATTAATTAAATCTTGATATGCTCATGACCTATTTCAGACTTCTTTCAAGATGTTATCTTCAGCCTAAAACTTGGATGGAGAGAAATTTTGTTAGCAGTTTAAGTTTTTAACCTTAGTGTACTTTCTCTCTTCCCCTTTTTAGGTAGAATATGGTCTCTTAATCGAATACTGTTATAGTACATAAGTTGATGCAACATGATGTACAAATTTATGTTTTATGTTAATGAGGAGTCGTACCTTTCCACTGTTAGTTTTTTGACAATCATTTATCTTGATATAATGAGGTTAGGCATTGATGTGCATATTTTCACATTCATTTCTAACAGCTTGTTGCTCCAGTTGTCATTCGATCAATCAGTCATCGTCTTGAAAATGTAAGCGAAGAAAGTCTTGGCATCCTTAGTTCTTTGACGACCTTGAACCTCAAGGTTCACATCCAGCTTCTAGTTAGCCAAATATATATTTGAGAAATTCTTCTTTCTCCTCTAGATATGTATTTCTTAGAATGTATAGCCTTTCATCTTCTAGACTGGTGGATGCTTGACTCTTTCCTGTTGATGCCTCTTGACCTCTCATCTCTGGTCTTTAGACTACCAGATTGACTGTGGACAAGGATTAGTCTTGTTGCTATGACATTTAAGAATCATGAACCAATCTGAGCAGCTTTAGGTGTATATACACATTTACCTGTACACAATATTTCCAATGTGTGAGCTCATCTGCATTTACAAGTGACTTACTACTAAACTAAGTTTAGAACAATGTTTGTGCCTAGGATCAGACTCAAAGCGATTAGCTTTTGAATATAGCATGAGAACCTTATCTAATACCAATTGTTAGTTCACATTAGGCACACAATAAATCTAGAAGGGGGGGTTGAATAGATCCTTTTCATTTTCAGATACTTTTCTTGTTTATTTTGTATTTCTAATGAATTAGCACATGAAAAGCATAAGAATCTTTTCAAGCACAACAGAATAAACAAAAGATCCCCTTCATTGATATATTCATGAACATGCATACATTATTCGTAGAGTTAGTTAAGTTGTAAGCAGTTAATACGTACATAGAATTTATAGCAGTTAGGTACATAATGTAAATGACATAAAGTAAATGATTGAATGTAAAAGACACAAGGGATTTTAAGTGGTTCAGAGACTCAAGCTCTAATCCACTCTTACGCTTTTTAACGAAAGGTGAATTCCACTAAGGAAGCGGCAGACGAATCACTAAGATTCCTTCAAGGCCGTGACTTGGAACTTGATTCACTAAGAACTCTTCAAGCCAAAGAGCTTGGAACTTCATTTAGTCCCTCCTAGGAAGAGGACCCTCGAATACGATGTTGGTGAAAAATCGATCACTAAACACGCCGCAAGTATATCGCGGTTCAACAAGTAATCTGTTGATAAGTAGAATGTCGTACCCACGAGGAACTATCACTAATATTTACCAAGTACCAACTTTGTATCGCTAAAGTCTTATTCGAACAGCAATAAATAAAAGTGTGATTAATCTAAGCATACTAATTATCAAAGCAAGTAAATGGATAACGAATGTTAATCTAAGGAATTACAAGCTAAGGTTATAACTTCACCCCACTCAGGCATTCTATCGAACACCTGGCGTGCTATGTTTCATCAAACTACACGACAATCTGTCGACCGAGAACACAAAGGTGCCTATACACCTATGTCGAGGTATGCAGAAACATATCTTTTCCAGATCCACCCGTTAGGGAATAGAACAGAAAAGAACACCCAAGCTAGATACAATCCTACATATGTCTATGCGAATTAATCAGAACAAGGATTTAAGCATAAACTCTCAATTAGGTCGCACGTAGGCACACACACACACACACACACACACATATATATATATATATATATATATATATATATATATATATATATATCTATTCTACACACAACTTATGCAGTCGAAACCCACAATCACATGCCAATATATTCAGGTGTAAATCTATAATCCTTCTGTCGATATCATGTAAATTACCAAAATCATCACTAATGTCTTAGCGAGAATCATTAAGCATAAATATATCGAACCAAATCTTATGGTACCAACCAAAGAGATAAGACAGTCAATTTAAATAACAAATGGTTCCATTATAACCTTAGAGCAAATATTCAGTTCATAGCTATTGAACAAAATACAAGTAGTAATAAAGACAACATTTATGGATTACAAAATCAGAGACAATAAATAGATAAGAAGAAACTCTGTCAAAGCCCTTCAATCTCTAAGCATTTTGCTCCAATCAAGATTTCCAATCCGTGTCGCTCACTGCTCGTGTCGTTCCACGGAACCCATACTTCTCCCTAATCTAGCTAATCTATATTTACAAACATCAACTAGAAGAAAGGAAATAAATTACAGAAGAAATAAAATCCTAAGCTAAACTAACTAAGAAATATGATATATGATGTTTGATGATTTACGTAGAGGCTTCCCCGTGTTTTATATACGCCTCCTTCTCTTGCTAGGTCAAACCAAGGCCTTGGTTGTGCGGGAGCCGGGACTGGGCTTGCAGTCTTGACTAAGTAGGTTATGGTTGGTCTTTGCGGCCGCCATGTAAGCTTGGAATGGCCAAGGGGCTTTCGCCCGCCGTTGGTGCGAGCCCATAAAGGAATAGTGGCGCTGGGACACGAAGCTTACGTCAGCAAGGGTCAGGAGGTGGCTCCGCGGCGCGGGCTTTAAGATGGGCTTTGGCATCGCGGCGTGACTATATGTAAAAGGACTATTTTGCCCTTTGTATGCTAGAAAACACCTGATAAGCCCTGCATTGCATTGATTAAGCATAATAAAACTAATATCATATAAATCTATATAAAATCAACGAATTCAGGCAATTATTTAAATCATAGAGTATCCGATTCGCGGGTATATATCCCACTCATCAAATACCCCCAAACTTAAGTCTTTGCTTATCCTCGAGCAAACTATCTAACTCACATTAACAAAAGTAAAATATACGCGAAAGAAAAATAAAACTGTATAGTAGTATCATGGCTTCAAACCTCAAAGCTACTCCCAGAGGACAGGGCAAACCCAGATATGAATAAGGGTTCATTCAATTTCAAGCATAAGACTGTATTCGATCCATTATATGTGAGTGTGTGGAGACCAACCGTCCTAACTAATCATAGCTTAAATAAGTTCGCACATTCGATTGCTAATACCAATAAGAAAACTCCGCAACTTAAACATTCAACAAGCATTAAGAATAAGACACAAGTGCAGTAACGGATCAAAAGACTCTAGCATGAAGACAGTAAAATTTGAGTCAGACAATTCTTAATTACCTTAGGCTAATCAGAAGTACCCATTAATGAGCTTTTGATCAGTGACTCCCAAGCCAGATGACTTTAGGGCACTAGGTGTAGAACACCCTTAAGAATCTAGTAACTCGAGCAGTAAAGGCCACGTAATCAACATAAGCCAATTGAGACTTTACAACAAAAATGAAGATTATAGGGCGAGTGCATTTTATGCTCCATCTCAATATCGGTCCTGCGCTTTATAAAGAAAAGTCGTTTTACGCTCCATCTCGACCCACCACAAGACTTTCGATATTCAATCTTCATTAACATTTTATACTTTTTTTATATATCTAAACATGCACGAATCCAAGATCCAAAACTGCAAAAACATCTAAGTCTTTTATTACCTTATAAAAAAAAATGAAAGCTTATAAGAGTGAACAAACTCTCAAAGCAATAAACACGCAAACTAAATTCAAAAAATAACTAGTCTAAACTTATCAATTGAAAAACCCCTAGCTCATACATACTTGACACGACTCAAAGAGATAGACAATAATACTTGGTGCTTGTTATCAGCCATAATCAAAAAATAATGATAACTATAACTGTGAGACCCCGAATTTTATGAAATAAAAGTATTTAATTTTCATATAATTATTATTTTATTTCGTAAATGATTAAATTGATAAAAGGTTAAAGTTAAGGGTGATATGTGAAAATTTTTCAAAGTAAGCAAGTTGTTATAAAATATTCATTTGGTCATGGAATATTCGTTTTAACAGGGAATATTTGTACGACAGCACAATCATTGGTGGACCCCACAATAGATGTATTGTCGTAGTTAGAAAACGACAAAATTATCATTTTATAAAAATAACGGCGAAAGTATTACCGTTAAAACTATTAAACTATCCGATAATAAAAGTACATTAATACGCGTGGTTGCATAGTAGCACACGGTATTGATTATTGATGCTTACATAAGAAGTCACTCAGTTATACTCAATTATTGCTACAGTAATTGCTGCATCATATCTCTCATATTATTGATTCAATTATTGTCACAGTATCATCTGTATAATATATTATATTATTAAATCAATAATTGAGACGACAAAGTTATTCATATTATTATTTGCAATATTAACAATGTCTCAGAAGTTACATCAAAGAGAGGTTAGATAATCTAATTCTTGGCCTGATAGGGAGAAATCCATATTGGAAAGCCCCTCTTTCACAGGAACGACACGGGTTGTTAAATATTGTGAGTTATAATATTAATGATGAATAAGTTCGTGTTGATTAAAGATGAAATTGATAATTCCATTGTGTGGAAATTATTAGTGTTAGTGGAAATCAACATTTATTTCGATGATAATTAATGTTTGGAAGTTATATTGACTAATCGAGTAATTAATCGGATAAATGAGCAATTAATTGCTATTAATTCACATGCTTATAACTATGTGTTCACATGTGTGTACTATTGATTCACATGATTTACTATTAGGGGAGTTGGTGCATGATTGATAATACTTGCATAACTAAATTAAAAATGGAGGTATAGATGAAGGTACTATACTATAATTAATTTTTTCACATGTTTAGAACTATTGAGTCACATGATTTACTATTGATTCACATGATTTACTATTAGGGGAGGTGGTGCAAGTTTGATAATATTTGCAGTACTAAATTAAAAATGAAGAAAAAGATAAAGGTATTATATTATAATATTTCGAGCCCCAAAATGTGCAATTATTGAAACTATATTTTCCTATAAATAGAAGCTCATTCTTCCTTCATTTCTCATAAATTCACTAAGTCTCACAAGATCAATTATTATAGAGAGAAATTATAGAGAGAAAGAAGAAGAGAAGTCTGCTATCTCACTATTTCAGTATCCAGTTTCTTTTAAGGTAAGGGGTATTATTTCTTTCGTATTCATGAAGAGAATTATTTTCTTTCAATACTCGTAAGGGGTATTATTTCTTTCGTATTCATGTTATTTTCTTTCAATACTCGTAAGGGGTATTATTCTTTAGTATTCATGAAGAGAGTTATTTTCTTTTAATACTCGTAAGAGTTTTTATTCCATTCTTTATTATTATGTTGGAATAACCTGTCTATGCGAAGTACCGCATACATGGTGAAATTCTTCTGTTATTCCATTCTTTATTATTACATTGGAATAACTTTTATGCATGTGATTCTATCGCATGCGGTGAATTCTATTGTTATTCCATTCTTTATTATTTTGTTAGAATATCACATGCATGCGGATTACGCATGACACGGTTCTCGTTCTTTATTATTCTATTGGAATATCACATGCGTATGCGGATTATGCATGACTGGTTCCGATTCTTTATTATTACATTTGGAATATCATCATGCATGTAATTACGCATGGCTTGGTTCCATTCTTTATTATTCTGTTGGAATAACCTGTCTATATGGATTACCGCATGCATGGTGAATGATCCTTCGTATTCATTTTTTATTAAATTGGGGAAATGATCTATCTACGTGGATTACCGCTTGGCGGGTGAAAATCCATTTGTAGTTTCGTATATTCTATTATACTTGTATGAGATATCATTTCTTTTGTACTCGTCATGGAATATCATTTTCTTTGATATTTTTTTACGAGTTACTATTCACGGGTTATTATTCACCCGGTTACTATTCACTCTGGTATTATTCACTCGGGTATTTTGGGTACTTTTCGTGCCGGAGTACTATTCACGAGTTACTATTCACTCGATTACTATTCACTATAGTATCATTCACTCAGGTATTCGGGACACTTTTTGTGTCGGGGTACTATTCACAGGGTACTATTCCTGAAGTACTATTCACTGGGTACTATTCACCCGAAAAATATATTTCTTTTCTGTCCAAATTATTTTTGGTACATGAATATTATTCTTGAATTTTACTCTACAAAGCAGTATCATGTTGACAATTTGGACTTTATTGAATTCTGGATAAATTAAATTATAAATCTTTAAAATTTATCCTTGAACTTGTTTTATTGAATTATTATGTCATTGTCATCATCCTCAAGCTTATATTGTGATGAAAGTCATCTTTGGCTTACGTGCATAGATGGACTTGGTATGATTATGACCAGGGATTATTTGGTATAATCATGACCATAATGTGACGAATGATGTGGTAAAAGTCCTCATTGGCATGTAGTTCATTGATGGACAATTATTGGTATGATTTTGACCAGGGCTTATTCGGTATAATCATGACCATTGATGATTACATGAATATCCTTGGCTGTGATGCAGGGATGATTCGATGATGTGGTTTATTTATTGTCGAGTCTCAAATGATAAAGTTGATGAAAAACTTTTAAATCATAGAAAATAGTAGATTTTATGCTCTACTTGACTCTTCTAATGGATTGCTTATTTTCGCTGTAGTTGTTGATCTAAAACTTGTTGTCTATTGTATTCTATCAGTTGTTATACTGTTGAAGGCTAAGGATAATTTATTCTGCATTATCTTAGTCATTATCTTAACATTATCTTAACATCATCTCAACATTATCTTATACTATTAAGCTCACCCTTTCTTTCATTATTCTCTTCAGGAAATGAGAATATAGCTGGGACGAGTCGGGGAATGGAGTGATGGTCCAGGATATGTGGCTTTAGTAGTCCTCACTATTCTGTGAAATAGTGTGATAATAATTTTAATGAGGACTCCATTGAGAGTGGATATTGTCTAGAAGGCAATATTCTTGTTTAAACTCTCAACTATGTTTTGTCGTATTGTACACGAATGTTGTATAATTAAGTTTGTATTTGATTTATGTACCATGTATTTGGCGACTTAAGATGGGTGATGTATACCTGTTTTGTGGGCGTCACAGTTGGTATCAAAGCTTAGGGATATGATCCCTGGCTGAGATGTGAGACAAGAACTAGGAGGGGAGAGACGGGGAATTCCTTCGTCAGTATGACCTACCTAAGTTTATTTGGTATTTAATTGGTCGGTCAGAATATAGGGATAATATGTGGCATGTCAATTAACCCTTATTTTGAAACTATATTCTAGAATGATATCTGAAATACAGGAGATGAGAAATGGAAAAATCATGATAGAGAGGAAATAACTGGGAAGGTACAATCCGAAAAGAAAGCAAGGTATTCCCATCTCTTCAAACTACCAGGTATGTAAATTTAGAAGGCAAAATTTCATAAGGAGGGGAGATTGTGAGACCCCGAATTTTATGAAATGAAAGTATTCAATTTTTTTAATTATTATTTTATTTCGTAAATGGTTAAATTGATAAAAGGTTAAAGTTAAGGGTGATATGTGAAAATTTTGCAAAGTAAGCAAGTTGTTATAAAATATTCATTTGGTCGGGGAATATTCGTTTTAACAGGGAATATTCGTACGATGACACAATCATTGGTGGACCCCACAACAGATGTATTGTCGTAGTTAAAAAACGACAGAATTATCATTTTATAAAAATAACGGCGAAAGTGTTACCGTTAAAACTGTTGAACTACCCGGTAGTAAAAGTACATTAATACGCGTGGTTGCATAGTAGCACACGATATTGATTATTGATACTTACGTAAGAAGTCACTCAGTTATACTCAATTATTGCTACAGTAATTGCTGCATCATATCTCTCATATTATTGATTCAATTATTGTCACAGTATCATCTGTATAATATGTTATATTATTAAATCAATAATTGAGATGACAAAGTTATTCATATTATTATTAGCAATATTAACAATGTCTGAAAGATCTGTCAAGGAGAGGTTAGATAATCTAATTGCGCCCCAATAGGGAGAAATCCTTATTGGAAAGCCCCCTCTTTCCTGGGAACAACCTGATTGTTAAATATTGTGAGTTATAATATTAATGATGAATAAGTTCGTATTGATTAAAGATGAAATTGATAATTCCATTGTGTGGAAATTATTAGTGTTAGTGGAAATCGATATTTATTTCGATGATAATTAATGTTTGGAAGTTATATTGACCAATCGGGTAATTAATCGGATAAATGAGCAATTAATTGCTATTAATTCACATGCTTATAACTATGTGTTCACATGTGTGTACTATTGATTCACATGATTTACTATTAGGGGAGTTGGTGCAAGATTGATAATACTTGCATGACTAAATTGAAAATGGAGGTATAGATGAAGGTACTATACTATAATTAATTTTTTCACATGTTTAGAACTATTGAGTCACATAATTTACTATTGATTCACATGATTTACTATTAGGGGAGGTGGTGCAAGTTTGATAATACTTGCAGGACTAAATTAAAAATGAAGGAAAAGATAAAGGTATTATACTATAATATTTCGAGCCCCAAAATGTGCAATTATTGAAACTATATTTTCCTATAAATAGAAGCTCATTCTTCATCCATTTCTCACCAATTCACTAAGTCTCACAAGAGTAATTATTATAGATAAAAATTATAGAGAGAAAGAAGAAGAGAAGTCTGCTATCTCACTATTTCAGTATCTAGTTTCTTTTAAGGTAAGGAGTATTATTTCTTTCGTATTCATGAAGAGAATTATTTTCTTTCAATACTCGTAAGGGGTATTATTTCTTTCGTATTCATGAAGAGAATTAATTTCTTTCAATACTTGTAAGGGGTATTGTTCTTTCGTATTCATGAAGAGAGTTATTTTCTTTCAATACTCGTAAGGGTTGTTATTCCATTCTTTATTATTATGTTGGAATAACTTGTCTATGCGAAGTACCGCATACATGGTGAAATTATTCTGTTATTCCATTCTTTATTATTCTGTTGGAATAACTTTTCTGTGCGGTCTATCGCATGCCTGGTGAATTCTATTGTTATTCCATTTCTTATTATTCTGTTGGAATATCCTGTCTGTGTGGATTACGCATGACCTGGTTCCGTTCTTTATTATTCTGTTGGAATATCCTGTTTATGCGGATTACGCATGACACAGTTTCGATTCTTTATTATTACATTGGAATATCCCATGCATGCGGATTACGCTTGACCTGGTTCCATTCTTTATTATTCTGTTGGAATAACCTGTCTATGTGGATTACCGCATGCATGGTGAATGATCCTTTGTATTCATTCTTTATTAAATTATGGAAATGATCTGTCTACGTGGATTACCGCATGGTGGGTGAAAATCCATTTGCAGTTTCGTATATTCTATTATACTTGTATGAGATATCATTTCTTTTGTAGTCGTCATGGAATATCATTTTTTTGGGTATTTTTTATGAGTTACTATTCACGGGTTACTATTCACCCGATTACTATTCACTCTAGTATTATTCACTCGGGTATTCGGGGTACTTTTCGTGCCGGAGAACTATTCATGAGTTACTATGCATGGGTTACTATTCACCCAATTACTATTCACTCTAGTATCATTCATTCGGGTATTCGGGACACTTTTTGTGTCGGGGTACTATTCACGGGGTACTATTCCCAAAGTACTATTCACGGGATACTACTCACCCGAAAAATATATTTATTTTCTGTCCAAATTATTTTTTGTACATGAATATTATTCTTGAATTTTACTCTACAAAGCATTATCATGTTGACAATTTGGATGTTATTGAATTCTGGATAAATTAAATTATAAATCTTTAAAATTTATCCTTGAACTTGTTTTATTGAATTATTATGTCATTGTCATCATCCTCATACTTATATTGTGATGAAAGTCATCTTTGGCTTATGTGTATAGATGGACTTGGTATGATTATGACAAGGGATTATTCGGTATAATCATGACCGTAATGTGACGAATGATGTGGTAAAAGTCCTCATTGGCATGTAGTTCATTGATGGACAGTTGTTGGTATGATTATGACCAGGGCTTATTCGGTATAATCTTGACCATTGATGATTACATGAATATCCTTGGCCGTGGTACAGTGATGATTCGATGATGTGGTTTATTTATTAAGCTGAGTCTCAACGATAAAGTTGATGAAGAACTTTTTAAATCATAGAAGATAATAGATTTTATGCTCTACTTTACTCTTCTAACGGATTGCTTATTTTCGCTGTAGTTGTTGATATAAAACTTGTTGTCTATTGTATTCTATCAGTTGTTATACTGTTGAAGGCTAAGGATAATTTATTCTGCATTATCTTAGTCATAATATTTCTTACTGGGCTAGTTGAACTCTCCCTTTCTTTCATTATTCTCTTCAGGAAATGAGAATATAGCTAGGACGAGTCGGGGAATGGAGTGATGGTCCAGGATAAGTGGCTTTAGTAGTCCTCACTATTCTGTGAAATAGTGTGATAATAATTGTAATGAGGACTCCATTGAGAGTGAATATTGTCTAGAAGGAAATATTCTTGTTTAAACTCTCAGCTATGTTTTGTCGTATTGTACATGACTGTTGTATAATTAAGTTTGTAATTGATTTATGTACCATGTATTTGGCGACTCAAGATGGGTGATGTATACCTGTTTTGGGGGCGTCACAATAACACCCTCGCTAAATAGCAGCACAAAATAGGGTGAAAAAGCCATTCACATGGCACAAGCATCTAATATGTATAAGCCTCAAAAGTCATGCTAAAAATAATCAAAGCATTAATAAATAAAACCAAAAATAGTTCATGGCATCCATAATGATAAAAATCCGAACATAATTCCGCAGTTCAAAATGACTGCACCACAATACTGATAATAAAAACATAATCAAATACTTAAGTCTGCAACCTAACACGGCAGTACGAAAAATAAACAGATAAAAGCCAAAAACACCCCCAAACTTAAGGTGAGCAATGCCCTCATTGCTAAACATAAAGCAATTGTATACAAGAGGGCTTCCCTGAAGATCGCTCACTCCGCAGCGGCATCAGCTTCATCCTTATCAGTGCGTCCTCATCAGCTTCGGCGGGCGGTGATGGTGGAGGGTAAGGTGGGAAGACAGGAGGCTCTAGGAACTGGTATGCTTTGAACTCAGCATTTTCGCCACAATAATCAGTGTAGATGCTCTACATAGTGTTCACCAGCTCAGCCTGGTACTGTATCGCAATTTCCTGCCTCTGTGCCACAGCTGCGATGTGCCTCTGCTGCCTGTGAGCTTCGGCGTCGTACTTTTGATGCAGCAGGGTGAGAAACGCCATGATGTCGGCCAGTAATCCCTGTCCAGCTGGGCCTGCATCTTGAGCGGCATATGAAGGCTGCGAGGGCTCGGCCTCTGATGTAGGAGGTGTCACTTTAGGTGGCCCGTATCCCTCGCCTCTGACATGAGACTCTGCCCCATCCCACTCATAATAGTGTTTGATTGTCAGGTGGTCAATGACTATCATCGGTGGCGATGCTATCTCCTCGGGCCCCCACTGGATACCTTCCTTCTTGCACAAGGTGGTGATCAATGATGGATGAGGAAGTCCAGCCGCAACGTTACTCTTGATTGCCTTCCGAATGGAGTCATGAATGAGCACGCCAATATCCACATATAGACCCGTGACAATGGTGAATAGCAGGATTGCCCTATCCTTAGTCACATCGCTTAAATGACGGGTCGAGATCATGTTGGCACAAATGAAGCCGAACCACGCCTTCCTGTAGCGATTGAGTGCTGAAACTGGGAAACTGGTCTTTTCACCCGTATAGTCATTTTTCTTCCATGTCAAGCCGGGCTTGCAGAGCCTTCTGATGATATCCTCAAGGTTATAACTGCTGAGTCCCAGGTGCATATAATTATTGTTCGCATAGTTGGGTGTTCCAAACAAGGCATTGATGGCCTGACTACTATACGCCATTAGCTTCCCCCGAACTTGGACAACAGCAGGGCCTTCGCGATTGGCGTAGAAATCCTGAACCACAGATACCACAGCTGACGCATGCGGTTTTATGAAGTTGATCCATTTTCGCTCCAGTATCATGGTGTTTAGCTCACCATCTTCTTTGTCCGGCCTGAACCCCCGCTCAGGAATCAAATTTCGCGCGTAAAATGAGCTTTTGTACCTTTTCCAGGCCTCCTCATTGATAAACTTGGCTCTGTCCCAATCCGTTGGTGGCGGCGCAACAGAAGATGAAGATCCTCCGACACTGAGTCTTTGCCTTTTTGGTGCCATGTCTAAGTTTAGTTGATGAAATTCGAAAACAGTCCCTACAACATGCCAAAATCTACAGAAACGACCCTTGAAGCAATGCACAATAAATCCCCAATGCAGTCCTAGTGAATTTAAACTAAAATAGCCCCAAATCAGTCTACTTTTTGGTTCAGGCAATTTATCGAACACCTTGTGTGCGTTCTTCAAGCCAAACTTGGACAGCCTATATTTGTGATTGCTCTATCCAGATTTTCGTCAGTGGAAATTATACCAATATGCAGCAAGAAGAAGAACACAGTAATTTTAACACAGTTTATATCAATTTGCACAAAATCTCAAAAGTACCTTTAGTGGGCAAACCCTAGGTTGACTGATCTCTTCTGGTTGCATGAACTTAGCCTAGAGTCTTGAGGGAACAAGGTGTGTGGTTTGATTAAGGGTTAGGAGTTCGAGAATGTAGGGCAACTTTTGGCTTTGGAATTCTCTTGTGTGCTGCCGAATTGTGCCGAGAGATGTCGAGAGAAATTTGGGGAGAAATGGCCCGAGTGCTGCCCAACTTGAGCGTTTTAAAAACTGAATCTCGCTGCTGGCGCCGCGGTGCGAAATTTCCTTCTGTACTTGGCACTACGACGTGAGTTAACAGTAGGTGAAGAACATTAGTGGCACCGCGACGTGAAATCCCCTTTGTTAGATGGCGCTGCAGCGCGAGTTAGCAGTATACCCTAACATTTAATGGCACCGCGGTGCGATATGCTTCTTGTTACATGGCGTTGCAGCGTGAGATTGAAATCTGGGGATTGAGCTTGGCGCTACGGCGTGACGCCCAGTGTATTTGGTCGCGGTGTGGCGCGAGACTTAAATCTCAGTTACTTCTGTACAAACTCAGCCATGTTTTAGCCAGCATAATAATACATGCATATACATAACTATATTGACCTACATACTAACTAGCTAAAGTAAACTACTATATATAAAATAGCATCACGAAAGGAAAAACCTGTTGTCACCATTTCATAGCCACATAAACAAGAATACCAGATACGATATGACAGTACAAAAATTGGCAGCAATTTTACCGAGCTAAAGCAAAAAGTATGAATGTAAACTAGACATAATTAAGAAAAATAGATAAAATTTATACCGAGATTGGGGTGCTTCCCCACCAAGCGCTTGTTTTAAATTCGTCGGATTGACTATATCGATGCCGCTCAATCAGGCTCATAAGCGAAAATGACCATTTCATGCCGCCTATTCGTCAATTCCTTTAAAGTATTGGCCGACCTGGATGATTGGCCATTCTCCTCTTCTTCGTCCATCCACTCATCCTTCGGCACAAAGAATCTTTCGCCAATGGAATTATCCACTAATTCTCTTTTTTCATCAAATCGGAAGCGTTCTTCATGCTCTAGAGGGCCCTCCAGGGTTTTCACAGTCAGGACCGTGGTTTTCGAATGTAGATCAGTATTGGCTATACAAACACTGTGTATCCTTTTCTCTCCAACTTCAGACTCCACCGGTTAGTCAGTTTGCACTATGACGTCTCCCTCAACAACTGTGCGAGACTCATCGCATTTTCCTTACGTATCCACCGTGTGACGCCCCCAAAATAGGTCCACACAACCCATTCTGAGTCGCCAGATATCACTCTATAAAAATCAAATAAAACTTCATTATACAACTGTTGAACTGTCGTGCAGAGTACAACAACAGATAAGCTGTGAGTTTTAAAACAATATTATCTCGTAGACAGTATCCAAACTCAAATTGTTACAATGCCATATAAAATACAGCAGCAAATATTTTAAGACCCCAAAGAAGAACGAGAAGATTACTATCATATTCATTCTAATGAGGTGCACTTTTGACGCTTTCAAAGTCGGGTTCTCATCACCCTATTGTTGTTCGCCAAAATCAATTATTAAGTGACGTATAAAATACGACACACACATCTTAGGTCCTCAATACAATTATCTATTGCATGTCATGCCATTTTATAATGTATTGAGAAACTTAACGATCTCGGACCATCACACTATTTCCTGTTATCCCTTTCGACCCGACTACACTCTTATTACTTGAAAGGAATTGTGAAGCAAAAGGGTGAGCACAACTAGCCCAGTAAAGAATATCATGACTAAAGATAATTTACATCATCAATAGCCTTCATTAGTAATAAATCAGAGATTTAGAACATATGGCAGATGATAAAACTTTTCAACCATAGTTGCAGCGGAACGAGCAATCCATTAGAAGAGTCAAATAAACCATAGAGTCTATTATCTTCTCAATGTTAAAAGTCCACCAAAAATGATTTATCCCTATAACATCAATCAACAATTTCTGTTCATAATCATGTGAATAACTCATAATCACAATTGTGATTCTAAATTCCTCTTCGCACCTGTGATTTAAGATAATTTTATCACCTATCTTCACCGAAACATCAAAAATCATGGTTATACCAAATCACAATTCCTGCTTTCATAATAATACTAATAAATTCATCTTTTGCACTACGACCAAAGATATTCATTAACAATTCATCTTTGCACTACAAAGCCAAAGACATACAATTTGTATTTTAGAAGAGTCAAGTAGAGCATGATATCTACTATCTTTTACGAATTAAAAGTATATAATCAATATGTTATCGCCGAGACTCACCTAATAAATAATCCACATCATCGTATCATCATCGCACTACTACGGACAAGGATATTCATGTAATAATCATCAATGGTCATGATTATACCGAATAATCCACGGTTATAATCATACCAATAATCATCCATCAATGCACTACGGACAATGAGGACTTTACCACATCATCTATAACATTATGGGTCATGATTATCTTGAATGATCCCTGGTCATAATCACACCAATAAACAGTTCATCTATGCACATAAGCCAAATATACTCATTAATCAATAGTTCATCTTTGCACGTAAGCCAAAGATATACAACTGTAAAACCAATAATCAACAGTCCATCTTTGCACGTAAGCCAAAGATACTCATCAATCAATAGTTCATATTTGTACGTAAGCCAAAGATATACAACTGTAAAACCAATAATCAACAGTCCATCTTTGCACGTAAGCCAAAGGTGACTTGTCTTTACCTGAAACATCAAAAATCATGGTTATACCAAATCACAATTCTTGTTCATAATCATACTAATAAATTCATCTTTGCACTACGGGCCAAAGATATTTATTAACAATTCATCTTTGCTCTACAGGCCAAAGACATACAATTGTATTATAAAAAAAGTCAAGTAGAGCATGATATCTACTATCTTCTATGAATTAAAAGTGTATTATCAATATGTTATCACTGAGACTCAGCTTAATAATTAATCCACATCATATAATCATCCCTGCACTATGGCCAAGGATATTCATTAGTATTACGACCACGAATTATCCATGCACTACGAGCCAAGGATATTCGTGTTTTCAACAATGGTCATGATTATACCAAATAATCCCTAGTTATAATCATACCAACAACTGTCCATCAATGCACGTAAGCTAAAGATATACAACTATAAAACCAATAATCAACGGTCCATCTTTGCACGTAAGCCAAAGATATACAACTATAAAACCAATAATCAACAGTCCATCTTTGCACGTAAGCCAAAGATATACAATTGTAAAATCAATAATCAACAGTCCATCTTTGCACGTAAGACAAAGATATACAACTATAAAACCAATAATCAACGGTCCATCTTTGCACGTAAGCCAAAGATATACAACTATAAAACCAATAATCAACAGTCCATCTTTGCACGTAAGCCAAAGATATATAATTATAAAATCAATAATTAACAGTCCATCTTTGCACGTAAGCCAAAGATGACTTTCATCACAATATAAGCATGAGGATGATGACAATGATATAAGCATTAATCAAACGAAAACAAGGATAAATATTAAAGACTTTAAATTTATCCAAATATTATCAATCACTTAATAAACTCATAATCTAATATTATTAATATTATAACAATATTTTAATAACTTCTTAAACTTATAAACAATTTATTTCAATTGTTTACACTTTACCAAATAATGCATTTAATCATTCAAAAATGCCATACTCATAAGATTTCATCACCAACGATCAAATCCCTCATCAAAAATCTGCATATATCCTATATAGGATTCCCAAGCCATAAAATAATATTTTTCAATTTTTCTACTTCACATAACATATTTAATTCATTTACTCATAACTAGTTTATTTTCATGAAAAATACCAAATCAGTCCCAAAAATATTTCTTTTCTGGAATTTAGCATAATATAGTCCCATATTGAACATATATTTTTCTCGGAATTTTTAAAATTCATTTACTATTTTTCATATGGCCAAAACTGCCAAATATTTAGACATTTATCATAAATTGTACTTTTGTCCAAAAATTCTGAAATTTACAGGGTATACTCCTGTTATATACATGTACTCCCAATAAAAATTTTACCAATTTTGGAGTTAACCACAAGGAGTTATAAGGGTTTACTTTTAAAATAGTCTTTTCCCATAAAATCCATAACTCTTAATCTATACATCCAAAAATCGCCATCTTTGGACACAATATAGAAGACTCATCAAATTATCATTTCAAAATTTTCCATAATTTTAGAGGGTCAGAAAAATTATGAAACTGCAAATGGATTTTCATCCGCCATGCGGTAATCCACGTAAACAGATCATTTCCACAATTTAATAAGGAATGAATACAAAGGATCATTCACCATGCATGCGATAGACCGCACAGACAGGTTATTCCAACAGAATAATAAAGAATGAAATAACAGAAGAATTTCATCATGTATGCGGTACTTCACATAGACAGGTTATTCCAACATAATAATAAAGAATGGAATAACAACCCTTACGAGTATTGAAAGAAAATAACTCTCTTCATAATACGAAAAAATAATACCCCTTACCTCAAAAGAAGATTGGATACTGGAAGTATAATACCTTCCTCTTTTTCTTCATTTTTAATTTAGTCCTGCAAGTATTATCAAACTTAAACTACCTCCCCTAATAGTATATCATGTGAATCAATAGTACAATCATGTGACTCAATAGTTATAATCATGTGAAAATACGAATAACAGTATAGTACCTCCATCTATATCTCCATTTTTAACTTAATCATGAAAGTATTATCAATCTTGCACCACCTCCCCTAATAGTACATGAATGTGAATCAATAGTACACACATGTGAACAAATAGTTATAATCATGTGAATTAATAGTAATTAATTGCTCATTTATTCGATTAATTACCCGATTGGTCAATATAACCTCTAGACATCAATTATTATTGAAATAAATGTCGATTTCCACTAACACTAACAATCCCAACACAATGGAAATATTTTTCTCAAAAATTTAGTTTTTGAAATTTCGAAGTTTGACTTTTTTCAAAAAAGTCAACTGTTGACTTTTTTGACCAAAAAGTCAAGCCTGACAAATTTTGTGTTTATAGTCTATTTCTATTAATTTCATCGTTCTGGACTCAAATATCACGTCCGCGTTTCCAAATTCAACTCCGAACTCAAATTTGATTTTTAATAACATTCATCATTAATATTATAACTCACAATATTTAACAACCAGGTCATTCCCAGGAAAGAGGGGGCTTTCCGATAAGGATTTCTCCTTATTAGCGCGCAATTAGGTGACCAAACCTCTCATTGACAGAACTTCTAAACATTGTCAATATTGCAAATAATAATATGAATAACTTTGCCGTCTTAATTATTGATCTAATAATATAACATTTTATACAGAAAATACTGTGACAATAATTGAATCAATAATATGAGAGATATGATGCAGCAATTATTATAGCAATAATTGAGTATAACTGAGTGACTTCTCACATAAGCATAAATAATCAATACCGTGTGATACTACGCAACCACGCGTATTACTGTACTTTTACTACTGGTTATTTTATGACAACTTGCTTACTTTGAAAAATTTTCACATATCACCCTTAACTTTAAACTTTTATCAATTTAACTATTTATCAAAATAGAAAAATTGAATACTTTTATTTCATAAAATTCGGGATCTCACACACCGTGCAATACTCTATTGCCTCATCGTCGAGATCAATTAAGACCGGTACATTGACTCGCGGTGGATTTGTAATGGCATTGACGAGTTTTGTAAGACACTGAATTTTATAAAATGAAAGTATTCAATTTTTTTATAATTATTATTTTATTTCGTAAATGGTTAAATTGATAAAAGGTTAAAGTTAAGGGTGATATGTGAAAATTTTGCAAAGTATGCAAGTTGTTATAAAATATTTGTTTGGTCGGGGAATATTCTTTTTGTTGGGAATATCCAAATGCAAGCACAATCATTGGTGGACCCCACAACAAAAGTATTGTCGTAGTTAGAAAACGCACGTAATTATCTTTTTATAAAAAAATAACGGCGAAAGTGTTACCGTTAAAAGCTGTTGAACTACCCGGAAGAAAAGTACGATGTCGCTGGTTGCATAGTAGCACCTGAATTGATTATTGATGCTTACGTAAGAAGTCACTCGGTTATACTCAATTATTGCTACGAAGAATTCATTGCATCATATCTCTCATATTATTGATTCATTTATTGTCACAAGATTTTACGTATAAAATGTTATATTATTAAATCAATAATTGAGACAACAAAGTTATTCATATTATTATTTGCAATATTGACAATGTCTAGAAGTTCATCAAGGAGAGGTTTGGTCACCTAAATTGCGCTACTAATAAGGAGAAATCCTTATCGAAAAAGCCCGCTTCTTTCCGGGAACGAATTTGTTGTTAAATATTGTGAGTTATAATATTGATGATGAATAAGTTCGTGTTGATTAAAGATGAAATTGATAGTTCCATTGTGTTAGAATTATTAGTGTTAGTGAAAATCGACATTTATTTCGATAATAATTGATGTTTGAAAGTTATCGGGTAATTAATCGGATAAATGAGGAATTAATTGCTATTAATTCACATGATTATAACTATTTGTTCACATGTGTGTACTATTGATTCACATTCATATACTATTAGGGGAGTTGGTGCAAGATTGATAATACTTGCATGACTAAGTTAAAGATGGAGGTATAGATGGAGGTACTATACTGTTATTCGTATTTTCACATAATTATAACTATTGAATCACATGATTGAACTATTGATTCACATTATTTACTATTAGGGGAGGTGGTGAAAGTTTGATAATACTTGCAGGACTAAATTAACAATAATAGAAAAGTTGGAGGTATTTTACTGTAATTTTTTGAGCCCCAAAACGTGCAATTATCAAAACTATATTTTTTTATAAATAGAAGCTCATTCTTCCTTCATTTCTGACAAATTCACTAAAGCTATAAAGCAATTATTATAGAGAGAAATTATAAAGAGAAAGAAGAAGAGAAGTCTGCTACCTCTCTATTCAAGTATCCAGCTTTATTCTAAGGTAAGGGGGTATTATTTCTTTCATTTTCATGAAGAGAGCTATTGTTATTCCATTCCTTATTAATATGTTGGAATAACTTGTCTATGCAAAGTACCGCATACATGGTGAAATTCTTCTGTTATTCCATTCTTTATTATTCTGTTAGAATAACTTTGCTCATCTTCATAATCATATACATGGTGAAATTCTTATGTTATTCCATTCTTTATTATTCTCGTTGGAATATCACATCATGCGTATGACACGCATGACACTGGTTCCACTATTTATTATTACGTTGGAATAACTTTATCATGCCAATACCGCATACATGGTGAAATTCTTCATTATTCCATTCTTTATTATTCATTTGGAATATCACGTCCGCAATGCGTCTTCGCATGACTCGTTCCATTATTTATTATTCTATTGGAATAACACATGCATGCGATCTATCGCATGTACTGGTGAATTCGTTGTTATTCCATTCTTTATTATTACGTTGGAATATCTGATATGCGGATTTCGCATGACACTGGTTCCATTCTTTATTATTATATTGGGAATAACACATGCATGCGGTCTATCGCATGCATGGTGAATTCTTACATTATTCTATTCTTTATTATTACGTTGGAATAACTGTCATGTGGATTACCACATGCATGGTGAATGATCCTTTGTATTCATTCCTTATTAAATTGTGGAAATGATCTGTCTACGTAGATTAACGCATGGTGGGCGAAAATCCATTTGCAGGCTCATATATTCTATTATACTCAGTTGGTTAAAGTTTTGGCTTCTATACTCCATGAAATTAGTAGAATATCCTGGATATTTGCACTTCATCAAGTATCTTTTCATGGAAATATTCTTTTGAGCATTCTTGAATTTTACTGCACAAAGCAGTATCATGTTGACAATTTGGACGTTTTTGAGTTCAGGATAAATTAACTTATAAATATTTAAAATTTAATTCTTGAACTTATTTTATTGAATTATTATGTCATTGTCATCATCCTCATGTTTATATTATGTTGAAAGTCATCTGTGGCCTGTAGTGCATAGATGGACTTGGTATGATTATAACCAGGGATTATTCGGTATAGTCATGACTGTAATGTTACAAATGATGTGGTAAAAGTCCTCATTGGCCCGTAGTGCATTGATAGACAGTTGTTGGCATGATCTTGACCATTGATGAAAATACGAATATCATTGGCCCGTAGTGCATGTATAATTTGTGGTCGTGATACTAATGAATATCCTTGGCCGTAGTGCAGGGATGACGTGGTTTATTTTAAAGTGAGTCTCCAGCGATAAAAGTGATGAAAAACCTTTTAAATCATAGAAGATAATAGATTTTATTCTCTACTTGACTCTTCTAATGGATTGCTTGTTCATCCGCAGATTAAACTTGATGTTTGTTATATTGTATTAGTTTAATGATCGTTGAAGGCTAACGATAATTTATTTCGCATTATCTTAGCCATAATATTTCTTCTTGGGCTAGTTGAGCTCACCCTTTTGCTTTCATTGTTCTCTGTGAAATGAGAGCGTAGCGAGGACTAGTCGAGGAGCGGAGTGATCGGTCGAGATTATAGCATTAGTAGTCCTCACTATTCTATGAAATAGTGTGATAATAAATGTATTGAGGACTTATTTTGAGTTTGAATACTGTCTAAAAGACAATATTTGTATTAAAACTCACAGCTCATGTTGTATATTTAAGATTGTATTTGTATTCTGTACCACGTATTTGGCGACTCAGAATAAGTGATGTATACCTGTTTTGGGGGCGTCACAAGTTGCCCCCAATTGATTCTCAAGGCTGTGCAATGCAGCTTCTTGGCTTGCCATCCGAACCTCATTTCTTTCGATAAAGATGGTGAGAAGCTCCTCAAGCCTGTTCTCTTCTTCACGTGTTGAGGACTCAGAAAAGTTCTCATTCGGCTGAGCTGTCAACTCATAGTGCGGCGGAGACTGATATTCAAAGTGAGAGGCATGATTCAGATCATGATATTGCTCTTTACTGTAGTCCCAAGAGTTTGGATAACCCTGGTAGTTTGGATGATAGGAGATCGGTTCAAAGTCATTTCGTTCTCGATCAGTAGAATTACGAGGTGGTGACACTCAAGATTATCAGAAAACCTCAAGGCATTTGCAATTTGAACTTGTAATTTCTCGAGTCCTTCTTCCGAGCTTGGTTGCGTAGTCCCCTCATAAAGCCATTGATAACATTGATCGTCCATAATCTATAACTTAAAAACAAAAAGAAGGGAAGATCAAACAATTAAAAGAAATATATATATATATATATATATATATATATATATACGTTCAAAGTAAGACTAAATTGATTGAAATCAATATTGGACAATATTAGAATAAAAGTTCCCCGGTAACGGCGCCAAAAACTTGTTGGTCGAAAAGCCGATCACTAAATACACGTAAGTATACGCGGTCTAATAAGTAATACAGTGATAAGTAGAATATTGTACCCATGAGGAACTATAATTAATATTTACCAAGTATCGACTTTGTATTGCTAAAGTCTTATTCGAACAACAATAAATGAAAGTGTGATTAATCTAAGCATACTAATTATCAAAGCAAGTAAATGGATAACGAATGGTAATATAAGGAATTACAAGCTAAGGTTGCAACTTCACCCCACTCAGGCATTCTGTCGAACACCTGGCGTGCTATGTTTCATCAAACTACCTACCCTTTCTCTCTACGGTCTTAATGGTCACGCGACAATGCATCACTGAGAACACACAGTGCTATGCACCTCTCGTCGAGGTATGCACAAACATATCTTTTCGAGATCTGCAGGTTAGGAATAGAGCGAGAAAAAGAATGCCCAAGCTAGATATAATCCTATATATGTCTATGCGAATTAATCAGAACAAGGATTTAAGCATAAGCTCTCAATTAGGTCGCACGTGGCGCACAAATATATATCTATTCTACGCACAACTTATGCAGTCGAAACCGACAATCACATGCCAATATATTCAGGTGTAAATCTACAATCCTTCTGTCGATATCATGTAAATTACCAAAATCATCACTAATGTCTTAGCGAGAATCATTAAGAATAAATTTATCGAACCAAATCATATGGTGCCAACCAAAGAGATAAGACAGTCAATTTAAATAACAAATGGTTCCATTATAACCTTAGAGAAAATATTCAGTTCATAGGTATTGAACAAAATACAAGTAGCAATAAAGACAACATTTATGGATTACAAAATCAGAGACAATAAATAGATAAGAAGAAACTCTGTCAAAGCCCTTCAATCTCTAAGCATTTTGATCCAATCAAGCTTTCCAATCCGTGTCGCTCACTGCTCGTGTCGCTTCACGGAACCCATACTTCTCCCTAATCTAGCTAATCTATATTTACAAACATCAACTAGAAGAAAGGAAAGAAATTACAGAAGAAATAAAATCCTAAGCTAAACTAACTAAGAAATATGATATATGATGTCTGATGATATATGCTGTGATGCCCCCAAAATAGGTATACATCACCCATCTTGAGTCGCCAAATACATGGTACAAAATTTAAATACAACTTAATTATACAACGAATAAGTAAAAAAATCGACAAAACATAATCTAAGAGTTTTAATAAGAATATTGTCATCTAGACAATATCCACACTCAATGGAGTCCTCATTACATTTATTGTCACACTATTTAACAGAATAGTGGGGACTACTAATGCTATCATCTGGACCGTCACTCCATTCCCCGACTAGTCCCGGCTACGTTCTCATTTCCTGAAGAGAATAGTGAAGAAAGGGTGAGCTCAACTAGCCTAGTAAGAAATATTATGACTAAGATAATGCAGAATAAATTATCATTAGCCTTCAACAATGTTAAACTGATAAAATACAATAGACATCAAGTTTAACTGCAACGGAATAAGCAATCCATTAGAGGAGTCAAGTAAAGCATGATATCTACTATCTTATATGATTTAAAATGTTTTCATTAATGACACCCCCCAAACCCGGTACTTGACACTTCAAACCCGGTACTTCATTCCCGACATTTGGTGCTCACTAAATCAAACATTCATATCTAACTACCCATCACAATAAAATTGGATAAATAAAACCTTTCCCATTAAAGGGTTACATAATAAAAATCTCCCAGGTTATCTAACCTTTAAATACAATCATTCAAATGCGGAAAATTAATAAACTTCTTTACAACCATTCAATTTAAAATCTGATAATCAAATATCAACACATTACAAGTCTTGACACTTGTTCATCTTTCCTTTTCCCTCTTTGGTGCTAGGTACATCAACCTTCTCATCTTTATTTGTAATAGTTATATAAGCAAGAGTGAGCAAACAAAGCTCACTTGAAACAACAATGAATGAAAAATCTTTACAACAACTATCAAATAAGAGGCTCGATAGAATTAAACAATATGATTTATCAACATTAAAAAATATATAGCGGGGTCCTAAGACCACGAACTATGTCCATAGTTATAAGTAATATTTCAACTTAAACTTTACTTGATCGTAAGACTATAGGGACTCCTCGTACTTAGGGGATCGACCCCTTCGTACAATGTATTGTGCACAAACATTTCAACGCTAAGCGTAAGTTACCCCTAATAATAGGGTTTTTCATCTCAGTATTTAGAGTACAAGTTCGCACCAAAGTGAGTTTGGTTTGGATACATTTCAGGGTAATTTGGAATTTAACGAACATCAACTAAGGACTAGTTGAATGAAACCAATAACATCATACTATAGAATAATCGTAATTGAATCAACATGGTAAATTAAAGTCATGCTTTAGGAATAATCTAATAGCATACAACTTGAATAACTATAACACACCTTGCTTGAACAATGTTAAGCGAGGTTATTTAAAATCGAATACTAAGCATGCGTAGCAATTTGAGCGATAAAAGCTGTTTCAACATTAGTATGTATAATTGTGCATGCTAAACAACAAGTTAAATCTAAGAATAACATTTAATATAAAAATCAAAGTTTAGAAAGCTTGCATCATTTATAAGGTAATCGAATTGGAAACCATAATTGCTTTGACAAGAAAATAGATTAGAGAACTTGCCTTGCTCGTAGATTAAGCCAGAACAATTGAATCACAATATCCTATATACATATGTCATCATGACATAGTTAGTCACTACCACTTTACAAACATAACTAAGTACATTCATCATGTAGGTTTGATTATTTAATCACATAATCAAATTATAAAACAAGTTAATTGTTAATAACATGTTCATTCTAGATATAGAAATATTAAAATCATAACTTAATAGTCTATTATTAACACATAACCATTCCTTTAGACTTTGAGTACAAAATTAACCTTTATCGAGACCATTACGCTTTAACTTTCATTTCTGTGGCGCCACGATTTATCTTGTGGTTGTTATTTATGTGCTTGATGATAATATTTATGGCGCCACATTTATACTACCGGTCAGTGACTTGGTGTGGTCTTCTTCTTTTTTGAATGAATATTGTCTTTTCTAAATGTCTGCTTGCTATAAAGCTACGATCTTCGGTGGTGACTGACTTGACATGATATGAACAAAAGCCAATTTTGGCCCTCAAGCTACTTTCTAACGATCTAATTAACATGTAATTCATATAGAGACTTCATATAAACATAATTCAAAGACTCTTAACATGTTTCTACCCATAAAACAACATAAACAACAAATTTACAACATCTGATTCCACTTTTTTTTTGATAAAAACTCACTTTTTGATGTTTTTAATGAAAATAAACTCTTTGTGATTTTGTTTTTCAACCAAAAGCAGTTAATTCAAAGCATTTTATCAATGTTTATACATACTCTATCAAATTGATAGTCGATTTATCAACTAAGCAACTAATTAACCCTTAATTTCTACCTTAAACTAAACAATATATATTCACAAAACTCTTTGTAAAAATAGCTTTTCTTCTGACCCATACATAATATAAATTCTTTGACTATTCTCAATTATAGCTTAAGAAAATAGTTTAACAACACTAGATTATCATATAAAATCACATGCATAACAAAAAAAAATTCAACTTCTACAAAACTTTTATGGAGAAAATTGGGAGAGAAAATACAACTATAACTTTGAAAAGAAAAACAATAATAGAGTTTAGATGATACCTTGTTTGAAGAAGATGATGGCCAACCCTTTTGATTCTCAAGCTTCTTCTTCTCTCGATTCCCTAGCCTTTCTTTCTCTCTTCTTTTCTCTCTGTAAAACTCTCTTCTCTCTCTCTATTCTAATTCTCGTCTTAGAATATAAGCATATAAGATATATATATATTAATTATATAATATAATATAAATATAAATATAAGCGATATCGAGTTATCCAAGTTTTGAAAACCAAAAGCCATAAGGCTTGTTTGACTAACCACTAAAAAAAATAATCAATTAATCCTTATGCCTTGTTTGGTAAAACTCAATTAGAATAAAGACTTAATAGGCATTAGGCCTTGTTTGACAAAAGCTGAATTAAACTCCTTTAAGTTATTTTAATAACTCCTTTATAAAAGGTTATTTGTCACACTTTTATTTAATTAAATTAATTCTAATAACAATTTATTAAATTACTTTAACACGTAAATCAATACCACAAAATTATAATTTTCTATATAATTATAACTTTATTTAATCAACTAACACATCCTTTTAATTACAAAATTCAAATAAAAGAATAATAATTCAATTAATCAAAACTCTAACTTAATAATTAATTAGCATAATTAAATTAAATTAGCATATAATAATTAATTTCCTTAATTATTTATTTAACAAATAATTAACAATTATTCAACAATGAACACATCCATTAAATACTTAAATAATTTGATAAATATTTAATATAATAGTTAAAAATTGCGGAATGTTACATCATTCCCTCCCTGAGGATTACGTCCTCGAATCACAACTCAAACAACTCATTCATCACATTCTCCCCTACTTTACAAAGATTTTGTCCCCGAGAATCGAAGACACTGATTAAACAAATAACTCGGGGTAATTCTTCATCATTTGACCCGAGTTCCCCGTAGCCTCTTGACATTGTGGTTCCTCCATATCACCTTCATAGAAGGTATCACTTTATTTCTGAGCACTTGTTCTTTCCTGTCGACTATCTGGATAGGAACCTCTTCATAGGACAAGTCTTTCTCAAACTGCAATGGTTCGTACTCGATCACGTGCTTGTAATCGGTCTTATATGGTCGTAACACCGAAACGTGAAAAACATTATGAATGTTTTGCAATTCTGGAGGTAGAGCTACCTCATAAGCCACCTCTCCAACTTTTCGTAGCACTTCGAAGGGTCCAATAAACCTCGGGCTTAGTTTCCCCTTCTTACCAAATTGAATTTTTCCCTTCCAAGGTGAAACTTTTAGGAAAACATAATTTCCTATGTCGAAATGCGATCTTGTGTGTTGATCGACATATTTCTTTTTTATGCATCTTGAGCGACTATCAATCTTGTTACGATGAGTTTGACAACCTCGGTGAGTTTGTTGTACCGATACTGGTCCTAACGGTTGGCGTTCATCGACTTCATCCCGTACGGTGGAGTTACTGCTTTACGCCCGTATAATGCTTCGTAAAGGCGGCATGTCGATGCTTGCATAGTAAGCTATTATTGTAGGCAAATTCTACCAGCGGTAATTGTTCATCGGCTTCCTTTGAAATCCATGGCACATGCTCTCGGCATATCTTCCAATGTCTGAATCGTTCGTTCGCTTTGGCCATCATTTTGCGGATGATATGCCGTACTCATTCATTATTTGTGTTCCCATACATTCTTGTAGTCTCTTCGGAAGTTTGATGTGAACCTCGGATCTCTATTCGAAACAATTGACACTAGAACTCCATGTCTTGACACGATCTCTTTAACATATAACTTTGCGGTGATCAAGATTGAATCTAACCTTTATTGGCAAAAAGTGTGCGATTTTGTCAATCATGTCACTATCACCCAAATCCATCGTATCCTTTACGAGTCGGTTGGGAGACCTACCACAAAATCCATTGTGATATGTTCCCATTTCCATTCGGTATTTCTAATGGTTGAAGTAATCCGCTTGGCCTTTGATGCTCGGCCTTGACTCTACGACATGTTAAGCACTTTTTGCAGCGCATTCTGCAGCGTCTCTTTTCATATTTGGCCACCAAAAATGTGTCGCAAATCTTGATACATCTTCGTACTTCTGGATGAATTGAATATCTTGAGTTATGAGCTTACGTCAAGATGTCTTCTTTAATATCTGATCTGCTTTGGAACCCAAATTCGTCCCTCGAATCTCGGCATTCCATAAATTATCAACCTTGTATTTCACTTCTTTTCCCTCGACCACTCTTTCTCTTATTTTTACGCATTCCTCATCCTGCGGTTGAAGCATTTTCACTTTGTCCACCAAAGTTGGGTAGCTTCCATCGGTATAATTTCTCGCCAGATTCTTTTGGAAATTTGATTTCCAACTCTAATCTTGACATTGCTGTAATAAGCTCCTCCTTATCAGTTAACAACATCAACTTTTCTCTGCCTTTCCTACTCAAGGCATCTGCAACCACGTTTGCTTTGCCTGGATGATAAAAGATCTCACAATCATAATCCTTTATCAATTCCATCCATCTCCTTTGGCGCGTGTTCGGGTCTTTACGAGTAAAAATGTACTTGAGACTCTTATAGTGCATGTGTAAATCTCACATTTCTCTCCATAGAGATAGTGTCTCCATATTTTTAAAGCAAACACAACCGCCACTTGACTCTAAATCATGAGTGGGATACCCTTTTTCGTAGTCCTTGATTGCCTTGGCGCATCTGCGATGACTTTTCAGATTACGCATAAGGACACATCCTAATCCTTTGTGTGAAGCATCCTTTGTACACCACAAAATTTCTGTATTATACGGTAATGACAACACAGGTGCCATACTTAGTTTCTTTTTCAATTCACGAAAACTTCCTTCACATTTATCCATCTAAACAAATTTCTGATTTCCTCGTCAAATTTGTCGGTGGAATGCAATCTTGGAGAAATTTTGGATAAACCAAATCGTAATACCACCTTGATCCCATGAAACTTCTTACTTACTTGATGGAGTTCTTGGTTGCTCCCAATTTATCACGACCGACCTTTGATGGATCCATTGAAATTCCATCCTTGTCGATTCGTGCCCAAGAAATTGTACGCGTTTAACGAATTCACATTTAGAGAATTTCGCGTACAACTTTTCCTTTCTTAGCGTCTCGGCATTAGGCGTAAGTGTTCCACGTGTTCTTCTTGAGTTCTAGAGTACACGAATATCATCGATAAACACCACCACAAACTTGTCTAAAAATGGTTTAAACACACATTCATCAAATCCATGAATCTTTGCGAGGCGTTTGTCAAACCAAAAGACATCACCAAAAATTCGTAACATCCATCAGAGTTGGAATCAAGTCTTGGTACATCCTCCTTCTTACTTTCGGTTGGTGATACCCCGCTCCTCAAATCTATTTTTGAGAAATATCTAGCACCCTTTAATTGATCAAACAAGTCATCTATTCTCGGCAATGGATATCTATTCTTAATAGTGACTTTGTTTAATTCCCTATAATCAATGCAAAAACGCATTGACCCATCCTTCTTCTTCTTCTGAATAACTGCCGGTGCTCCCCACGGTGACACACTCATTGAATGTATTTCTTGTCCAATAGCTCCTGCGGTTGTACCATCAGTTCCTTCATCTCTCTAGGAGCCATTACATGCATGGGGCTTTTCGATATCGGAGCGGTTCCTGGCGCTAAGTCGATCACGAACTCGATTTCTCTGTCAGGCGGAAGTCATGGCAAATCCTCCGAAAACACGTCCACAAATTCCCTAACCACCTGTATTTCTTCCAGTTTCGCACCCTTCTTCTGAGTATCGACTATGTAAGCTAAATAACCCACACAACCTTGACTCAATAACTTCTTGGCCCGCATAATCGTCAGACATCTCATTTGTCTAGGCGATTTATTACCATTGAAAACTACCTTTGACGGAGTCATAAGGTTTACACACTTCTTTTGGCAGTCAGTTATCGCTCCAATTGAACAACCAATCCATTCCCAAAATAACATCAAACTCTCCAAGCTTAATCAAAATTAAATCTACCATCAAAATATTTCCCTTAATGTTCACCCTACAGTTCTTGTATACGAACCTAACAGGAATTACTCCCTTATTCACAATTTCTATGTTTAAAGGAAATTCAATTCTTCTTTAAGCAATCCTAATCTCATAGCAAATTCATCGAGATATAAATGAAGCAAATAGCACCCGAATCAAATAATACATAAACATCGATATCATTGATTGGGATAATACGACACCACATCCTTTGATTGCAACATCATCTTACAGTCATGTTGAAGGTTACATTTGTGGGTTTGTTTGATGTCGTTGGCCCGATAATGGCCCAAGTACCTCCATTGCTACCTCCTTGCTTGCTTCTGTTGTTTTCTCGACTTTTTTCTTAGGGCACTCATGAGCAAAGTGATCCTTGGACCCATAAGTGTAGCAAACATTCTTCTTGGGTTGATTACGGTTTGGGCGATGTGACCCTCACGGCCGCAGATTAAAGCATACGCGTTTCCCATTAAGCATACACCCTTTTGAAACTTCCCGCATGTAGCACATGCTTCAAACTTCTTATTATGTTGGTTACCTTGTTGATTCCCAGCACCCACATTTCCATTCCACTTTCTTTTCAGATTATTATTACCATTCCCACTACCACCACCTCCATTCTTCACCTTCACTTCATTCTTCTTCTTTTTACATTCTGATTGAACTTGGTTTCAGCCTCGCCACCTTTCATGAGAAATTACCTTTTCCATTACGACTGTAAATGTCTTCAACTGGAATAAGGAAACCCTACTAAACAGCCAGGGCTTCAGTCTTTGTTCAAACCTTTTTGCCTTGCGTTCATCTGTGCTGACTTGGTATGGCGCAAACCTCGCTAACTCGTTGAATTTTGCGGCATACTCCGACACCGTCATCATTCCCTGCTTTAGTTCTAAAAACTGCACTTCTAACTGACTCTTCGAACTCTCTGGGAAATAGGTCTCGAAGAACATCTCCTTAAACCTATCCTAAGCCATAACACCTGGTCCTCCTCGAGTTTTATTGGCTTGCCATCAATAACTAGCCTCTGCTTTCAACATGAATGTTGCAAAAGTAGTCTTACGATCTTCTCTACTCCCATGACATCGAACACTTTCTCTATCTCCATGACCCAAGTACGTGCCTCAATCGGGTTCATGGACCCTTTGAATTCGGTGGTCAACCGCCTTGAAGTCCTTAAGCGTTGTAGCTTGATTTTGTTGTTGGTTCTGCGGTTGATTCTGCGATTGCACTGTCGATGCGTCACCACAATTCTTTGAGCAGGGTTAGCTTGACATTATTATTGTTGGTTCCTTTGGTGGTTCTCATGCGGGTGGTTGGCGTCTTGGAGGAATTTTACATTAAAAATACACTCATTAGATTATTACTCAACTCTTTTCAAGTAATTTCTACTTAACTTGCCCCCATAAAAGTAATCACCACATAACACATAACACTTTAGATAAAAGAAGATAATAACTTTTATTCATTCTTAATTTATTTTTTTTTTTGAAAACATCATATCAATAGCATCCTTTGCTTATTTACATTATTTTCTGAAATACCAAAGTTTGAGGACATCATCATTATATCCCATAAGTTGCATAATACTTGGGATTTACATATTACTTATCATAACATAAATCATAAATCAAGTACACTCCCCTACGATGTCTATTAAGATCTTTGTAAAGCCTTACGACGCTCTTCTTCCATAATTCGGAACATGGTTCGACGATCTAGTATGTACGATGGCAGCGTCTCAAACTGAATTGGGTAACCCATGACCCGATCTTGAGCTCGATTGATCGCGATGTTGAACACGTTATCCATCTCTTCCATCTTCCTTCTCTTTGCTTGTGCGTCCCTCTCCGTTGTTCCAGCTTGTTGATAAGCTTCACTCTACGCGTCTTTGGCTCTTGCCCTTTTTGCAGATTCTTCTCTCAACTTGCTCTTCAACTCTGCAATCTCTACTCTCATTTGCTCGTTCTCTCCTTTAGTGTGAATCAGCTTCTCTTCAATATTGTTCAGTCGTTCTTCTCGATCCTGGATCTCGTCATCCTTCTGTGCCATCAAGGTCTGTTGTTCAGCTACTATCTCTTGCAATTCCTTGACAGTATCTTGAAGTTCCACGTTGTGGTCATGTACCTCATCGTATATACGTCCAGCTATCGAGTTAAGTGGAATCCTTTCCTCCTCGTCCTCTTCATCCGTCTGTGGTAGCTCCAAGGAATCCTCCTCGTCTGTCTCTATCTCATCATCCTCATCAGTACTCTCTCTCACCTTTCAACTACTATGACCAGCTGGGCTGTTTCCGTGGCGATCATTGTTCCCAAACTACCTGAATATCTCGAGGCTCCTCCTCCCTAGCCTGACTGGATCCTCCTATATTAGTCATCCTGTCAACCAAAGTTTAAGTTTTAATTACTAATCATTACTACTCGACACTCACGAGCACATAAGTTGTAAACACATAAGCACATAAGTATTTTATTACTTCTTCCTTAAAACTCGATAAGAGTTTATCATTACTATCTTTTCAAAGGTTACTTCCTAAGGCTTTTCCCCCACCTAAGGTTCATAACCTAAGACTTTGATACCAACTTGTGACACCCCCAAACCTAGGTACTTGACACCCCCAAACCCAGATACTTCATTCCCACAGGATTTGGTGCTCACTAAATCAAACATTCATATCTAACTACCCATCACAATAAAATTTGATAAATAAAACCTTTCCCATTAAAGGGTTACATAATAAAAATCTCCCAGGTTATCTAACCTTTAAATACAAGCATTCAAATGCGAAAAATTAATAAACTTCTTTACAACCATTCAATTTAAAATCCGATAATCAAAGATCAACACATTACAAGTCTTCAACACTTGTTCATCTTTCCTTTTCCCTTACTGGTGCTAGGTACATCAACCTTCTCATCTTTAACTGTAATAGTTATATAAATAAGAGTGAGCAAACAAAGCTCACTTGAAACAATAATGAATGAAAAATCTTTACAACAACTATCAAATAAGAGGCTCGATAGAATTAAACAATATGATCTATCAACATTCTGAAATATATAACTGAGGGTCCTAAGACCACGAACTATGTCCATAGTTATAAGTAATATTTCAACTTAAACTTTACTTGATTATAAGACTATAGGATTCCTCGTACTTAGGGGATCATCCCTTTCGTACAATGTATTGTGCACAAACATTTCAACACTAAGCGTAAGTTACCCCCTAATAATAGGGTTGTTCATCTCGATATTTAGAGTACAAGTCCGCACCAAAGTGAGTTTGGTTTGGATACATTTCAGGGTAATTTGGAATTCAATGAACATCAACTAAGGACTAGTTGAATGAAACCAATAACATCCTACTATAGAATAATCGTAATTGAATCAACATGGTAAATTAAAGTCATGCTTTAGGAATAATCTAATAGTATACAACTTGAATAACTATAACACACCTTGCTTGAACAATGTTAAGCCAAGGTTATTTAAAATCGAATACTAAGCATTCGTAGCAATTTGAACGATAAAACTGTTCAACATTAATATGTATAATTGTGCATGCTAAACAACAAGTTAAATACAAGAATAACTTGTTGAATATAAAAATCAAAGTTTAGAAAGCTTGCATCATTTATAAGGTAATCGAATTGTAAACCATAATTGCTTCAACAAAAAAATAGATTAGAGAACTTGCCTTGCTCGTAGATTAAACCGAACAATTCGAATCATAATTGTGACGCCCCCAAAATAGGTATACAACACCTATTCTAATTCGCCAAATACATGGTACAGAAAGCAAACTACAACTTCAATAATACAATTGTCGTGTAAAATACGACAACACATACTGTGAGTTTAAATACAAATATTGTCTTCTAGACAATATCCACACCCAAATAAGTCCTCATTGCAATTATTCATACACTATTTTACAGAAATAGTGAGGACTGCTAAAACATCTTTCTAGAACCATCACTTCATACCCCGACTAGATCCTGCTATGTTCTCACATCCTGAGAAGAAAAATGGAACAAAAAGGAAAAGGGTGAGCTCAATTAGCCCAGTAAAGAATATTATGACTAAGATAATATACAACAAATTATCATTAGTCTTCAACAGGGAAAAATCTGATAGAATATAGTAGATAACAAGTTTTAGATCAATATTCTGCAGCGGAAACAGCAATCCATTAGAAGAGTCACGTAGAGAATGAATTCTACTATCTTCTAAGATTTAAAAGTTCATCATCAACATTTTATCCCTGTGACAACAATCAATATACATCTTTAATCAAATATTCATCTTTGCACTACAGGCCAAAGATATTCATTTATATCACCGGTTGGTCGTATTCATCTCAACACTGTTCATCTTTACTACGGGCCAAAGATATTCATCAGTTAATCATTCATCTTTGCACTACATGCCAAAGATATTCAGTAATATCATCAATTAGGATTGAGGATGATGAAAAATATTTCAAAGAAAACGAATCCAGTGAGACAGAAGGACAAATATTAGGAATTCGTATAACAGTTTATCCAAGATCAATAATACTTCATAATAATCAATTGTGAAGTAAAATTCAAAAATAACGATCAAAACATGGATACAATCAAAGATAGTAGCCAAAATAAACATCTTGGACAAAAAGGAAAATTATTATTTTTTGGTGAATAGTGTCGTATTCGTGAATAGTGTCGTATACGTGAATAGTAACCCCGACACAAAAAGTTCCAAATTTGATTAAAAAGTTCACCAATATTTCGGCATAATGATATTGAAGAAAATAATATCATTTAAGAAGAAAATAACATCCCTTACCTCAAAATAACAAGTACTCCGATCGGAATATCGGATAGAAAGTCGAAGGAAACTTATCTATAGAACAACAACTCTCAAAGTATCAAAATACTCACAAAAATATGCTCGATAATCTAGAGAGAAAGAAAACTTGTTTCTGGTGTGATTTTCAATTCTAACCTAAGCGTCTATTTATAGGAAAATGCTAGAACGCCATAGGAGACTAAAATAATAGAATATTATTATTTCTTTCTTTTCATTCAACGCATGCTAGGTTGGACATTTAATACCAACCATCTTTGAACAAAATCAGCAGCCCACATGTTTCAAACAAGAGTGGGTCCCACCCATAATTTAATAAAAATTATTTTATTTTCTAAAACTTCAATAATTCATAGAAAATAGCCCGTTTATCGTAAAAAATCTGAATTTTTTGTCCATTACACTTTTGAAATCGAATTCTCTACAACTTTGTAGCTTTGAGTTTTTCCAAATTCCAAATAAAAAATATCTACAATCCATAAACGGGTGATTTTTAATACTTCCATTTTGACAAAATACTGATAAAACACCTCAGCATTAATTCCTTCATTAATAACCACAGAAAATAAATAAATCCATCATTTATATCAAATAAATATTTCATTATCATATAAATCAATAATTAATTATTCACAAATAATATTACGTAATCACAATTATGACAACCGGTAGTTCCTCAGAAAAAGGGGCTTTCAATAAGGATTTCTCCTTATTTGGCGCGCAATTAGGTGACCAAACCTCTCATCGATGAGAACTTTCTAGACATTACCAATAATGCTATCTAATAATATTATTCAAATAATATGAATTATTGATCCGATAATGGGAAAATCAGACGGTGACAATTATTGAAACAATAATAATATAAACTAACAATGCAAACAATTATTGAATCAATAACATAAAATATTGAATAAAGAATAACATCTTTGTAACAATTATTGAGTAGTGCTTTCTTACGCACGAATCAATAATTCAACAATCTTGTCATGCTGTAACACTGGTGTCTTCTTATGCAATCATGCGTATTCATCGTATTTTTAACCACCAGGTAATCCAACAGTGTTAACGGTAACAATTACGCCATTATTTATAAAACTTAAACTTTGTCGTTTTCTTCATCCGAAAGTTATTCCGTTATGGGGCCCACAATTGACTGTGTCATCGTACGGATATTCCCGCCAAAAAGAATATTCCACGACCAAACGAATATTCCCCGACAAAAGGAATATTTTATAACCACTTGCTTATTTTGTAAAATTTGCACATTTCACCCATAACCAAAATATTATATCAAATTAACACCTTATTAATTTAGAATAATGAATAGAGAAAATTCAATTTTATTTATAATAAGTTGGGGTCTTACAACCTCCCCTCCTTATAAAATTTCGTCCTCGAAATTGACGACGTACACAGTGTTTGAGCGGTGAGGGTACCTTGCTTTCATTTCCGATTCCAACTCCCAGGTCATTTCCTCAATAGCATGGTTCCTCCACAAAACCTTAACTTGTGGTATAACCTTGGTGTGTAAGACATGCTCTTTCCTATCCAAGATCTTAATAGGTACCTCCTCGTACGTTAAATCTTCGGTTATCTCGTCTGGTTCTAACTCAATAATATGGTTCGGGTCTTTCACATATTTACGAAGCATAGATATATAAAAAACATTATGAACACGAGACATACTTGGAAGTAATGCGAGTCTATAGGCCACATTTCCTATTCGGTCAAGAACTTCAAATGGACCAACAAATCATGGATTGAGCTTTCCTCTCTTCCCAAATCTTCTAACTCCCTTCCATAGAGCAATATGTAACAGTACATGATCTCCAATATTAAATTCCACGTCCTTTCGATGAAGATCAGCATAACTCTTTTGTCGATCTTGTGAGGTTTGAATCGTTATCGAATCATTTGGATCTTTTCGGTGAGTCATCATGCGTACCAATTCGGTCCCAACAAAGTTGCTTCACCCACCTCGTCCCAAAGATCTTTGGAGAACGACACTTTTCGTCCATACAACGCCTTAAATGGAGCCATGCCTATACTTGCTTGATAACTATTGTTGTAGGAGAATTCCACCAGTGGCAAGTACTTATCCCAACTTCCTTTGAAATCTAGGACACTGAGTCTTAATAGATCTTCAAGGGTTTGAATAGTCCTCTCGATTGTCCGTCTGGTTTGAGGATGGTATGCTGAATCGAATTGCAAATCCGTGTCCATAGCTTTCTGCAAGCTAACCCAAAATCGTGAAGTGAATCTTGGGTCACGATCCAAAACTATGGATACTGGCATGCCATGCAATCTCACAATCTCATTCACGTACATACGAGCAAGACGTTCAAGGGAATAAGTCTCACGTATCGACAAGAAATGAGCAGACTTGGTTAATCTATCAACAATAACCCAAATCGCATCTATGCCTTGAGAAACTTTGGGAAGACCCGTAACGAAATCCATGGTAATGTGTTCCCACTTCCATTCCGGAATCTCAAGTGGTTGCAATGGACCTTTTGGCAATTGATGCTCCGCCTTTACACGTTGATAGGTTAAACACCTCGAGATAAACTCCGCGATCTCTCTCTTCATATTGTTCCACCAAAATGTATGTCGAATATCATGATACATTTTGGTACTCCCAAGATGGATTGAAAATGGGGTGTTGTGTGCCTCCATCATGATTCTATGCTTCAAGTCAGAATCGTTAGCAACGCAAAGTCTAGAGTTGAATCAAATTATTCCTTCTTCATCGATTCTTGCTTCTGGAATAGCACCTTCTTGCACTTTCTTCTTCATACGCATCAGCCCCAGGTTCGTAGCTTGAGCAGCTTTAACTTTATCGATTAAAATCGGTTCTACTCGTATATTCGCCATCATCATGTGGGTCCCTGGAGTCTTTAACTCTATCTCCATCCTTTGCAAGTCATACAAAATGGGCCTTTGCGTTGACAATATCGCACTCGTACTCGCATATGATCTTCTACTCAATGCATCAGCCACTATGTTTGCTTTTCTAGGATGATATTGAATAGTGTGGTTGTAATCTTTCAACAACTCAAGCCAACGTCGCTGCCGCATGTTGAGTTCTTTTTGGGTGAAGAAATATTTGAGGCTTTTATGATCCGTATAGATCTCCATTTTCTCCCCATACAGGTAGTGTCTCCAAATTTTCAACGCGAATACGACTGCTGCCAACTCCAAATCATGATTAGGATAATCCCTCTCATATTCTTTGAGTTGTCGCGAGGCATAGGCTATGACTTTCCCATGTTACATGAGAACACATCCTAACCCTTTGCCTGAAGCATCACTGTAAATAACAAATCCATCCGAACCAGATGGTATTGCGAGCAGTGCGAAATGAGTCTCCTCTTGAGCTCTTGGAAACTCTTCTCGCATTCCTCGCTCCATACAAATTTTGTATCCTTAAAAGTCAACTGAGTTAATGAGTAGCGATTCGAGAAAATCCTTCCACGAATCTCCGATAATAACCAAATTAAGCCCCGTAAAGCTATGCACTTTGGTCACCGACTTGATTGCTCCCAACTTTGTATTGCTTCAATCATCGTCGGGTCAGCAGATACTCCATGTTTTGACACCACGTGCCCAAGGAATGCTACTTCCTCGCCGTAAATCGCATTTCTTCAGCTTGGCATATAACTTGTTTTCACGAAGCCTTTCAAGTATCAGCTTCAAATGGTGCTCATGATCTTCACGGCTTTTGGAATAAATGAGGATGTCATCAATAAAGACAACAACGAACTGATCCAAATATTCCTTGAATACTCGGTTCATCATATCCATGAAAGCAGCAGGAGAATTAGTCAATCCAAAAGACATGACTAAGAATTCATAATGCATGTCTTTGAGTTCGAAGGCGGTCTTTGGAATATCCTCGATTTTAATCTTCAATTTGATGATATCCGAGCGAAGGTCGATCTTTGAAAAGAATTGTGCTCCTTATGGCGGTCAAATGGGTCATCAATGCGAGGTAGCGGATACCTATTCTTGATGGTGACATGGTTCAATTCTCGGTAGTCAATACTGAAAGTCGCATACTCCCGTCTTTCTTTCTTTACGAATAAAAGCAGGAGCACCCCGAGGAGATGTCTTAGGGACGAATGAAACCAATGTCTAACAATTCTGTAGTTGGACTTTAAACTCACGAAGTTCAATAGGAGCCATTCGATATAGAGTTTTAGAAATGGGTTTTGTACCCGGTTCAAGGTCAATAAAGAATTCAACATCACGTTCTGGGGGTAGACCGGAAAGTTCTTCAGGAAATTCTCTAACAACAGAAATATTATCCAAATTTGACTTGTCTTTATTCAAATCCATAACATGGGCTAAGAAAGCTTGGCATCCGTTTTTCAATAAATGAATAGCTTTGTGGCTTGATATGACAGTGACTGATTTTAGTGGTTTAGTTGTTTGAATTCGTATGACAGGTTGGTTAGGAATATGAAAACTAACAACTTTACGAAAACAATCAATTTTGGCATGATGAGTGGTTAACCAATCAATCTCTAAAATCACATCAAAAGCAAGTATCTTTAAAGAGATAAGATCAACAGGTAATGTGATAGTGCCAACTTGGATCAAGCAAGATTTATAAACTGTAGATGTAACGAAGGTTTCACCCAACGGAGTTTCAACAGATAAGTTAAAGTCCAATTTCTCCGGAGTCAAGTTTAAACGTTGAGCACAAGCAGGAGAGATAAAAGAATGGGTAGAACCGGTATCTAGTAAGGTATAAACTTTGTAAGAATTCAAGATTAGCTTACCCGTGATCACCTCGTTCGGGTTCCTCATGTTTTGGCCAGTCACAACAAACGCTCTTCCAGGAACCGCTGATTTCGACTTATCCGGGACAACCCTTGGAGTCACCATCCCCGCTGAACTTGGTTTTGCTATAGAACAATCCCGAGCTATGTGACCTTCATTTCCACAGTTATAACATACTTTGGATTGTTGTGGGCAGTTTGGGCTGATATGTCCCTCTTTCCCGCATTTATAACATCTAACAGGCGGTCGTTCTCCTCCCCTAGAATTTGTTGTTGGTGCTGCTGTTGCTGCTGATGTCTTCCCGTCATTATTGAATCTCCTCTTTTTGAAATTTCCACTAGACTCATCTCTTCTTACCATCCGAGTGGTTACTGCTTTTGTCCGTATTCTTCCCTCCTTGCTGGTTATCATCGCTCTGATGATTGTTGTCACCGGTATGACCCTGGTTGTGATCCCTTGGTTGAGTATATTCATTATCTCGCTCTAGTAATTAAGCCATGTTGACAACATTTGAATACAGAGAAAATTTATGAGAGATAAGGTATTGATGAATCTCGGGTTTTAGACCTCTCAGAAACATCCGCGTCATACGTTCCTCATTCTCTACCAAATGAGGTGCAAACCTGGATAACTCCGCGAACTTTGCCTCGTACTGAGACACCGTCATGTTGTTCTATTACAGTCTAATAAACTCTACCTCCTTCATATGATGAATACTTTCAGGAAAGTACTTGTTATTGAATAGTTTTTGAAATCTTTCCCAAGACATGTTAAGTGCAATTTAATTTGGTAGTACGCTTCTGATTCCCACCAAAGATGTCTGCCTCACCACGGAATATAAAGGTGGCGAATGGAACCTTACATTCTCTCCGTGCATCCCAAGACATCGAATATCTTGGTAATTTGCTTGACCCATGTTTCTGCCTTAATTGGATCGGGCTTTCCCCAGAAATCTGGTGGTCCCAACTCCTTGAACTGCTTGGCTATGACAGACCGCACATTGCCATCATTTCTACCCGTATTTTGTACACGAGTCTCCCTCGTCTAATTTTTCATGAACTGAAAAAAGCTCCTAAACATTCCATCATTCATCGTTTGCTCGGTAGTGTTATTTACAGGAGGAATATTGCCTTCCTGTTGCACGTTCTCCTGGTTTGTGACTAAAGGTTGTTCCACAGTCTCATACACTCCATTGTTAACGTTCTCATCAGCCATTCTTAAATACTGCCATAAAATAAGGGTTAATTAAACAAATTAACATATCACATAATATCCCTATATTATGACCGACCAACAAATAAGCTTAGATAGGACACACTAGCGAAGGATTTACTCATCTCTCCCCTCCTAGTTCTATTCCCCGATATCCGCCAGAGACCATATCCCTAAGCTTTGATACCAACTGTGATGCCCCCAAAATAGGTATACAACACCTATTCTGAGTCGCCAAATAGATGGTACAGAAAGCAAACTACAACTTCAATAATACAATTGTCGTGCAAAATACGACAACACATACTGTGAGTTTAAATACAAATATTGTCTTCTAGACAATATCCACACCCAAATAAGTCCTCATTATAATTATTTATACACTATTTTACAGAAATAGTGAGGACTGCTAAAATATCTTTCTAGAACCATCACTCCATACCCCGACTAGATCCTGCTATGTTCTCACCTCCTGAGAAGAAAAATGGAACAAAAAGGAAAAGGGTGAGCTCAACTATCCTAGTAAAGAATATTATGAATAAGATAATATACAACAAATTATCATTAGTCCTCAACAGGAAAAAATATGATAGAATATAGTAGACAGCAAGTTTTAGATCAATATTCTGCAGCGGAAATAACAATCCATTAGAAGAGTCATGTAGAGAATGAATTCTACTATCTTCTAAGATTTAAAAGTCCATCATCAACATTTTATTCCTATAACAACAATCAATATACATCTTTAATCAAATATTCATCTTTGCACTACAGGCCAAAGATATTCATTTGTATCACCAGTTGGTCATGTTCATCTCAACACCTGTTCATCTTTGCACTACGGTCCAAAGATATTCATCAGTTAATCATTCATCTTTGCACTACAGGCCAAAGATATTCAGCAAAATCATCATTTAGGACTGAGGATGATGAAAAATATTTCAAAGAAAACGAATCCAGTGAGACAGAAGGACAAATATTAGGAATTCGTATAACAGTTTATCCAAGATCAATAATACTTCATAATAATCAATTGTGAAGTAGAATTCAAAAATAACGATCAAAACATGGATACAATCAAAGATAGTAGCCAAAATAGACATCTTGGACAAAAAGGAAAATTATTATTTTTGGAGAATAGTGTCGTATTCGTGAATAGTGCCGTATACGTGAATAGTATCGTATACGTGAATAGTAACCCCGACACAAAAAGGTTCTAAATTTGATTAAAAAGTTCACCAATATTTTGGCATAATGATATTGAAGAAAATAATATCATTTAAGAAGAAAATAACACCCCTTACCTCAAAATAACGGTACTTCTGATCGGAATATCGGATAGAAAGTCTAAGAAAACTTGTACCGAACAGCAACTCTCAAAGTATTAAAATACTCACAAAAATATACCGATAATCTAGAGAGAAAGAAAACTTGTTTACGGTGTGATTTTCAATTCTAACCTAAGCATCTATTTATAGGAAATGTTGTTAGAGCATATAGGAGACTAAAATAGTAGAATATTATTATTTCTTTCTTTTCATTCAACGCATGCTAGGTTGGACATTTAATACCAACCATCTTTGAACAAAATCAGCAGCCCACATGTTTCAAACAAGAGTGGGTCCCACCCATAATTTAATAAAAAATATTTTATTTTCTGAAACTTCAATAATTCATAGAAAATAGCCCGTTTATCAAAAAAATACGAATTTTATGTCCATTCTGCCTAAAATCGAATTCTCTACAACTTTGTAGCTTTGAGTTTTTCCAAATTCCAAATACAAAATATCTTAAATCCACAAACGGGTTATTTTTAATACTTTCATTCTGACAAAATACTGATAAAACACCTCAGCATTAATTCCTTCATTAATAACCACATAAAATAAATAAATCCATCATTTATATCAAATAAATATTTCATTATCATATAAATCAATAATTAATTATTCACAAATAATATTACGAATCACAATTATGACAACTAAGTAGTTCCCGGAAAAGAGGGGCTTTCAATAAGGATTTCTCCTTCTTTGGCCAAGTAATTAGGTGACCAAACCTCTCATTGATGAACTTTCTAGACATTGCCAATAATGCTATCTAATAATATTATTCAAATAATATGAATTATTGATCGATAATGGGAAATCTTGTCTTGATGACAATTATTGAAACAATAATAATATAAACTAACAATGCAAAGCAATTATTGAATCAATAACATAAAATATTGAGCGGTAAATTCATCGTAACAATTATTGAGTAGTGCCTTCTTACGCACGAATCAATAATTCAACAATCTTTGCTGTAATACCGGTGTCTTCTTGTTGCAATCATGCGACATATTCTTGTATTTTAACCACAAGGTAATCCAACAGTGTTAACGGTAACAATTACGCCATTATTTATAAAACTTAAACTTTGTTGTTTTCTTCATCCGAAAGTTATTCCGTTATGGGGCCCACAATTGACTGTGTCATCGTACGGATATTCCTGACAAAAAGAATATTCCACGACCAAACGAATATTCCCCGACAAAAGGAATATTTTATAACCACTTGCTTATTTTACAAAATTTGCACATTTCACCCATAACCAAAACATTATATCAAATTAACACCTTATTAATTTAGAATAATGAATAGAGAAAATTCAATTTTATTTTTAATAAGTTGGGGTCTTACAACAGTATCCTATATACATATGTCATAATGACATAGTTAGTCACAACCACTTTACAAACATAACTAAGTACGTTCATCATGTAGGTTTGATTATTTAATCACATAATCAAATTATAAAACAAGTTAATTGTTAATAACATGTTCATTCTAGATATAGAAATATTAAAATCATAATTTAACAGTCCTATTATTAACACATAACCATTCCTTTAGACTTTGAGTACAAAATTAACATTGTCAGACCATTCCGCTAACTTTCGCGATGCGGCGCCCACGATTTATATTGTGGTTCGATTATTCATGAGGTGGTGATAGTCTTCTTGATGCCACATTATACTACTAAAGGTAGCAGTATATGCTGGCTAAATCGCGATCTCAACGATGACTTAAGCAATAGTATGAACAAAAGCCAATTTTGGCCTACAAGCTACTTTCTAACAGTCTAATTAACATGTAATTCATATAGAGACTTCATATAAACATAATTCAAAGACTCTTAACATGTTTCTACCCATAAAACAACATAAACAACGAATTTACAACATACAATTCCACTATTTTTGATAAAAACTCATTTTTTGATGTTTTTAATGAAAATAAACACTGTGATTTTGTTTTTCAACCAAAACAGTTAATTCAAAGCATTTTATCAATGTTTATACATACTTTATCAAATTCAATAGTCAATTTATCAACTAAGCAACTAATTAACCATTAATTTCTACCTTAAACTAAACAATATATATTCACAAAAACTCTCTGTAAAAATAGCTTTTCTTCACAACCCATACATAATATAAATTTTTTGACTATTCTCAATTATAGCTTAAGAAAATAGTTTAACAACACTAGATTATCATATAAAATCACATACATAACAAAAAAATTCAACTTCTACAAAACTTTTATGGAGAAAATTCGGAGAGAGAATACAACTATAACTTTGAAAAGAAAAACAATAATAGAGTTTAGATGATACCTTGTTTGAAGAAGATGATGGCCAACCCTTTTGATTCTCAAGCTTCTTCTTCTCTCCAATTCCCTAGCCTTTCTTCATCTCTTCTTTTCTCTCTGTAAACTCTCTTCTCCTCTCTATTCTAATTCTACGTCTTAGAATATAACGTATAAGATATAATATATATTAATTATATAATATAAATATAATATAACTGATATCAGTTATCCAGGTTTTGAAAACCAAAAGCCATAAGGCTTGTTTGGCTAACCACTAAAAAAATAATCAATTAATCCTTATGCCTTATTTGGTAAAACTCAATTAGAATAAAGACTCAATAGGCATTAGGCCTTGTTTGGCAAAACTGAATTAAACTCCTTTAAGTTATTTTAATAACTCCTTTATAAAAGGTTATTTGTCACACTTTTATTTAATTAAATTAATTCTAATAATAATTTATTAAATTACTTTAACACATAAATCAATACCACAAAATTATAATTTTCTATATAATTATAACTTTATTTAATCAACTAACACATCCTTTTAATTACAAATTCAAATAAAAGAATAATAATTCAATTAATCAAAACTCTCTAACTTAATAATTAAATTAAATTAGCATATAATAATTAATTTCCTTATTTATTTATTTAACGAATAATTAACAATTATTCAACAATGAACACATCCATTAAATACTTAAATAATTTAATAAATATTTAATATAACAGTTAAAAATTCTGGAATGTTACACCAGGTCTAGCGTAATCCGCACAAACAGGATATTCCAATAGAATAATAAAGAATGGAATAACAAAGAATTCACTATGCATGCGATAGACCGCACAGACAGGTTATTCCAACATAATAATAAAGAATGGAACCAGGTCTAGCGTAATCCGCACAGACAGGATATTCCACCAGAATAATAAAGAATGGAATAACAGAAGAATTTCACCATATATGCGATTGCAGATAGGCAAAGTTATTCAACATAATAATAAAGAATGGAATAATGTAAGCTCTTCATGAATCTGAAAGAAATAATACCCCTTACCTTAGAAAGAAAGTGGATACTAGAGTATAGAGGTATCAGACTTCTCTTCTTCTTTCTCTCTATAATAATTGCTCTAAAGCTTTAGTGAATTGGTGATAAATGAAGGAAGAATGAGATTCTATTTATAGGAAAATATAGTTTCGATAATTGCATGTTTTGGGGCTCAAAATATTACAGTATAATACCTTCCTCTTTTTCTTTATTTTTAATTTAGTCCTACAATTATTATCAAACTTGCACCACCTCCCCTAATTGTAAATAATGTGAATCAATAGTTCAATCATGTGAATCAATAGTTATAATCATGTGAAAATACGAATTACAGTATAGTACCTAAATCTATACCTCTATTTTTAACTTAGTCATGCAAGAATTATCAATCTTGCACCAACTCCCCTAATAGTACAAGAATGTGAATCAATAGTACACACATGTGAATAAATAGTTATAATCATGTGAATTAATAGCAATTAATTGCTCATTTATTCGATTAATTACCCGATTGGTCAATATAACCTCCAGACATCAATTATTATCGAAATAAATGTCGATTTCCACTAACACTAACAATCCCAACACAATGGAAATATTTTTCTCAAAAATTTTATTTTTGAAATTTCAAAGTTTGACTTTTTCTAAAAAAGTCAACTGTTGACTTTTTTGACCAAAAGTCAACCCGGACAAATTTTGTGTTTATAGTCTATTTCTACTAATTTCATCACTCTGAACTCAAATATTACGTCCGCGTCTCCAAATTCAACTCCAAACTCAAATTCAATTTTTAATAACATTCATCATTAATATTATAACTCACAATATTTAACAACAACCATGTCGTTCCCAGGAAAGAGAGGGCTTTCCGATAAGAATTTCTCCTTATTGGCGCGCAATTAGATGACCAAACCTCTCATTGACAGAACTTCTAGACATTATAAATATTGCAATTTAATAATATGAATAACTTTGTCGTCTCAATTATTGATTTAATAATATAACATTTTATGCAGATGATACTGTGACAATAATCGAATCAATAATATGAGAGATATGATGCAGCAATTACTGTATCAATAATTGAGTATAACTGAGTGACTTCTCACATAAGCATCAATAATTAATACAGTGTGTTACTATGCAACCACGCGTATTACTGTACTTTTACTATCGGGTAGTTCAACAATTTTAACGATAACACTTTCGCCGTTATTTTTAATAAAGATAACTATCGTTTTCTTACTACGATAATACTTCCATTGTGGGGTCCACCAATGATTGTGCCGTCGTACGAATATTCCCTGTTAAAACGAATATTCTCCGACCAATCGAATATTATATAACCACTTGGTTACTTTGCAAAATTTGTAAATATTACCCACAACTATAACATTATATCAAATCCACACCATAATATTCAAAAAAAATATTTTGAGAAAATTAAATCTTTATTCATAAAATTTGGGGTCTCACAATCTCCCCTCCTTATGAAATTTTGCCCTCGAAATTTACGTACGTACCTGGTATGCCGAAGAGGTGAAGATACCTTGACTTCATTTCATATTCCAACTCTTTAGGTATAACCTTTGAGTGTTGAATACGATCCTTCTTATCCAAGATTTTAACACGTATCTCCCCATACGTTAAATCTTCTATTATCTCGTCTAGTTCTAATTTAATAACATGGTTCGGGTTATCCACATATTTATGTAACATCGATACGTGAAAAACGTTATGAACACGCGACATACTTGGTGGTAAAACGAGTCTATAGGCCACAGTTCCTACTCCATCGAGGATTTCAAATGGGCCAATTAAATCGAGGGTTGAGATAACGCCTTCTTGAACCTTCTTCTTCACATTCATCAGATTCGGGTGTGTAGCTTGAGCGGCTTTAACTTTATCGATTAAAGTCGATTCTACTCGTATATTCGTTATCTTCACGTGGGTCCCTAGATTCTTTAACTCTATCTTCATCATTTATAAGTTATACAAAATGGGTTTTTGTGTTAACAACATCGCACTCGTAAAAGCATACGATCTTCTACTCAACACGTCAGCTACCACGTTCGCTCTTCCACGATGATATTGAGTGGTATAGTCGTAATCTTCAACAGCTCGAGCCAACGTCTTTGGCGCATAATACGTTCGTTCTAGGTGAAGAAATATTTAAGGGTTTTAAAAATGGGTTTTGTACTGAGGTCAATACAAAATTCGATTTCACGCTCTAGGGGTAAACTAAGAAGTCTTCAGGAATACGCCAGGAAATTTATTAACAATAGAAATATCATTCAAAACTGTTACCCTCATCCAAGACTTGGATAACACATCACATTGATATCTATCAACTTGCCACCGTTATTCACGACGTCCCCTACGGATATTCTAGCTTTGGTGTATTCCAAGACTTGGAAGTCACCAGCGAAAGGCTCAGGGCTCTTTACTTATGGCTTGATATGACAATGATTGACTTTAGTGGTTTGGTTTCTTGAATTCACATAACAGGTTGGTTAGGAATATGAAAGCTAACAACCTTACGAAAATAATCGATTTTAGCATGATGAGTAGTTAACCAATCAATCTCTAAAATCACATCAAATGCAAGTATTTTCAAAGAAATAAGATCGACAGGTAACGTGAAAGTGTCAATTTGAATTAAACAAGATTTATAAATAGTGGAGGTAATGAATGTTTCTCCTAACAGAGTTTTAACAGATAAAAGAGTCAAGTTCAAACATTGAACACCACTAGGTGAAATAAAAGAGTGGGTAGAACCGGTATCGAATAAGGTATAGACTTCGCAAGAGTTTATGATTAACTTACCCATGATAACTTCATTCGGGTTCCTCAATAAATGCTCTCACTTAAACTACCGAGTTTGACTTGTCTGACATCCTTTGGCATCACCATCCTAGTTAGACTTAAATTTCCTATAGAGTACATTCCACCCTTAATTGCTTCGCCACATTCCTGATCCATGATTCGAATCATTACTCTCTGATCCATATCGAATTGGGGTTGACCGTTCTGCACCGGGTAATTCCCAATTCAATGTTGGATTCTCCCAATTTCTGTCCAAAAAGCGAAATCCATTTCATCTATTTTGGCCTTATTAGATCGGACGTCTTTTTCTACAATATCAACACGTCATGCGGCTTTTACCCATGCATCATCTATTTTCATTCGTTCATTTTCTTCTTCTTTTATCAAAACCTTGATCATAGCTTATTCTCATATTCCAGCTCTAATATCTTACACTCTGCCAAAGAGTGCTTCTGTTCAAGCATCGCACATCGGGTAACACAATTTTGAATTATTGCATCCCTTTGCTCCACGACCGCCTGCCGTTCTTCAGCCTGCTCTTCTAACTTATGAATACGATTTTGTAATCCTAAATTTTGATCATAAAATTCTTCTAATAAATTCTCCTCATCTTCCTTTTCTTCCTCTTCTTCTCACTCTAAAATTGCTACCCTCGCAACTAGCTCAAAGGTAATTTATTAGTTCTTCACTCACCACGTAGATATCTCTAATTTCTTCTTATTCGACATCACATTAACCTGGTTGGTGATTAAAGGTGTCTCAACGATCTCATGTGCTTCATTGCTGATATCAACATTTTTAGATGCCATTTTCAAACACTGCCACAAAACAAGGGTTAATTAACATATCACATATTATCCCTATACTCCGATCGACCAATTAAATACCAAATAAACTTAGGTAGGTCATACTAGCGAAGAATTCCTCTCTCTCCCTCCTAGTTCTTGTCTCACATCTCGGCCGAGGATCATATCCCTAAGCTTTAATACCAAGCTGTGGCGCCCCAAAAAGCGGTATACATCACCCATCTTGAGTCGCCAAATACATGGTACAAAATTCAAATACAACTTAATTATACAACAGTCGTGTAAAATACGACAAAACATAATCTAAGAGTTTTAATAAGAATATTGTCATCTAGACAATATCCACACTCAATGGAGTCCTCATTACATTTATTGACACGCTATTTAACAGAATAGTGGGGCTACTAATGCTATCATCTGGACCGTCACTCCATTCCCCGATTAGTCCCGGCTACATTCTCATTTCCTGAAGAGAACAGTGAAGAAAGGGTGAGCTCAACTAGCCCAATAAGAAATATTATGACTAAGATAATGCAGAATAAATTATCATTAGCCTTCAACAATGTTAAACTGATAAAATACAATAGACATCAAGTTTAACTGCAGCGGAATAAACAATCCATTAGAAGAGTCAAGTAGAGCATGATATCTACTATCTTCTATGATTTAAAATGTTTTCATTAATTTTTATCGCTGAAACTCGGCTTAATAAACAAACCACATCATCGAGTCATCCCTACACTACGGGCCAAGGATATTCATTAAATAATCAATGGTCATGACTATACCGAATAATCCCTGGTCATAATCATACCAAAAATTGTCCATCAATGCACTACACAAACTCATCGAGGACTTTTACCGCATCATTTATAACATTATAGGTCATGATTATACCGAATAATCCCTGGTCATAATCATACCAAGTCCATTTATGCACGTAAGCCAAAGATGACTTTCGTCACAATATAAGCATAAGGATGATGACAATGACATAATAATTAAATAAAACAAGTTCAAGAATAAATTTTAAAGATTTATAAGTTAATTTATCTTGAAATCAATTACGTCCAAATTGTCAACATGATACTGCTTTGTGGAGTAAAATTTAAGAATGCTCAGAAGAATATTTCCATGAAAAGATACCGGATGAAGCGCAAATATCCAGGATATTCTACTAATTTCATGGATTATAGAAGCCAAAACTTTAACCAAATGAGTATCATAGTATATATGAAACTGCAAATGGATTTTCACTCGCTATGCGGTAATCCACGTACACAAATCATTTCCATAATTTAATAAGGAATGAATACAAAGGATCATTCACCATGCATGTGATAATCCACATAGAAAGGTTATTCCAACAGAATAATAAAAAATGGAACCATGTAATGTGTAATCCGCACAGACAGAATATTCCAACAGAATAATAAAGAATGAAATAATAGAAGAATTCACCATGCATGCGATAGACCGCACAGACAGGTTATTCCAATAGAATAATAAAGAATGGAACCAGGTTTAGGGTAATCAACACAGACAGGATATTCCAACAGAATAATAAAGAATGGAATAACAAAGAATTCACCATGCATGCGATAGACCGCACAGACAGGTTATTCCAACATAATAATAAAGAATGGAATCAGGTCTAGCGTAATCCACACAGAAAGGATATTCCAACAGAATAATAAAGAATGGAATAACAGAAGAATTTCACCATGTATGCGGTGCCGCATAGAGCGAGTTATTCAACATAATAATAAAGAATGGAATAATGAAGCTCTTCTCTCTGAATGAATCTGAAAGAAATAATACCCCTTACCTTAGAAAGAAACTGGATACTGGAGTAGAGAGGTGGTAGACTTCTCTTCTTCTTTCTCTCTATAATTTCTCGCTATAATAATTGCTCTAAAGCTTTAGTGAATTAGTAAGAAATGAAGGAAGAAAGAGCTTCTATTTATAGGAAAATATAGTTTCGATAATTGCACGTTTTGGAGCTCGAAATATTACAGTATAATACCTTCCTCTTTTTCTTCATTTTTAATTTAGTCCTGCAAGTATTATCAAACTTGCACCACCTCCCCTAATAGTAAATAATGTGAATCAATAGTTCAATCATGTGAATCAATAGTTATAATCATGTGAACATACGAATTACAGTATAGTACCTCCATCTATACCTCCATTTTTAACTTAGTCATGCAAGTATTATCAATCTTGCACCAACTCCCCTAATAGTACAAGAATATGAATCAATAGTACACACATGGGAACAAATAGTTATAATCATGTGAATTAATAGCAATTAATTGCTCATTTATTCGATTAATTACCCGATTAGTCAATATAACTTCCAGACATCAATTATTATCGAAATAAATATCGATTTCCACTAACACTAACAATCCCAACACAATGGAAATATTTTTCTCAAAAATTTTATTTTTGAAATTTCAAAGTTTGACTTTTTCTGAAAAAGTCAACTGTTGACTTTTTTGACCAAAAAGTCAACCCCAACAAATTTTGTGTTTATAGTCTATTTCTACTATTTTTATCGTTCCAAACTCAAATATCACGTCCGCGTTTCCAAATTCAACTCCGAACTCAAATTCGATTTTTAATAACATTCATTATTAATATTATAACTCATAATATTTAACAACTAGGTCGTTCCTAGGAAAGAGGGGGCTTTCTGATAAAGATTTCTCCTTATTGGTAGCGCAATTAGATGACCAAACCTCTCCTCGATGTGAACTTCTAGACATTGTAAATATTGCAATTTAATAATATGAATAACTTTGTCGTCTCAATTATTGATTTAATAATATAACATTTTATGCGAGATGATCTTGTGACAATAATCGAATCAATAATATGAGAGATATGATGCAAAGAATTCTTGTAGCAATAATTGAGTATAAGCGAGTGACTTCTCACGTAAGCATCAATAATCAATACTGTGTGCTTACTTATGCAACCACAGCATATTATTTGTACTTTTTTACTAGGGTAGTTCAATGGTTTTAACGGTAACACTTTCGCCGTTATTTTTAATAAAAGATAACTCTGTCATTTTCTTACTATGACAATACTTTCGTTGTGGGGTCCATCAATGAATGTTCCGTCGTATGAATATTCCCTGTTAAAACGAATATTCCCCGACCAATCGAATATTATATAACCACTTGCTTACTTTGCAAAATTTGTAAATATTACCCACAACTATAACATTATATCAAATCCACACCATAATATTCAAAAAAAATATTTTGAGAAATTTAAATCTTTATTCATAAAATTTGGGGTCTCACATATGCAGAGGTTTCCCCGTGTTTTATATACGCCTCCTTCTCTTACTAGGTCAAACCAAGGCCTTGGTTGTGCAGGAAGCTGGACTGGCGCCACTGGCTTTGCCAAGTAAGTCGTGGTTGGTATTTAACGCCATGTAAACTTGAAAGATCGAGCTGTATTTGCTGCAGCTGAGCCCATAAAGGAATAATGGTCACTGTGGTATGAAGCTTACGTCGATGAAGGTCGAGGGAGGTGGCGGCCATGGCTGGCTTTAAAGTGGGCTTTTAAGTATGCAGCTTACTATATCGTAAAAGGACTATTTTGCCCCCTATATGCTAGAAAACACCTGATAAGCCCTGCATTACATTGATTAAGCATAATAACACTAATATCATATAAATCTATATAAATCAACGAATTCAGGCAATTATTTAAATCATAGATTCGCGGGTATCCTGCAGTTTACAAGCTTCGAGATCTACTATCCTACAGACTACGATTCTGCCTTGATAGTTCTCGAGCATTCCTAAACTCTCCTGGAAGACTATGATTTTTGGTGTAGTGCTCGACGATCAGACATGCCTATCTATTACATTATAAGATCAACCTAACAAGCTTGATATTTCTATATTTATACTCCTTGTACATCATCTTTTTAAGGACTTTACAAAGTTGTTTTGCTTATGTAGGATCAACCTAACATATTTGATCAATTCATTCTAAGTCCTCGTACATATGTTCCTATTATCTATCAAAGGACTTTACAGCGTTTCTTAATGCAAGTATACTTGCATATTCATTCATTTATATCATAATCAAATCGTATAAAAATAGGAATATCATTCACATGTTTATTCCTGACAAAAATTATAATTTATAATGGAAATTATATTTATATGACAAATGTTAATTTGAGTTATTAATTTAATTGAATTAGTTTGTATAATTGTGTGACGTAAGAATCATATTATAAGAAAAATATAAATATAAACTAGAATCCTAATCTAAGGTGTAGCCAAACATGGCCTTATGGCCTTTGGCATATTATAACTGATAAGTTGTGTGGTTTTTTTAACTGAAGTACATGGTTTATATGTATATCAGTTGTGTATTTTCCTAAGGCTAAAAAACAGAGAATATAGAGAGAAAGAAACACAAAGATTTAAAGAAGAAATTGAGAGAGAGGAAATTGAGAGTTTTGCTGTGAATTGGGAGTCAAGAGGAAGAAGAAGGATTGTTGAAACCTTGTGACCATCTTTGCTAATCTACAACAAGGGATTAAGGTATAATCTATTCCTAATTTTCTAGTTATTTTCCTTCAATATTTAGTCTCTGTGATATGAGTTTTGTTGAATTGTTGCTTAAAATATTGATTATATGAGTATATAATCTGATAATTATCATATATAAGTAATCTCTAGTGGCCAAATTCATGGAATTAGTTTGTAGAAGAAAATTTAATTAACAGTGTTGTATATAAAAGTGGATTATTGTGACCAAAAAAATTTATGTTCAATCCTTGCTATAATCTGTAAAGTGGTTGTGAATTGTCTTAGTATGTCAAGAAACAAAAATAATGTAATTTGAATAAATCAAAATGGTTGAAAATCGAAGTAGTGGTGACTGATTTCGTTATGTATGATAAAACATGAAAATTGGTATGAACTTGGAATTGGAGACCTTAAATTGGTTGTTAAAGTGGTTTGTGATGTTCGAATTGCTTTATAAATATTTGGTTTTGAGTTTATAAAGCTTATAAACATCTGGATTTGGTTAATTTGGTGTGGGGTGAAGAAATTAGAATTTTTAGTTAAGAACAGATTCTGAATTCGTGTTCTGGAAAACTGAATCTGGTGTCCAGTGACTGCCAGCGTGGGCGTCTTTGGATCAGGAAGGTAACTAAAGGTGCTTGGCCGCATGCCAAATGGTCAAACAGACCCGATAATGAAGCTATTAATGATATAGGCGATGAATGTTAACCTAACTTATTTTAATGATTGTAGAGAAACCTAAAACATGTTATAAGACATAATAACATATTGTAATCACAAAGTTGAAACTATAGGTTATGAATTAATAAGTTTTGAAAGTCTGTAATGTGATGTCATGAGAATTGGAGTTGTTTTGCAATCACCGTGTTGTGTACTATAATATAATTGGGAGTTCAGGTTCATGGTACATAAATGATTGGGATAGTCAGATCTTAAGTTAAAGATTACAGACATGATGTGACGCCCCCAAATTCAGGTACTTGAAACCCGAACTTGGTGCTTCACGATACCATTTCTATGTGCAAAATAATACAATAATATAGATAACAAACTTAATTTACATATGCATCAAAGTCTATTCCCAGGTACGAGACCTTTAAACATTCATTACATCATAGATAATAAGTATCATTGTCTTAATAAACTATAACTATTACACAGAATATTATAAATCTCATTCGAATAGCTTTCCTTTCCCTTTGTTCTTGCCTGAGCCTTCAGGTTGATCATACTTAACTGAAAACATTTAATTTAAGCAAGAGTGAGCATTTGGGTGCCCAACAAGTAATAGAAATAATAAATAATAGCTGAAAGAATTAAACATTTTCTTTGAATAACACTTATACAACAAATCAATAGTTGTGAAGTAAGCTGAACCAATAATAACAACATGTCAATTCTATATCAAATTTGTGAAACTACGTACTGACTATAACTGGAGATTAGTCGACAAACTATGAACATTATTTTCTTTTTCAAAAAGGTTTAAACAGAACATCATCTGTATACCGTCATAACTTACAGGCACGGGGGTGATCAGCTCGTTATGCCCTGTATTGATCAATACTACATGCAAGAACGATATTATCGTTCATCTAATCCACCTTAGGTGCACAAAAGTTTTCTCATGTTCAGGATGTTCATACTTAGTCGGGAATCTGAACCAAAACAATCTGGTTAGATACAATAAAGTTCTATCTTGTTCAACAATATTTTTGAGTTTGTGTCTAGCCAAATCAAATAGCTTAGAAGGCTTTTAAGTCAACGTATACATACTGGAAATCAATAAGTATGTATCAACATGTGATTAAATACAATGATTATCCAAGTGGGGACACTTGTATAACCATAATCAGAAATTAACGAACAGAATAAATATCTGAATTATAATGTGATACTGTATTGATAAATAACGATTGGATAATTTAAGAACTTGTATGAATATGAATGATTGGATACATAATTGATAACAATAGAGTTCATAATCTGGCATAATAATAATAATAAAATTTTGAAATATTCTTACTCACATCCATTGCATAAAGTAAATGCAAAGGTAGGATACTTGCATAATAAAAAGGATAGTTCAGATACTTGCTCAATAATAATTGGAGTAAGTTTAGGAAACTTGTCTGAGCTGCTGCTTACAATAATGCAACTTAGTTTTATCTTTTATATAGAAACCCAGCATTAATAACATCATTCGTTTGATTAGAATAATATATCATATCACATAGCACTGCTATTTGCAGTCAACATTTAACCTAATCACATTGTTACGCAGTTTAACAGTCATTGATTCACTAACAAACACATATCTAGTCAATTTATCTAAGTCTAGACCAATTTCTAAAGTATTTCGGTGTACCGACGGCTTTATCGGATAATTATCGAGTCTAAAACTCTATTCTATAGTTCAATATTCGATTAGATAATTTAAATGTCAGTCATATTACCTTTCATAGCCTTATAATAATTTTTAAATAATTATAATAATTTATCATGATTTTTCAAATATCGTAATCATTATAAAATAATTTAAATATTAAATAATTCTATTACCATTAATATTTAATTAATATTAAATTATTAATGAAACCATTACGAAAATATTAAAGTTATTTATAATAACTCAAAATATTTCTAAAGTATTAATATTACCCATAAATGATTTTTAAAACATTAAAATCATTTTTAAATAATTACCATTAATATTTAATTATTAATGTATTATTCATCAAAATATTAAAAGTCATTTATAATAACTTAAAATATTTTTACTTCATTTATATCCTTTTTAAATGATTTTAAATCAATAAAACCATTTTTAATTTATTTATTCAATATAATTATTAAATAAATTAAATATCATTAATATAAAATTATTAATGAAATTTACCTTTAAATATCAAAGTTATATTTTATAACTTTAAATATTCTTAAACTATTTATTTTTATTTAAAAATGATTTTTATAATAATAAAATCATTTTAAATTAATTTATTTAATATAATTTCTAAATAAATCTAATATCATTAATATTAAATAATTAATGAAATTTGTCTTAAATTATTAAAAGTTATGTTTTATAACTTAAAATATTACTAAATACCTTATTATTATTTAAAATGATTTTTAATATAATAAAATTATTTTTAATTAATTTATTTAGTGCATTTATTAAATAAATTAAATACCAATAATATTCAAATAAATACTAATATTTATGAAAAATATGTCAAATTATTAAAAGTTAATTTCTATAACTTAAAATAATTTTTTGTAATTTTCAGAAATTATTTTCTATTTTTAAATAATTTTTAGAAAGTAAATTAATTAAAATTAATAAAACTGTCGCTATAGGTCTTTAGCGACAGAAAGTGAAGTCTAATGTGTTCTTGAGCCTTCAAAGTCAGTTTTCGAGTTGGGTAGTTTGACCATTGATAAATTCCAATCTATGAGGTTTCTGGGCAAGGTAATAATCACAACTTGTAGTATTAATGTAATACTACAAGTGTATAACAATATCTGGGTCAGATTATAACATAGATGCAAGATATAAGGCTTTGAACTCATTTTCAGACCTGTTCTTGGTTTTCTGGGTTACCCAGAAAACTCAAGACAGTTCTTAGGTACCACTTTTGGGCTTCCACAACTTGATTTCCCGTTACGTTTTTGGTGGTTTAAGGGTTTCAGATCGTAGTAAGAATGTCCAGGAAAAGATCTATTACACTTAATTAGTCTAAATACATCATACCCACCAGATCTAAGCCGGTCAAACCTTGTCAGAGCCGTGTTCTTGATTTTCTGGAATTTCCAGAAAATTCAAATCATGTTCATACTGCCTACTTTGACCGTTTATTACTTTGATCATGTTTGTCATTTGGGTGATATAAAGGCTTGAATCTGTGGTCAATATAACATATTATAACAATGATACAACAAAACATACAAATCAAATAACACAATATAGATTGGGTCTCATGAACAAGTTGTCAGACCCATCTGGGTAACTTCTGGGTTACCCAGAAACAGAAACTGAATGGTCAGCACATTTTGACATATTACTACATCTTATCCACTGCTTTCTAAGGTTCAAGAATGTGCTGGACTTGTAGTCCTCATGTCATACTATAATATAGATACCTTTATACATCATAATGACTTGATGTAAGTGAGATCAAGGTCATTAAAGTCAACGCTGTAACGAACACGTTCTTCAGTTTTTTGGGTTTCCCAGAAAATTAATTTCGTGTTCAGTCAATGAACTTTGATCTTGAATAACTTCTGATATACATGCTCAATGGTCATGAAACCACTTTTAGAATACTAACAACATTACATACAACAACTTTAAACCTTTAAAACACCAAAACAACAATCAAAAAAAGATCTAGGAGACCTGACATTCGGTTGTCAGACACAAATTCCAGTTTTTTCCAGATTTTGAAAAATAACAAATTCGAGCCTCTAGATGTTATGGATCTAACATCTATCAACCCAGATCACTTTGTTAGACTCCAAACAACATGTTTTAACATTAAATCATAACATCTAACATGGCCTTCAAGATCAGATTATAAAATAGGGTTCATACCTTATTATGAACAAATTTTGATTCCTTGACTACTGATTTATTATGTGAGTTGGTGGGGCTGATTTTAGTGACTGAAATGCTAGTAGAATTCATGGGTTTAAGCTTGAGAGAGTTTGGCTAAGTGTTTATTGCACAAATGAGCTTTGTTTTGCTTTTCTCTCTCTTGAATCTATCTAATCCTTGATGTAATGAACTTAGATGTTAATAGTTGATGTGCTGGTGTTGTAGCTTATAGCTAGGTTAGGGAAATGATGACTTTCAAGATATGGTAGGATTTTCTAGCAATAATTCACCAAATGGGACAAAAAGAGTAAAATGGTAATTTCGCTTACAATTTTAAGGGTATTCTTGGCCATGACACTTGAATCTAGGGTTTCATTACTAGAATTTAAATCTTAAAGTTTCCCAAATAATTACTAGGGTTTGAAAAATTAAAATTAGAGTATAATAAAATTTTAATTAAAACACACTAATTAAAATTAGGGTTTTCAATAGAAATTAGGGTTTACATAATTAGGGTTCCTTAATCTTATTAGGGTTCCCAAAATTAACAATTAGGGTTTCTTAATTAACATTACAATAATAATTAGGGTTTCTAATTTTAGCAAATTAGGGTTTTTAATTAATAATTAGGGTTTTTCCTAATTAACAGAAATTCTATAATACACAATATAATTCATATAACACAATTACTACTCAGTCTTAAACTCATAACTGAGTTTAACAATTAGGGTTTGATAACATAATATAAGGGTTATGACATAATTTATCATAATTGACCAACCATTATCAGTCTACACATATACAGTATATATTTATAGCACTGAAAAATCAAAATATAATTAATATTATATTATTATTCTCATCCCTTGATAAAAATCTAAATTTAGGGTTTGGATTCCATATCTGACTTATCTTTCATATACAACATTAATAATTAAGTTAAAATAATTAACTTAAATATTACGAACAAATTCATATAATAAAATATTTATTATTATATTTTTAATATATATTATTTAAATAATATAAAATCATGTTTTCATGGAAAATAATTGATAAAAACATTTTCGCTACAAAAATTAATTACTATAAAAATATAATTTGTAATGATCAATAATTCTAAAATTATTTATAATTTTTAGGTACTAAATATATTTGCATTTATCATACACATTACTTGACACTTATTCTCATCATTAAAATAAAAAAAAAAATTAAAAAAAATTATATGCAAAATTTCTTATTTATTTATATGAAAAATATCGGGTTATTACACATGACTAAAACGAAAAGTAAACAAATGAAGTTAACGTTAATATAGCTAATTGTTATTGTGATTCTAATGATATATGTAGGGTATTTGGCGAATGTTTATTATACTTGTGTAGATTATGCATGAGGCAAGTTCTCTAACCTCAATTTTTCATTGTGCAAGCTCTTGTATTCTAATTCTTTTACCTTGAGCAAGTTTCATATTCCTAACTTGATATCGTTACGCAAGTTCCTAAAACTTAAATCTTTTATTGAGCAAGTTCCTAACTCTTGTTTCTTGCTACTCAAAGCATAAACTGTTCAAGTTCATTGTCTCAAATGAGTTTTCTAACTCTTTTTGATATAATACTTTGTACACATAATGTCTATTCAATTGTATATTGTTGATATTCAATCTTTGACTTAAGTATCATTGTTCAATATTATATTATCGTGTTGAACCTTCGAATAACTAATAAATCTTTATTGATTGGACTAATCCATAATTGATATTCTAAAATTCTAAAATCATTGTTAAGCTATTCCAAACTAAACTTTCTTTAGTGTGGAAATCCTAAAGTCAAACTGAGATGAATAACCCTAATATAGGGGATAATGTACGCGTTAGCGTTTAGATGTTTGTGCACAATACAAGGTACGAAGGGCTGATCCCCTTAAGTATGAAAAAAAAGGTCTGTATAGTCTAACGACTGTTAAAGGTTGAAGTAAAAATACTTAGTAACCTTGAGGCATAGTTCATGGTCTTAAGACCCTCAAATATAAATCTCGAACTTGTTTACTAATCTTGATTCGAAGAACGAGATCTTAATTATTCAGTATTCATTGCTTACTGTTATGTTATTGTTATTGTCATCGTTATATTAGTGAGCAATTGTTTGCTCACTCTTGTATTTAACACTGCAGCTAAAGTTGAGAAAGTTGATGAATCGTCTTCTAGCAAAGGCAAAGGCAAGATGTCCAAATGACGAAGACCTGTTTGATTTTATTTAGTAGAATTCTGTTATGAGACTTATTATATTTTGTGAAGTATTCCGCAGACTTATGTAATAGTTTAAGGTTAGATTACCTGGGATTTGTTTTATATTGATGAAACCCTATAATGGGAAAGATTATTATTTAAGTTGTTTAATTTATGTCTTTATCCTTGATTATGCGTACTTAGATGTAATTATTTTGGATAGTGAACACCAAATTCTGTGGGAATGAAGTACCCGGATTTGGGGGTGTCACAATGACTCCGAGAACAGACTACGATTTTTGCCTTAAATATGATCAGTAGACTCCACGAATTCGATTGTGGTCTACGATCCTTGTCTTGGCTCGGCAGGCGTTTGGACCAACTCTACGATTCTGAGTGAGACCTTCCAAAGCAGACTACGACTTTATAGCCACTGTCTCAAAACTCTATGATTCTGTTGATGCCTATCTATTACATCTCAAAATAGATCAACCTAAAAGCTTTGATCTTTTCTATATTTATTCCTTTTACATCATATTCTTTAGAAGGACTTTACAAAGCTGTTTTGTTCATGTAGAATCAACCTTACATATTTGATCATTTCAATCTAAGTCCTTGTTCATATATTCCTATTATCTATTCAAGGACTTTACTGTTTATTTCAATGCAGACATATGATAAGTGGATTTTATATCCACTTATCTGGTATCTTTTACTTGAATTAGTTGCTTATATTCATGTGTCTTAGTTACTTTTCATGCATTGTGTGTTCATTTTGTAGGTTATACATTTCGAAGCGGTGTGAGCGGCTATTGGTAAGGAAAAGCAAGGAAAACGCAAAGAAAAGAAATCCGGACATCGTTTGGGCTTTCATGTTCATTTCATGTTCTTGGCTTGGAACTTGGACTATATTGTAGAGCTTCTTTTTATCTTTCCGGAATATCTTGAAGCATTCCGATCGGAGTTCGGATGCAAGAGTTATGACATTTGTACCAACGGACATTGAATTTCGTTGTTGTGGGTGGTCATTTGCATAGCAGTCACTTCCAGTCCAATTTCGACCTTCATCCGTTTGTTATTTCTCAAACCTCAAAGAATGAAAGTTGTAGAGATCTTTGATAGCTTCGTTTTGATAGGTGGAAGGCCCCGTAACTCCTCCCGGATCAAAAGGTATGGCCATTTTACCAGAGGACACTACAGCAAAAAAAATAATTAGCAGCTTGCACCCAAGCCGGGGCTTGCTCTTTTATGCCTTATACCCAAGCCGGGCCTTGGGGTCCAGAGTGCGGAATCAGTAGCATAGCAAGCTGGGGCTTGCTATTTACAAGGAAAATAGCAAGCTGGGGCTTGGGTACGCGCAGAAAGAGTAGATTTTGTCCAAATTTGAGTCCGATTAGGATTGGTTCGAGCTGTTTGATTCAAGGACTTCCAAGAGAACTTAAATACATATAAAGAGACATATAAAAGGAGGAGAATGATAAGGATTAGAGAGAGTTAGATGAAGAATTCCATTAGATTATATTAGAGTAGATTGGGAAAAACCCTAGTTCTTATTAGATTTGAAGATTGAAGCAACTTGGAGACCATTGAAGATTCAAAGTAGGAGCAAGGAGAGAGCATAAAATTTACAGACAATAGATTATATCTTCTCATCTTCTTCTATCTTTGTCTTTTATTGTTTATTCAATTGTGGATTCTTAGTTTTAATTCAATGAGCTAATTCTTTGTTTGAGATTACAATGGATCTTATTGTGTAGTTTATTTTAATATGCTTCGTTATCAATTGTTATGTTCTATCGTGAGGATTGTCTATTGTGATTTGGACTTAATTGTTTAATTGATTGGCCATCAATTACCGTGATAATCTATATGAACTCGAGAGATGAAGTATTGATTTAGATCTAATCATGATAGCATATGTTCAGGATTTTGTTAATAGCTTAAACTTGATGAGTGTTAAGGTAGAGATATGCTTGACATCGCATGTAATCGGATAGAGAACTTATTCTTAAACCTTCTTCAATTGTAATTCACATAGAGATATAGTGGGTTAGTTGATTAAGGTGTTTAACGGATTTCTATCTTAATTGTGGATTGACGTTAATACGGTATTAGTGCATCAAGAGGTGGTTAATACTACTTTAGTGTTCTTGATTAACAATTCGGGATAGAGAATAATTGATGAGAAGTGTGTTAACTTAAATGAAGCAATAAGTGAAGTTGTGATCTTAAATCTCCATAGTCTTAATTTAATTAGTGGAATTTAAGAGTAGTTTAATTTATATTATTTGAAATTCATTCGTTTAAATAAGATTGAGTTTGTTACGGGTTAGTACTTGGTGATTTTTATTAACTAATTCTCTGTGGGAACGATACTCAACTTATCACTTTATTACTTGTTGACCATGTATACTTGCGCGTTGTGCGTAATTAGATTTTACCCAACAACATATTTGCATATGCATTCATTAAGATCATAATCAAATCTTATATAAATAAGAATAGCATTCTCATACTTATTCCTAACAATCTCCCCCCTATTTGATTATGACAAAAACAATAAGTGCATATGTATGAGATGAATGAATCTTAATATACAGTGAGTAGATTTATTTCTAAAATAGATAATTATGAATGTCATTGATGATAATATGAAATTTACACATAATATGACACTTTACATCTCGGATCCAGAACATACCTATATAGCTATAAATATACCTTCTTAGCTTCATTTACTGCTCCATGTATGTCTCCAGGATGTCTGTTGATTGGTTAATCAGTCTTCTTTTTCTCTCCATTATGCTCCCCCTCAGATGCATGCTCCATTACTTCATCTTCATGATGCTCTGGCTCAGATGCATGCTCTTTTTCTTTATCTTCTGCTTTTCTCTTCAGACTTTGTTCTATCTCCCCCTCAGACTTTGTTTCCATAGGGTCATCCTTTGGCTCCCCCTTAGATGATGATACACTTGCTACTATTTTGACCTGCTTCTTCTTCTCCTTCTTTACTTTTCTGCTCTTTCTCAGTTCTTCAACCTTCATTCTTCTCTCCTTGCTCTTTTTTGAATACCTCTTTTTCTCCCCTTTTTTTCATGAATCATTTGGGAAAGCTGTTGGACATTTGTCATAAGTTGCTCTATCAGATAAGATGAGTTGCTAACTTCAGTCTTGAGTTCTTGTTGGCTTAGCTCCAACTGTAGAGAGAGACTGCTTAAGTAAGTCAATCTTTTCAAAGAGGGACAAGATTTGATCTGCATTATCCTTCTGAGCTTGCAGAGCTTCTTTCTTTTGATCATTGATATGATTCAGGTAGATTTGATCTATTTCTTTGATCTTGAAAGAGATATCTAATATTGTGGCTTGAAATCTATTTTGAAGCACATTGTCTCCTTCTTCTGATAACATCCCAGCTTTTGCAGCAATGATTGATATCTTCTCAACCAACTCGTCAGAGTTTTTCAGTAACTCTTTCTCTTTCGAAGTTTGGTCACTTAGTTGAGTAGACTCCTTTTGAACATCAGATTGGACTCCATGATTTTCATTCTTGGACAATCTTTCAAATGTAGTGAGAATCTGGTAGATCGTTAAGTGCCAATCACTGTTGGAAGAAGAAGGAATATCAGACAAATTTGCTTTGGCAGAGTAGAGCTTCTCAATCTGAGCTTGATCATCTTTAATGGTAGAGTGAAGGGACTCTATGATCATAAACTTGGGTATAATCCTTCTTCCATCCGAACCTACTCTATAATCGTAGGGAATGTTGTGGTTGTCAGTATATCGATAGACCTTGAAGTGAAACTGGTCTTTGATCAACTGTGTTACAAATTTCATTACACTTGGAAAGTTTTGTGACACCAACTCTAAGTTCAAAAAATATGAGTAACAACAGCTGATGTAACTCTCATCTTCAGCAATATATGCCTTTAGTCAGGGCATTCATGGGTAGAACCATTTTATTAGAGGATTGTCAAGATTGTACAATATTATAGTACGATCTAAGTCCATGTCTTTCCAATTGTTAAACAGGTCTTCAGTAGACATTATTACTACTTTGAGTCATTCATTTCCATGATTTATCCATCTTCTTGGTAGCACATCTTGAGGTTTATCAAATACTTCCACCACTAATCTTCTTCTGACTTGAGTCCATCTGCATTTGCAGTCCTTTCACTTTCACTGCTAGAGCTGTCAGAAATCATCCTCTTTTTGCCTTTAATGTCTTCTCGTGTAGACTCAAGTTCATCATTTTCATCACTATTACTTAGATCAATCACTTTTGGTGCAGAGCCACTTTCTTTCTTTTGATTTGTTCTTTGAATTATCATGTTACTCTTTCTCCTTCTTGGGGTACAGCAGTTGATGTTTTTTCCCTTCCTGATTCACGTCTCTTTTTGTTAGTGGAGAGAATGCTTGGTGGAACCTCTGTAGACTTCTTTATGACTTTAGCTTTCTTCTTTGTTGGCTTTATTGGAGTGGCCACTAAGGGTGCAGAGTCATCAGATTGAGATGACTCGCTTTCCATTACTCTTACTTTACTCTTTATTGTAGTGATCTTGTTGTTGTTGTCAGATGTCTTTAGTCTTTTATTCTCCATAGGTTTTTTCTTCTAGTTTTCAAACAGCTGTGGAGACATCACTTTATGAATACACTTTACTCTTTAGTTTCTTCTTTAGTATAATGCTCAAGAGTCTTTCATGAAAAACCTTTGTGAGGGGTTTATCTGTAGACTTCTTCATCTCAGCTTTTTCCAGCCATTTGGACAACTAATCAATTAAAAGGGCTCTGAAGTTCATCTGCAGTTTCATGACAATTACATTCATGATTCTCAATTGTAGATCACTAACAGTATCGTGTGCAGTATCTTTGCATAAGATCCATTTTCTAGCAATCTCAGCTAGGAATTCAAACTCCTCAGGAAACTCTTTTTTCTTTATATCTTTCAGATTTACATTTCTTTTGTAACGCATTAACCTCTTGCCTTCTTCAATGTTGACCTCCTCAATATTCATCAGACCTTGGTCAGGAAACCCTAGGCATTGGTTGATGTCTGATGCTCTTATCTTCAGCCTTACTCCCCTGACCTTTGTGGATAGAAGCCCAGAGTCTATCATAGCATTTGAATAGAATTCCTTCACTAATTCAGTATAGACTGGAGTGTTGGCTTCTAAGCATTCTAAAAATCCAGCATTCTTTACTATTTCAAGAATATCCTTGAACTTTTTTTTTGATCTATCAAACTTCTTAGTTCGGAGTTGGATTCCAGTTATAACATGTTAATCTTCCATTTTGAGGATTCAAAGTGTATGGGTATTCGATCTCAGGAATCAGACAAGAGTTATTTGAAGGACATTTTGGCATAGCTCGAGGTTTGGTGGATTTTAGCTTTGAAGAAGATTTAGGGTTTGAAAAAGGGAGGGAGAGAAAGTCGATAGCCTTTGATAATTGTTCGGAGGTTTTTGAATTTGTCTTTATGATAGTTCCTTCTGACTCTGCAAAAGTTGTGACGTGTCAAAAAGCCATTGGTTGCACGATGCCCAATAGAAAACTATAACTCCCCATAAACTGATCAGTTTTTTAGTTTTGATTTCTCTTTCAAGAAAATAGGCATTACTGAAGTTGGTTGACCGTTGACTTTTTCAATGCGTAGAGTAACTTGATGTGATAGCTATAAGCTCTACGTTTTTCTTTGTCAGCTCAACGATCGTCTTCTGTGACTATGCTTCAGTTAATGATTCATCATTAATCTCCAACTAGAAGTTGCATGATTTATCAATCAGGCTTGATCTCTTTTGAGGAATTTTTGTACATGTACTTCGTATGAGTCTTTGTGATGCATTCTATTTCAGTTCTTCTTCTGGGTTAAGGAAGCTCAAGAAGGGACAACCTCATAGTCCAAGACTAAGGGTCAGGTTTGTTCCTGAGGCGCTTATCAGATGAAGAGCTTTATAAAGTGGTGGCTAAATGACATCACATTGTTCTTTTCTGCTTGAGAGTTTACTTACCAACTCTGGATACTCTTTGGCGTTGGTATTTATTTTAGGCTGCAATCGTGGTGTCATTATGCTCTTATACTACAATCATTGAGACTGATCGAAAGTACTCCACGATTTGAGTGATTGGTTGATATGATTATCAGTAGCACGTTTTGGGACGTTACTACTAACTATGGATCTTTATTTGGTTCATCAATCACAGAGTTTTGGGACTCTTTAATTGGGATATTTTTGTTTTGGGTTAGCTCATGTCTCTATGATCTTGATAGGAGTGGTCTTGATATTTGTGGAGTGGTTAACAGACATATACCTTGGTTGACCTATCCTTCAAGCTTATCTTAGATCTTCTAGCAAGTATTCTTCTTCTTCATTTTTCCCCCTAAGCTTTACCATCTTCATCATTTACATCTAGAACTTCCTCAGATTGATCAACAACTTCAGGCTGAAATCATCATGAATGAATAAACCTAAATGAGTCATAGGAAGGTATCATCAGAACTGATCACTCCACGATTGTTGACAAGACTACGAACGTAGTCTTTCTCATTCAGGCTTCAGTATCTTTTGTACTCGTGAAGGTATTCTTCATTGGTGCATTCTTCATCATTAGTTTGATGATCCTTTGATTTGAACTTCTTAGATGTTCCCTTTGGAATGATATTTTTTGCATGGATAAGACCAGTAGATCTCTTTTGTCTTGGTATGAATAGCCTGCTTTCATATGAAGATCATCAATTGTGTGACTCTTCATTAATGGGGACTCAGCAAGTCTTCAAGAATAGTTTTTAACTTTTTGTTCAGGCTGAGATACCGTTGCAACATCAACCTCCGATGGATTGGCAAGTCTGGACTCTACGATCTGTAGTGACTCTACGATCGAGATGAGTGAAGAATTCTTTGATTTATGGCTGCATTTTCCCTTCTTAAGCAGCTGACCTTGCAACTGGTTGAATCTTTGTGACTGAAGTTTATCTACTTTAGTATTCCTTATCTGGTCAGATAGATCAAGTATCTGCAGGTTAGGCAAGTTTCTATTTTTGGTGTTTGGGTCCTGCTAGATCAATTTTCTCAAGATCCCAATCCCTCATATTCTTGAATTTATATCACATTAGCATCAACAATCATATTTATGCATATGACATTTATGATGCATGATGATGAGTGTGTGAATGATTAAGTATTTTGATAGGACATTCTTTTTCTTTGATTATTTCACCCTTTGCTTGGTTATGTTCACAGATTTTGACTGTTGTCAGAGTATGAATCAACTCTATTGTTTATTTGCATCTGGTTGATTCATGGAGATGATCAGTTTCTAAGAATCTTCAAGATACTCCTCTAGTGTTGATCATACTCTTTATTTTATCAAAAATACAGAACAATGGTTTTGTATATATATGCATACATACCAAACCTTCAGCAAGAGTTAATCCACTTAAGCTTCATAGGATTTAGATTAACTTACAACATACTTTAGACTTCTTTCAAGATGTTATTTTCAACCTGAACTTGAGTGGAGAGAAATTTTGTTATCAATTAAGCTTCCAACCTTAATGTACTTTCTTTCTTCCCCTTTTTAGGAAGAATGTGGTCTCTTGATAGAATATTATTGTAGTAAATAAGGTGATGCAACATAATGTACATGTAAGTGTTAATGAGGAACCATACCTTTACACTGTCAGTTTCTTAACAGTCATTTGTCTTGCTATAATGATGTTAGGCATTGATGTGAAAATCTTTATATTCATTGCTGACAGCTTGTTTCTCCATTTGACCTTAGATCAATCAAGCATCATTTTGGAGTTGACAACATAGGAAAGTCTTGGCAGCTTTAGTTCTTTGATACTCTTGAGTCTCAAGATTTAGATCCAATTGATTAGCCAGTATATATTGAGAGAAATTTTCTTTCTTCTCCGGATAGACATTTCATTGCTTGTATAGGCCTTTCATTTTTCAGAACAATGGATCACAGACTCTTTGCTTTTAATGCCTTTTGACTTCCCATTACTGGTCTGCAGACTTCTGATTTATTTTGGACACAGATTGGTCTTGTTGCTGCATTAATTTAGAACATGGACCAATCTAAGCAGCTTCAGATGAATATGCACATTTACCTGTACGCATAATTTCCAACGTGTGAGCTCATCAATAATCACAAGTGACTTACTACTAAACTAAGTTTAGAACATGGTATGTGCCTAGGATCAGACTCAAAGCGTTAGCTTTAGAATATAGTATGAGAACCTACTCTGATACCAATTGTTAGTTCCCAGAGGGCACACAATAGATCTAGAAGGGGGGGTTGAATAGATTCTTTTTTATTTCAAAAATCTTTTCCATTTTAGTTTACATTGCTAAGTAATTAGCAGATGACAATCTTAAGAATTATATCAAACACAACAGAATAAGTTAAGGTTCCTCTTCATAGATGTTATGTTGACCATTTTTTTGAGTTAGTTTAGATGTAAGTGGTTATCATATTTATAGAAATTATAGCAGTTATAGATTCATAATATAAATGACAGTATGTAAAAGATAAAAGGAATTTCAAGTGGTTCAGATACTCAAGCTCCTAATCCACTCTTCTGTTTCAACAAGCAGGGGTTCCACTAAGGAAGTCTTTACATCTTTGAATCACTAAGATTCCTTCAAGGCCAGCAACCTTGGAACTTTAGTTCATTGAGAACTCTTCAAGTCCAGCAGACTTGGAACTCTAGTTCACTAAGAACTTTTCAAGTCCAGCAGACTTAGAACTCGATTTAGTCCCTAAGACAAGGACCACTCAGGCCCCGGCTTCTTGTTGATGTTGTTGTTGGTGCTGAGCTGCTAAGATGACTTTAAGCTTTTTCATCCTTTTATACTTAGCAGCTTGTGTGATTCTCTTTAGATTCTGCATCGAGACTAGATCACTATTGGATAGACTGTTAACTTGTTCATGAAGCTCATTTTCTTTGAGTAAGTAACAGTTTGTCACTCCTTCTTTGGTGCAGCTAATCATGTGGTTGGTTCTTATCTTTATCTGATCTCAGCTTGCACACCTTCAGCACTTGAGGTTTGCTAAGTCTTTGCACTTTTGGTAGACTCCGTCTGGCATTTAGCATCCCCCGAACCTTAGTTGACTTGTGTACAGATTTGGTTATGTATCTGTTCTTTTTCAGCTTTTGGTGGTTCATGGTGATTTGTAGAATGACTCTTTGAATCTTCTCTCTGATCTGCCAATCTTCTGAATGCTGTCTTCTTGGCCTTCTCGGCTCTCAGCTTAGCTGACATTCTTAATGGCATTCTCATTGTTGTCAAGTGAAGCCTTTTTCTGTTAAAGCTCTTCTCTTATCTTGCTTCACTTCTACTTTCGTAGTCTCACTACCACTGAGACGTATTCTATTTTTTGCTCTGTATAACTCGTAGAGTCAACAACTTATGAAAACCAACCTCTTTTCTGCATTTAAGCTTTAGCTGTTAAATATTCTTCCATAAGCTTCCCGTTGGACTCTAGTCATTGAAAGCTATTTGAATTGATTCGCTGATCTCGAGTTATTTGGTGCAGACTGCTGATGTGACGTGACAGCCCCTTCTTCACTTTTCTGACACTGCAGTCTACTATTTCACCTACCACTTCCAAATTGTCATTTTAACGTGTCAGGCTGGTAGTCACATTTATTTCTTCTTTCTGATTCCTCGATCAGAACATCAGGAGTTCTCCTTCTACATCGATGCTTTCAATCGTTCGAATGTAAGTCTTTGTATTGAGACGTTGCCAAGGCTTCAATACTCAGATGACCGAACTCTACAATTCTAATGCAGATGACCTTGAACTTGATCGTAGTTATTCTGTTAAATATGGTTCATTGACTGATTGAGACAACACTATGATTCTGAGAGTGTTTTTTGGATTTGCAATGTAGAACCTCTCTTCCTTCACTTGTGCAGTGCTTCAACACTTCTGTTTGCCTTGACTTGCATTAGGCACTGACAACTTGTTTGAATTCTCTGCCCTTCCTAAATTTCAAGACTCGACTGATTGGTCATGCTCAGCTCTCTTTCTCCTTGTGATCTCCCGTTCACATATCATCAATGGTCTGACCCATGTTTAATCTTCTTTGTCTATTCTTTATAGGTTGGCCAGTATCTCTGTATAAAATGCATCAGTTACTGCTTCTCATCTGGCAAGCACTACGATCATAGTCACACCCAAGATCGTCATTTTTTGTTTGTCTTGATAGCTATTGCATTATTGAATTCCTTTTCTCAGTCACGTTATCTAAAGTCTTCTTACTTTTACTTGTGGAAGACTTCCCTTGAATGGATTCACATTTCAATCAAGATGCTGATTGAATTAATACTTTGATCTTTTACTTGCTCGCCATTTGGTAAGTGCTCTCTGGCTTCCTTAAGGCAGATTGCATCTTTAGTTCTGACCAGAGCCTACATTCTTTGGATGCTTTGGAAATGCTCATGTGTTAAGAATCGTGTTATCACGACGATTCTTCCTTGGCGTTGTGAGCACTGATAGTCTTTGTCAAAGACTTTGTTCTACAGACTACGATCTAGCTTTGGTTCTGCAAACACTACGACTCCGAGAACAGACTACGATTTCTGCCTTTGATATGATCAGTAGACTCCACGACTTCGATTGTGGTCTACGATCCTTGACTTGACTCGGCAAGCGCTTAGACCAACTCTACGGTTCTGAGTGAGACCTTCCAAAGCAGACTATGACTTTGTAGCAACTGTCTTGAAACTCTACGATTCTGTTGATGCCTATCTATTACATCTCAAAATAGATCAACCTAACAGCTTTGATCTTTTATATATTTTGTCCTTGTACACCATGTTCTTTAGAAAGACTTTACAAATCTATTTTGTTCATGTAGGATTAACCTAACATATTTGATCATTTCAGTCTAAGTCCTTATTCATATATTCCTATTATCTATTCAAGGACTTTACAGTTTACTTTAATGCAGACATATTTGCATATTCATTCATTAAAATCATAATCAAATCTTATATAAATAAGAATAGCATTCTCATGCTTATTCCTAACAAAATATTCAAGTGAAATGATATTAGATGAAGCGCAAACCTCAAGGAATTTCTAATCATTTCAAGAATTATAGAAGCAATATTTACCATAGTAAGTTTAGATTTAGGAATATGAAATGAAATAACATCACTTATATAATATGAGGTATGAAAGAAAATGATAACCTTTACAAGTATGGAAGGGAATAATATCATTTACGAGTATTAAAAGAAATTAACATCTTTTACCTTAGTAGGAGAATAGATCTGACTGGTATAACAGAGATTATCTTGAGGAAATCTTGCACTATTAGCTACATTTAAAGTATCCTTATACTCAAAAGAAATACGCACAATATTATAGAAGAAGAATTTTGTGATTCTGGTGTGAGTTTCATACTTCAGCTAAGAAACCTATTTATCACGGACGAACAATTAAAAGTTCACGAACGAACAATCGTTCATATGATTTTTTAAAAAAAAATAAATTTATATATAATATAATATATTCTAATAAAACAAATAAATTTATATATATTACAAAAAGTTTTTTTGTTTTATTACTATTATAATAATAATAAAACAAAACTAAAATAAAAATTTTGCCGACGGTTTGACAAATTGGCACGTGGGGGTCTATGGAATAATAAGTCAAACTTATAACAAACGCTTCATGACAAACCCCTCTATTCATATCAAAAATTGAATAAATATCTACCACAAATCATTTATCTTCAATCAACACATTTTTAATCTTTCAATAATTATTCGCCATTAATATTATAGATTCACAATACTTACAACCAGATCGTTCACAAGAAAGAGGAGGCTTTCCGATAAGGATTTCTCCTTATTGGCGCACAATTTAGATAACTTAACCCCTTTTCTCTTCAAAATTTTCTAGACATTGCCGATAATGTTAATCAATAATATTTTTCAATAATATGAGTTACTATGTTGTAACAATTATTAATTTAATAATATAAAACATCGTACAGATGTTACTGTAACAATAATTGAATCAATAATATAGAACATTGTGCAATTGTCTCTGTAGCAATTATTGAATTACTAATATTAAATATTATGCAGTAACTACTGTGGCAATTATTAATAATATAAAACAATTTGTGACTACTACTATAACAATTATTGAATCAATAATCAAAAATATTGTGCAATATCGTGTACTACTGTGCAATATCGTGTACTACTATGCTTTTATCACCAGGTATTTCAACAGTTTAACGGTAAAAGTTGTGCCATCAATTTTTAAAAAGGTTATTTATGTCGCTTTCTATATCCGATACTTATTCCGTTGTGGGGAGTCCACCAATGATTGGTTATTTCGACATCGCCGTCATATTTTACTGGATATAAAATTCACCGACAAAATGAATATTTTTCAAAAACTGTTTACTTTGTATAATTTGCACATATCACCCACAACTATAACATTTATTAAATCACCACCTTACTATTTAGAATAATATATAAAGAAAATTAAATCTTATTCATAAAAAGTTGAGGTCTTACAATCTCCAGTCCTTATGAAATTTTGTCCTCAACGTACCTGGTATTTCGAAGAGGTGATGATATCTTACTTTCATTTAAAATTCTAATTTTTAGGTCATTTTCTCAATATCATGGTTTCTCCATAAAACTTTAACTTAAGGTATACGTTAAATCTTCTGTTATCTCGTCTGGTTCTAATTCAATAATGTGATTTGGGTCTTCCACATATTTACGTAGTATGAATATGTGAAAAACGTTATGAACACGAGACATGCTTGGAGGTAAGGCGAGTCTATAGGCCACAGTTCCTACTCGGTCGAGGATTTTAAATGGACCAATAAATCGAGGTTTGAGCCTTCCTCTCTTTCTGAATCTCGTAACTCCTTTCCATGGAGTAACACGTAACAATATATGGTCTCTGACATTGAATTCCACGTCTCTTCGATGAAAATCAACATAACTCTTTTGTCGATTTCGTGTTGTTTGTATACATTGCCAGATCATTTGAATCTTTTGCATAGTCATGCGTACTAATTCTGATCCCAACAATGTTGCTTCGCCCACCTCATCCCAGCATACTGGAGAATGCCACTTTCTTCCATACAATACAACGCCTTGAATGGAGTCATGCCTATACTTGCTTGATAACTGTTGTTATAGGAGAATTCCACCAACGGTAAGTACTTGTCCTAACTTCTTTCCTTTGAAGTCTAGTACGCAGAGTCTTAATAGATCTTCAAGAGTTAGAATAGTCCTTTCTGATTGTTTGTCTGTCTAGGGATGGTATGCAGAATTGAATCGTAATTCAGTGCTCATAGCTTTTTGCAAGCTGACCCAAAATTATGAAGTGAATCTAGGGTCTCGATCATAAACTATGGATATTAGCATGTCATGCAATCTTACAATCTCGTTTATGTATATACCAGTCAGACGCTCAAGTGAATAAGTTTCTTGTATAGGGAAGAAATGAGCAGACTTAGTTAATCTATCGACAATGACCCAAATCGTGTCCAAGCCTTGAGAAACCTTGGGAAGACCCATCACGAAATTCATGTTGATGTGTTCTCACTTCCATTTTGAAATCTCAAGTGGTTGCAATGGACCCTTTGGCATTTGATGCTCTCTGCCTTGACACGTTGACAAGTTAGACACGTTGAAATAAACTCCGCGATCTCTCTCTTCATATTGCCCCACATTGACAAGTTAGACACGTTGATAAGTTTGAACTTGTAATTTTTTTTTAAATCTATATTTTATGAAACTTTACTTATTTTTAAAAAAAATAAATGTTTCTAATATTTTTCATTAAAATAATAATTATTTTTAAAACTTTTTTTTTCAAATATTTTATTTTAAATATAAAAATAATTATTATTTGAAAAATATTTTAAAAGAATATTTTATTTTAAAATATTAAAATTATTATTATTTTAAAATATTAAATTTAATTAGTATTTGAATTTTTTTAAATAATATTTTCTTTTAAAATATTAAAATAATAACTATTTTTAAATTATTTTATTTTAAAATATTAAATATTATTATTATTTTAAAAATAATATTTTGTTTTAAAATATTAAAATAACTATTTTTCAAATAATTTTTAAATTTATAATATTAAAATAATTATTAATTACAAAATAATAATTTATTTTAAAATATTAAATATAATTATTATTTTAAAAATAATTTTTTATTTTAAAATATTGAAAATATTTATTTTATCTTAAAACATTAAAAAATGGGATGGGTCGGGTTGAGTCAAAATTTGGTCAAAAATGAGTCGGATAGGGGTTATATCGGGCAGAAAGAACGGAATCGCGAAAAAAATATCATTTTAAGGACTTAAATGACAAAAATATAAACTTTAGGAAGGTTTTTGGAAGTGCGTGGCAACTTATAGGGACATAAGTGTCTTTCTACATAACTATTAAGGGTCGTAGTTAAGGGTGTAAACGAGTCGAACCGGAGCGAACAGAGAGCTACTCGAATTCGATTCGAAATGATAAATTTGTACTTGAATTCGGCTTGAATTCGAATTATATTTAAAAAATTCTACTCAGATTCGACTCGACTCGAATATTTAGTACTCGAATTCGATCCGACTCGACTCGAAAATTTATTCAAACTACTCGCGAGCTTCAAATTCAAGCTCGAATTCGAGTCTTCACATAATAACTAGTTTTATAATAAATATAATTATAAATTGAATTTGTTATTTTACTTAAAAATGAGAAAATATATTTATTATTACACTTTACAAATATAAAATCACAATTAAAATTAAATACAAAACAAAATAATAACTAATTATCCTAATTTGATTTAAATTTGTATATATTATAAGAGAATGTATCGAACATCTAATCGAATATGTATTATTCGAGTATGTATCGAATCACAATCAAAAATTCGAGTAGTTTGAATCTGAAACGAGTCGAGTATAACCTTGCTCAGATTCTACTCATATTTTTATTCGAACTATTTTTAATGCTCAAATTTAGATCATATTATTAACGAATCCGAGTCTCACTCGTATTTTTTCGATACGGCCTTAGACGTAGCTGGGACAGGGAAGTAAATACCAGTCCCTCTGCGTCCCAATATCTAGCAAAGTTTGGAAACATCCATTCCTAATATCAATGCAATTTGCTTAAAACATTTACTTGTTTTCTTGGCAAAAAGGTAGTAAATATTCTTATTTATGAAAAAAATATAAACTGAATACAAAAGTTTTAGATTTAATTTTATATTTTTACAACTCTAAAAATTTGCACTTGCCTAAGAAATTGATATTTCCTAATGTTAAAATAATATTCCATATAAGTCTTTCCCACATAAAGCTAAGACCACTCACTATTCATGTGAGAGAGAGAGATCGTAAAAATATCAATTTTTTTATATAAAAATATCAATTACCGTGTACCTATATTGAGACTTCAAAATTAGTAAAAAATAATATCTTTCACTAAGAAAATTTAAATTACCAAGCTTCTCATGACTCAATGTTAAAAAACTACTTATAAAATTTTAGGTGCATGAGATAAAATAATAGAATTTCAGTAGATTATAGAATAAAAAAAATTCAAATTCCATGTATGAGATCATTATAGAGCTCAATTCATTGGAAACAAAATCAAAATTTACATTTTTTTTACTATAATAATGATACTAAAATACATGTCTGATCTCTATGACCCTGACTAATGGGCATGATAAACCTCTATGAACCATACTCTGTTGCATGCTACTACAGGTCAGATAAACCACCATTTTGCATCAGTTTCTTGTAGTTGGCAGTTGAGTTCAACATATTGAGAAAAAGACGATCATGTCAAGCCATCGCCAAAAGTCATAGATTGCCCAAGTGCTGTTCTTACACGAAGCTGGGAAAACAAGGGAAAAGGGGGGGGGGACGAATCAGATGACAAAAAATATAGTATGACAATGTTAGCTATATAAATCATGATATTGACCTTTACATCTAGGCAGGGATCGCTGACCATAGTCTTCAATTGGTGAACGACACCAGCATTTTTCAGTTTTGCAACCCGACCAGACGCACCAGGGTTGCTAGGAGAGGTGAGATTTACTAATGTCCAGACAGCAGCTGTACGTAATCGACTGTCATTATCCTGCAAGAACTTGACCATGACAGATTTGGTCTCATTGTCTGCTTGTGGCAAGAGTTGGTGCATAACTGCTTCCTTGTGGAACTCATTCCCAGATGCCACATTGCAAAGGATGTACATTCCCTATATCAAAAGGATGTTCATAATCTATCATAATTCATAAGCAATAAAACAAATTTAAGAAACTACATAAATGTACACATGTTACGAGTACCATTTTCACGTAACAGTGGATATGTGTATATCAACCTAGCAAAGCTTTCAGAGTGTCAAAAATATGGCTACTTCACATCTCTGCCATGTTAAGAGAACTATTTTTCCATAAAAGTGCATCATCCTATCACTGCTCTCTCAACTCCCCCCACCCCAACCCCAACCGAAAATATCATTAATGATAACCAACCCAGGGATACTTACAGTCACTATTTTAATTCCATAAAGGGGTTTTCAGAGTATCACCAAGTAAAACTTTGTAAGTTGCTCTTAGCAAAGCCACAGTTTAATGTATTCCAGCATTCCAACAAGTGGAATTAATATTCAAGGGCTCACACGAGACATTTTACTAATGAGTGTTGCAGTTTACTAGTGGAGTTTCCGCGCGGGGGGGTGGGGGCGATATTAGTAATAATTAACACAATGTCATTTTCTACCAAAAGTGTAACATAAACTAGTATTAACCTCCAACTATTCACTTTAACAAAAAAATGTGGTGCTAAAGTTAACCTGGATTAAAACTTGTGTTTTTGTAGCACTCTGCAGTTGCCTTCCAACAGCATGGAGTAATAGACAATCCTCAACAAAGATATACTCAATAGAATTCATAGGTCCATCAACAAGATTGCGAACAAGGCCTAGAGCTTGCTCTTGGACAGAAGGCTTCGGGTCTGAATGTACAATATTTTTGTGCATTAGTAAGCGTACAGTATCATAAAATCAATGCATTTTTCCTAACAAAATATAGCCATGAAGATTACCACAGATAAGGCTTCTTAATGTGGTTGCTGTAAGCTCAAAGAAAATTCCTTCTTTAGAACTGTTGTCCGCCAGGAACATCAAGTTTCTCAAAGCCCATACGGCATTTACCCTAATAGTAGAATCCATAGATTTTGATAGCTGAACAAGCTGTTTAACGCCTCCACATTTTATGAAAATTGACTTGTGCATGGCGAAATCAACCACTATGTTGCTAATTGCACCAAGGGCAGCAACCTGAAAAACAGAGAAAATTGAAGGATTATCAATTATGCAACTTTTAGCATTAACATAATACAGTAGCATACTGTTTAAGGATCATCAATTCTACAAAATCTCATTGACATTGTTTAAGGTGAATGCTTCTTTAGGAATCATAATTTTCATAACATTAATATGGAAAACGAGTAAAATGTCCGCTTAAGAAATCATTGCAGTTACAACCTCCACCACCCACCACAAGGGGAAAAACAGAAAGTCCCCAAACATACGCACCCAAAAAAATGTATTAACCATCATTACCATAGCTGACCAATCAACCAAAATCAAACTCCAGTTAACATCTGTAATATTCTAATATGATAACCACACGCAAAGCGGCATCTAATGTCCAAGCTCTTTTGCATCACCAACATAACACCCCAACTCCCTGCGCTCAATTGTATCCTTTTCACTACCATAACATCTAAATTAGCAACCTATGCCATAATAATTAAAAACATACTTGTAAAAAATAAACTCAAGTTTCATATTAGAAGTGCTTATACGAATTCTGTTTTTCTTTGCCTTTGATGTGTTTCACTGTCTAGTAAGCTCCTTTGCACCTACACGCTTGTCATCAAGCTTGACAGCTTTTGTCAAAAGTTGAAAACTAAGCCTATTTCATAGTTTGTCTAGTTTCTTATCACTTGCTCACTAGATGGTTGCCCCGTATTATATTTCGTCACCCCTAGGTAATTCATGTGTAGATAACCTCTTTACTTGTGTGTGTGTGTGTGTGTGTGTGTGTGTGTATAATAGGAATGAGAGAAAGAAGAGAGCATAGCTGAGATACTTTAAGAAGAAAATACTTTAGAGATTAGGAAATGGGATAACAAAAGAAAGAGAAAGCTGCATATTAATTAATTTTTTTAAACTTCTATTTAAGGCACATTTATCAGTCGGGGAATAGATAAGTCAAGTCACATAGAAGAAAGCCTTGGGGAAACGAAGGATAAAGGTAAATGATAAAACATATTTAGATAATGATTACAATTGATTTAAATAATACCGACTACTAAGAGAAAAAGGAATGATTCCTTTTTCAAGGAAAAGAGTACCAGGAAAAAGTGAAGAATTTGAACACTTGAAGTTATATTAAAATCGTGAATATCTTTCTTGAAGCATTAGGGAGTTATTTCAGATAAGACGTGATTTTTAATTTTACTAATTTTGATTTTCTTTGCTTTTGACACACTTCACTGTGAAACAACCTCCTTTACGTCTGATTGTCACCAACCTTGACAGTTTTTGTCACATGGTGTTAGGTAAACCTATTCCCCAGTTGACCTTGTTGCTTATCAGCTAGTTGTACCATATTATTTTCCTAAACCTCTACGATTTTTTCACGAGTAGATTGCCTCCTTACATGGGATATATGTACGGCTCTAACTTTCATTTGACGTTGTTTGTGGAGGACAGCCTTGGAAAGTTGGTGAATATAGGCTGTGTTGCTAGGGAGGGTGGTAAGAGTTGAGATTTAGAGAATTATGAGAAAGAGGGAAGAAAATAACAAAGCGACAGTACTCTAACAAGAAAGTACTTGAAAGATTTAGAAGAAATGGGAAGAGAGAGAGGCTCCGATAATGAATTGAGTGAGTGAATGTTATTTTGTTGATGTTCAGCTAGAGTAACCAGTAGTGATGTGGAGCCTTGGACATATTTATGAAATACTTTAAGTAAAAACAAGGTTTATTAAATAATTAAGAAAACACGGAGGTTCATAAAAAAAAAATTAAGTCAAATGACCTATATTAGGCTAAAATATACTCGCACTAAATATCAAATTAACAATTCAAGTAGATTTCACTTAATTTTGTAAGTTTCCATATGAGCCAAATCATCTAGACTATTTTGGCTGAATTTTAGTTACCATAGAGGGAATGGCCCAAATTGTTTTTATTTGGCAATGCACCTATCTAATATTAGCAACTTTGGAGAAGAAACAAAAAGAATGATGAACAGATCAGAAACACAATAAATGCTCAGAGAAAGGAATAAGAGAACCCCGCCGCTTGGCTCAATGGTTTAAGGGAGAACATGGGATCAACCGTAAACTTAGAGGTCCTGAGTTCAACACCCACTGGAAAAAAAAAAGGCATAGGAGCCACGGACCACAGGTTTCGGCGTGTTTCAAAAGCCTTGTTTGGGGTGGGGAGATATAGTCTGATTGCAAGACCGGGAAACTCCTCATAGCAAAACAAAAAAAAAGGAGTAAGACACTAAACTACTATATCCAAGAACCTAAAGATTTGGTGTTTTAAAGATTTATGACTTGATACCACTTTTTAAATAAAGAGGCATATTTAATTTTATAAATTGAAATGATTCTTTATATTCTTTTTCTTATTTTTTGAGTAAGTATAGTTTATTATAAAGTTACAAAGGCACCTCCATCACATATTCACATGCCATATATTAAAGAGGAAAATCCAATAGGACATCATATATTCCTGTTTTGTTTAAATTTTTAACCTTTACCCACTTCAAAAAGCAAGCTATTATGTGACAATTGGTATCTTTATTTAATTGATACTTGTGAGTGTACTTTCCACCTTATTTCGAAATTCATATATGAACCATCTGCCCATCAAATTTAATTGGTTAAAAATGGAGTATTACATTGAAAATAAAAAACAGTGACTTTAGTTTGAAAGCAATCATTCCCAGATCTGCAAGCAGAAGTCTCTAAGAAATTTGATTTTACAAATAAAAGAGGGGAAAATCTGAATGTAGATAAACATATAAAAACTTTGTTTAACTTGAAACTTTGCAAGACCCAAGAGACCTGAATAAAGTTTTTTAGGTTAATTGGTTTACATAAACATTGTCATATTGCGTATATCATGCCGCTTCAGATTTAGTCACGAGTTTTCTTACTACAAATATATAATATGTTAGCTGAATATGGGATTGCGTGATGCAATTCATACCCTAGGATTGATACCTTGGATTCTATAACAATATTTCAAACTTATTAGCCTTTAAACCCTACAATCAGACATTACTACCCTTGCATACCCTTATACATCCCTATTAGACAAACCCTACTTTTTACTTTGTCCAATCACTCAACCCTACCTTAAAGAAGAAAACCCAAGTAACAATCAACCCATTTAAAGAAAAGGATTTCATTTCATAAAAATCAAAAAATTACAAAGCAGCACGAGGACAAGATGCCTTCAGAAAAGGGAAAAGTAAAAAAGAAAATGAAGAAGTGAAAAACATCAAAATCCTTAATGGAGCTTCCTCCAATCTTATGCAAATAGAAATGAAAACCCAGGAAAGCGCCCATAGAAGCCTTAAGGGAAGCAAATCGTTAAACCGTATCCGAAGCAGTGCTCGTGCATCTAACACAAAAATCCCCCTCATTCCTCTGTCCAGACACCCACATAATGAAAAAACACGTGCAACATAACAAAATCTTCCCATCCCAACTCCTCCCAAAACCCCAAAATCTGCTAAGGAGATGCAAGGAAGAATAATAAGTTTCAATCCTCAACGAAATATCACTGCAGAGTGAATAATCCTGCATTTAGGGATATTACTAACAAAAAAATAAAAAATGTACCTGCACAGAAGGAGAAGAATCATCTAAAAGATGAACCAAGGGCATGATGATTACTTCATTCATAAAACGACCTGCACTCAGATGCTGAATGACATCATATCAGCAAAGATCATTATAGACTAACGCCATAATCAATAAACCAGATATTTGGAATTAAAATTGCACCTGGACTGACCGAGAGACATTCTTTAAACAAACGCATGCTGCAGCACGTACCTCCTCACTATCATGATTTAGGGCATCAATCATCAAGTTGAAGGCCTGCATTTCAGGATTAGGCATCTCTACTAAGTACACAATTCAGCATAATTATGTTCATACTGCAAATTTCTTTAAGTTTACTACATTACTAAATACGTCATTCCTAATATGCCTATAAGCACGAGGGTCCTCAGTTTCATCCTTGAGTCCTTTAATATTATGGAAACCCTTGTTGTCTATATCTAAAAACTCAATGAATTGAGAGTCCTAACCTCGAATGGAACATGAAGGAAGGAGTTAAAGCCCAGATGATGAAGATAGCTTTAAAATTGGTGATATAATGTTTAGTGATTACTGGTTGAAGGAACTTGGTTCCAATTTGGGATGATACTCCATGAGAAAGAAAATGAGATTGTGTACCACGAAAAAATTATCAACATGGAGCCACTCTTAAGCAAAGAATTTCACTCTCTGTGATGAAATTTAGTTTAGCCTGTTGGCAATCTCAAAGGGGTCATGAATGTATTAACTCAAGAAGCCTAAAGCATTTTAGGCCAAGAACTTCAGGTAGAGATGAAGCAGAACTACTTTTGTGGTTTTTAGAAGCAATAGAATACGTGTACAAGGCACACCCAAGTCATTTCCAGAGAAATTTGAGACAAAGTTCTTCATTACTTACATCAAAGGATTTGGCTATGGAAAGGTAGAGTTATGCCAATTCCAACACTTCAAATTTGATGAAGGGCGAAGGCTAAGGGAACAACAGCTTGGTATCCATGAGTACATGGATCATTTGGAGGGGGCAAGAGTAAGGCCAAGGGCCTTAGTAACATAATTCTAGTTGTAGGTTTGCTAAATTGTAATAGAGGTTTTTATATTAAGGACAAGGTAGCATTTGTGTGTGAGAGAAAATAGTTAGGGAGCAAGATAGTGGTTCATTTTAGTTTTAAGTCTTCTAGTAGTATAAATAGTAGAAGACATTAATTGCATTTAATCTGAATTTCAATGGGAAAAATGGTTTAGTCATTCTCTATCTAGCTCTTTTATCTTCTTCACCTAGTTCTTATTGTTTCTTACTATTTTCTGCCAAAATTCATACTCCATCAGTATTGTTTTGCTACTGTTTTTCTCTAATTCATCAACTAACTTTGATTGTTAGTTGATAAAACTTTTTTGAGATTAAAATCAAGTCAACATCTAGGGTCGATCCTGACAAACGTCATCAACCCCATTACTCCATGTTATCAAATTCAGCTCTCTCCTCCAACAACATTCAACCTCAATAATCTGAACCTACAAAAATGATGCTAGCCAATATTCATGGACACAATTCACAGTGCTGGAACAGCAAGTCAGCACCCAACAATTCCAACTCCATTGCCTTATCAACCACTTACACCTAATCTTCCTCCCACAGTCTAAGCCTTATTCCTAGAACCCTAGATCATACTTTCTTCTTCGCATACTTTTCAACTCAAATTTTTTTTAGAATTTAAATTCTTTGTGCTAAAAGTGGAAGATTCTCAGCCACTAGAGTCAAGAAAAAAAAACCTACGACCTCTTTCTCTTTCTCTCCACATTCTAAGCCATGTACCTCTAACCACACAATTCTTACCCTTTATAGATAATCTTTTGTCATAACTCGCTCTCCGACTCTTCTCTTGCTTCTCCTTAGTGGGGATTACATAAACACTTTAATGGTGAGTTTTTTGTCCACATGAACCCTAGCAGTGTTCCAATTGACAAATAATGTAGTCTACACCTATAAGGAACCCCCCCACCCCAACACGAGGAAGAAAAAAAAGTAGAAGATATATACATCTGAGCAGTTTGAAGGGTTATGTCAGACATCCAGGTCCCTGGTTCAGCTAACTTTCAGAACTGCTCGGATAGGAAATGCAAGTTGGAAAGTAAAGGAAATATGAAAATTAAATAAACAAAAGAAATATAGAAAAGAAACAATTGTTCTGCAAAAAAGTGCAGCAGCACAAGAAAAGTCCAAAACTTCAAGTTGACGCCATTCTATGAGACAACGGACCTTGTGTGAAATGATCGTTGACCTGCAGCATTCCAATTTTGAGCATAGAGCAGCCAGTGCCAAAAATAACCCTTGATAACGTTTGGGCTGTGATGAAATTCTCTGCAAGTGGTCACAGAGTTTATCAACTACATTTGCCTCGTATGCTAATTTCTGTATATCCTCTTTTTCTGCAATTAAACTAGATAAAACAAAGCCTGATTCATCCCCAACTTGACCAGGATCATCTAGAAGCTCAAGTAATATAAATATCAATTTCGTTTTGATTCCAACACCTTGAAGATAGGAAGGAGAAGTGTTTCTTATAACGATCAAACACGTACAGGCTAGCAATCTTGTCCGAGGGTACCTATCCTTTGTTAACTCGGTTAAACCACTCAATGCTCTTCCACTTTCAGTTCCAACAAACTTTGAGATTACTTCATGATTTTCCTTCATAATTGACACTAGAGACTCTAAACTAGCATCTCTCTGGCTTAGAGAACCTCCAAGAAGAGAAACAAGCTTCTTTACGACTCCAGCATCACTCAGTGCCTTCTGCTCTATGTTTGTCTCACAGGAATGTGTTATGATACTAGAACCAAGTCCAGTAACATTTTCATTCTCACTATTCAACAGTGATAGTAGAAATTCCATGTTTTCTACTTGAAGAAAATCATACTTTGGGGCCAATTTTGATTGATATATCATTCTAAGGGAACGAGCACCACCATCCACAACCTGCAAAACAGAAATAACCATCTAAGATTTAATCAAGAAGATCAAAATTATTGGTCTTGAAAAGATGAAAATCTCAATTTGAAAATACAAATTACGCGATGGAGAGAATTATCGGGAAAAAATTAAAGGATCGAGAAAACTAACACCGCACCCCTTTATTCCCCCCTATTGCCCTTCACATTCACATTGTGCAAAACGATAAGGGTATACCGGTATAGGTTCTGAGACCCCTGTTCGAATGATCTTACAAAAAGAATCCACTACTCCAAGCATCAAAAGTAAGATCGTATAATTTATTTCTTTAAGAAGTCTGTTGAAAATACCATGTTTGAAAGTTTATGTTGAACAATGCTGGATATGGAGACAGATACACATTCATATTAACGTTCAGAGCATTTCAAGTGAAAATTATCCAATAGCATACATTTCGAGAGGACAAAATCATAAAAGCAAGTTACAGAAATGGATAGCTATAATGTCGGTGAATAATGACAAATTTTCGTACTTATCAAGATAGTTATATTAAAATTTGTTTCTTCAAATGCTTAAGTTACCAAAAAAAAAAGAAGACACGATTTAAAAAGTTCAACACAACATCATAGGAGTAGGATGAAAAGCAGATATGTCATCAATTCAAGGAATATGCCTCTTAGAATCAATTCTGTAAAATAAAGTACTCTTACAGTCATACTTCAAAAGACAATCTTTGAGAAGACTGTTACGTTAACTTAATTATTACGAGAAAGTTCATAATATGTGATAATGAAGTAAAGGTGAACAAATACAATGTGCACTCTAGTTTGGTGTTGGTACTGAGAAAACTTGAAGATCCAAACCTCACATTGGAAAAATTGTTTACCATTAGGAAGGATTAAAACGGATAAGTTAATAGCCTTTAATACCAATCCATTATGATTATCTTGTACGTTAAGTCCCATATTTCTTCAAGCAAGGTTTCACCCTTTCTGTTCTTCAAGCACAACAGCATTATTCTCATTTTTTGTTGAGTGATCAATGTTCATTAAAGGAAAGTTTTTCACCCTTTTCAATTGACTCAATATTTTATAGTAACAAGGAGGTTAATCTCACTAACATCTCAAAATGGCCATGAATGAATTCAATTTCAAACAATTCCATAAATAGACCTTTAAGTGCATGCTTTTCTCCCTGTTTTTAACTCAATTTTGTCATAGACTAGACTTTCATTTCATCTTTTCCTTGCTGAGAAAACTCGCAAGTGGATACATAAAAGGAGACTCCAAATCAATTTTAAATCATTACTGTGCCTAATACAGTGACTCAATTGAAATTTACCTAATTATTTCGCCAGGAATGAAAATTAAATGATGAAAAAGCCCAAACAGCATGAAAATTGGATTGGCTTGTATTGTACCTTTTCGTTGGGATGAGAAATGAGACTCAATAAATGAGGAAAAGCTCCGGCATCGAGCACCGCCTTAACACCGGCATCAACTCCGCACGCGAAGCTTCCAATGGCAGCTACGGACTGGACCAAAAGAGAATTGACATTTCCGTCGCCGTACGGAAAAGCGGATACGGCGGAGGAGAGAATTGAGACGACGTAGGGGACGGCTCCGAGCTTGATGTAGGAGAGCTTTTTGGTGCGATTGCCAATTATCTGATTCTTGAGCTCTCTCAAGGCCTTAAGCTTAGCTTCGCCGTCGTCAGAGGCGCCGGTGCTCAGCCGCGAAATTAGGTCATCTGGCCGGCGGTGAGACGACGATGAGTCTGTGGCGGATGCTGGCATTCTGCGATAATTGTCATGTGCGTGTGTTTCTGCGTGATAAGTGTGTGTGAGAGAGAACAAAATATGGTAAGAGATAATTTTGTGTATTAATAATGGGATGGTGATAATTTTAAATTTTTTAATGTCAATTTACCAAATTCTAGAATGAATTTTTTTTCTTGATATTAAATTAACTAAAATCACTAAATTAACTAAAATGTATTTTTTTTCTTGATATTAAAAAAGAGATTAATTTATAGATTTTTATAAACTAGTCTTATCTTATTTTTATTTATAGTACTATAGAATAACATAAAATTCTGAATTACCATCACAATCTCTATTAATTTAAACATTTAATAAATTTCGAATAAATATGGACTAAAATATATTCTTAAACAAAACAGCAAATAAAACCTTTTTTCCTTTAATAAAAGGGTACTCTAATTAATGTAAGACCCTAACTTTTATGAATAAAGATTTAAATGGGGTGTATTCAATAAATATTTAAAAAAAAATAAAATTAAGTGACAGACTTTTGTAGAGTTTGTGAATTTTAATGACTTTTAAAGACTTTAAAGACTTTTTTAAAATGACTTTTATAGACTCTATGAAATAAGTGACAGACTTTAATAGACTTCTTACCAATATTTTTGATAGACTTTTGTATACTTCTAATATATCTTGTAGCTTATATTAATTGTTAATTAGCCCATGTGTACAGCCTCTCACTCTTTTTTCATGAACTACATGAAATTTCATTATTTTATTAAATTATTGTGGCATGAGATTTTATATATGTTGAAAGCATTCATATTATTCTATTCATTTCATGATAAATTTAGATACTCGAATACGAATAAAAATTTAGAAGTTACAGACGCAACACAAAAATTAAGCTCACTTTTCATTGAACTATATATACGATATATGCGTACGATTTTTTAGTAGGAGTACCAAATTCTGTTTTTCACGAAATAATATGACAATGAAAATCTATATGATCGCAAAACTTCATACATGTGAGTAAATTGCCACCAAGTTATAAGAAATTTATCAGAGAGATTTTTAGTCGTTGGTAAGCCACAGACAAAATTGTCAGAGAGATTTTATTTTTCTTAAAATTAATAATAGTTGTTAGTGAACCAAAATTGACTGTTAAAAAAATAATTATACGACTTTTTAATTTATTTATGATGTTAGAAATTAATTAGTTAAAATGCTAAGTAACTAATTTTTTAACCGTCGACCGTTGTCATCTTTTAACTATTTTTTTTTTATTTTGATGAGTTTTAGAATTTATCAAGATTCGTATATATCATATACTATATCTATATAATATATCTAATATAATATTAAAAATCAAAATTTACTTTTTAATTTTTCAAAGTCATAACGAGATATTCTTATAATAAAAGTTTGTGTAATTTATCTAATTTCTAATAAATTTAGTAAAAAAAATATAAGCGGTTTATAATTTTAATAATTATATTTTCTAAAATTAGATTAATTTATATTCATTTTAAGTTAAAAATTTATCGGATAGTTTTGCGACTTTTGAATTTTCCATAAAATGTCTCTGAATTTTTTTACTGGGGATTTGAATTTCTACCTTTGTGTTTAATATTTGAAAGTCTTTAGAAGTCTTTAGAGATGAGGTCAGACTTTGGATATGGGTTGATAGTTATAACTTTTCTTCTAAAGTCTGTCAAACTCTACCATTTGATAGAAATCTAAAAAACCAACGACTTCTTGAATACCAAAATACATTTATAGACTTTATAAAAATCTCAATTCAATACCACTTAACTTTTAAAGACATTACAAAAGTTGTAATTGAATACCAGTAAACTTTTATAAACTCTTTAAATGTCTTGATTGAATACAACCAAATTTTAAAGTCTTTAAAAGTCTTAATTGAATACACCCTCTTAATTTTCTTTAAATGTTATTTTGAATAACAAAGTGTGGATTTGATATAATGTTGTGGGTGATATGTGCAAATTATGCAAAGTAAGCAAGTTGTCATAAAATATTCGTTTGGTCGGGAAATATTCTTTTTATCGGGAATATTCGAACGATGACACAATCATTGGTGGACCCCACAACAGAATTACTGTCGGATATAGAAAGCGACAGAAATAACCTTTTTATAAAAATAACGGCAAAACTTTTATCGTTAACTGTTGAAATAGCCAGTGATAAAAGTACAGTAATATGTGTGGTTGCACAGTAGTAAACGGTATTCTACAGTATCTCTTATTATTGATGCTTACTTAAGAAATCACTCAATTTTATTCAATTATTGCCACAGTAGTTGCTGCAGAGTATCTCATTGATGAGTGGGATTTATACCTCCGAATCAGATACTTTGTAGCTTAAGTTGTTGCCTGTTTTCAGTTATTTAGTTAGCTTTTATTTATATTTTGTTGTTATTATGTCTAAATTCTATGATGCAAGGTTTTACAGACATTTTCCAGCTTCCAGGGGCATAATGGCCTATTTAATATAATGAATTATTTGTGAATGGGTTGTTGTATTTCTTACTTAATGACTAATTTCTTGATAGAGAAATTAGTATTGATATTAACTAAGATTGAAAAATGGATGTTATTATCTAGCCTTTAAATACAACAACACCTGTTATGACCATGCCAATGGAATGTGTGCACAAACTGCTAATAGGATAGACATGTCTCTATTTGCCTTGTGTAGCCTTGAGACTTAGCTTAATGACCTTGGCCTAATTAATTTCACCAATAGACATATTGTGATTTATCTGGCTAGGGATGTGCATTTGACCTTTGACAGAAGCTTATGCGTATTTACTGTTCTCGGTTGATCATTCCTTGATTCGTTAGTAATGTGGAGAGTTAGGAGATTAGGCGACGCATTAGGAGAATTGTAATCCTATCTTGACTTCCTAACACAACTACTTCTCTTATTCTTACAGTTTTAATCACATAGCTTAACCAACCATCTTATTTCACTTGTTTAGATAAGGTAGTAATGACTTTACCTTAGTATTTGTTAATCTCTTAAGACTTTGTCCTCGTGGGTTCGACACTCAACTTATCATATATTACTTGTGGATGGCACAGATGCTGCTTGTGATTTAGCAATAAGCGAAATCACCAACAAGTTTTTTGACAGATTCACAGGGGATTTGGTATTATTGTTATTCAATATTAACATTAAGTGTGACGCCCCCAAAACAGGAATACATCACCCATCTTGAGTTGCCAAATACATGGTACATAAATCAAATACAAACTTAATTATACAACTGTCGTGTACAATACGACAAAAGATAACTGAGTGTTTAAACAATAATATAGCCTTCTAGACAATATCCACTCTCAATGGAGTCCTCATTACAATTATTATCACACTATTTCACAGAATAGTGAGGACTACTAAAGCCACTTATCCTGGACCATCGGTCCATTTCCGACCTGCGTCTCGCCTATATTCTCATTTCACAAGAGAACAATGAAAGAAAGGGTGAGCTCAATTAGCCCGAAGAAGAAATATTATGACTAAGATAATGCGTAATAAATTATCCTTAGCCTTCATGAAAGATAACAACCGATAGAATATAATAGACAACAAGTTTTAGATCAACAATCGCAATGCGAAAATAAGCAATCCATTAGAAGAGTCAAGTAGAGCATAAAATCTACTATCTTTTATGATTTAAAAAGTTTTTCATCAACTTTATTGCTGAGACTCGGCTTAATAAATAAACCATATCATCGATTCTTCCCTGCACTACGGGCCAAGAATATTCATTAAATCATCAATGGTCATGACTATACCGAATAATCCCTGGTCATAATCATACCAAAAGCGTCCATCAATGCACCACACAGCCACCGAGGACTTTCACCACATCATTCGTCACATTACGGCCATGATTATACCCGAATAATCCCTAGTTATAATCATACCAAGTCCATCTATGCACGTAAGCCAAAGATGACTTTCATCACAATATAAGCATGAGGATGATGACAATGACATAATAATTCAAAAAAAACAAGTTCAAGGATAAATTTTAAAGATTTATAATTTAATTTATCCGAGAAATCAATAACGCCCAAATTGTCAACATGATCTTTGCTTTGTGGAGTAAAATTCAAGAATAATATTCATGTACCAAAAATAATTTGGATGAGAAAAAGAAATATATTTTTGAATTGAATAATACCAAATGAATAGTACTTGAGAATTGTACCCCGGAAGAACACGAAAAGTGTCTCAAATACCAGTGAGTGAATGATACTAGAGTGAATAGTAATCGAGTGAATAGTAACCCGTGTATATAGTAACTTCGTGAATAGTACTTTCAAACACGAAAAGTGCCCACGAATACCCGAGTGAATAATACTAGAGTGAATAGTAATCGGGTGAATAGTAACCCGTGAATAGTAACTTCGTAAAAAGAAAAATACTAAAAAAATGATATTCCATGATTTAGTACAAAAGAAATGATATCTCATACGAATATAATAGAATATCTTAAAGCGCAAATGGATTTTCACCGCCATGCAGTAATCCACGTAGATGATCATTTTAACAATTTAATAAAGAATGAATACGAAAGGTCATTCACCATGCATGCGGTAATCCACATGTATAAAAGTTATTCCATTAGAATAATAAAGAATGGAATAATGGAAGAATTCACCGTGCATGCGATAGATCGCGCATGAGCATGAGTTATTCCCAGCGAATAATAAAGAATGGAACTAGGTCATGCGTAATCCGCTTGCAGACGGGATATTCAATGTAATAATAAAGAATGGAACGAAGTCATGCATAATCCGCATGCACAGGATATTCCAATGAATAATAAAGAATGGAATAATAATAGAATTCACCAGTCATGTGATAGACCGCACAGACAGGTTATTCCAACAGAATAATAAAGAATAAAATAACAATAGAATTCACCAGGCATGAGATAGACCGCACAAACATGTTATTCCAACAAAATAGTAAAGAATGGAATAACAGAAGAATTTCACCATGTATGCGGTACTTCACATAGACAGGTTATTCCAACATAATAATAAATAATGGAATAACAACACTTACGAGTATTGAAAGAAAATAACTCTCTTCATGAATGCGAAAGAATAATACCCCTTACCTCAAAAGAAGACTGAATATTGGAATAGTGAGGTAGCAGACTTCTCTTCTTCTTTCTCTCTATAATTTCTCTCTATAATAATTGCTCTATAGCTTTAGTGAATTGGTGAGAAATGAAGGAAGAACGAGCTTCTATTTATAGGAAAATATAGTTTTAATAATTGCACATTTTGGGGCTCAAAATATTACAGTATAATACCTTCCTCTTTTCTTTTATTTTTAATTTAGTCCTACAAGTATTATCAAACTTGCACCATCTCCCCTAATAGTAAATCATGTGAATCAATAGTAAATCATGTGAATCAATAGTTCTAGACATGTGAAAATACGAATTACAGTATAGTACCTCCATTTTTAACTTAGTCATGCAAGTATTATCAATCTTGCACCACCTCCCCTAATAGTACAAGAATGTGAATCAATAGTACACACATGTGAACAGATAGTTATAATTATGTGAATTAATAGCAATTAATTCCTCATTTATCCGATTAATTACCCGATTGGTCAATATAACCTTCAGACATCAATTATTATCGAAATAAATTTCGATTTCCACTAACACTAATAATTCCCACACAATGGAACTATCAATTTCATCTTTAATCAACAAAAACTTATTCATCATTAATATTATAATTCATAATATTTAACAATCATGTTGTTCCCAGGAAAGAGGGGGCTTTCCAATAAGGATTTCTCCTTATTGGCGTGCAATTAGATTATCTAACCTCTCCTTGACAGAACTTCTATACATTGTCAATATTGCAAATAATAATATGAATAACTTTGTCGTCTCAATTATTGATTTAATAATATAACATATTATACGAGATGATGATTGTGACAATAATTGAATCAATAATATGAGAGATATGATGCAAAGAATTATCTTGTAGCAATAATTGAGTATAACTCGAAAGTGACTTTTACGAAAGTATCAATAATCAATCTGGCGTCTTTACTATATAACCGCAGCAGACATCGCATTTCTTTTACTACTGTGTAGTTCAACAGTTTAACGGTAAAACTTTCGTCGTTATTTTTATAAAAGATAATTACGTGCGTTTTCTAAATACGACAATACTTCCGTTATGGGGTCCACCAATGATTGTACCGTCGTATGGATATTCCCCGACAAAAATAATATTCCCCGACCAACTTGCATACTTTGCAAAATTATAAATATTACCCATAACTATAACATTATATCAAATCCATACCATAATATTCATAAAAAATATTTCGAGAAATTTAAATCTTTATTCATAAAATTTGGGGTCTCATATTAAGTCATTATAATCTTAATTTAAACTGATTCTTCTGTTTAACTCTTATTAGGTAGTCTTCACTGTTTATGCCACCTCGAAAGGGTCAGAACATAATACCTCTCGATCCCGAGGTTGATAGAACATACAGACGATTGCGGAGAAAAAAATCAAAGGACATACCTACTCCTATCAAAATGGCTGAGGAACTTCAAAAATCTTTGAGGGAGTATGCTATGCCTCATATCGATGATCTCCAGGTGAACATTCTAAGACCTGCCATCCAAGCTAATAATTTTGAGATCAAGCCAGACACCATTCAAATGTGCACCAATATTCAGTTTGGGGGACTACCGAATGATGATCCCAATGATCACTTAATAAATTTTGTGGAGATCTGTGATACATTTAAATGCAACAGAGTGTCTGACGATGCCATCAGACTCCGGTTGTTTCCATTCACCTTAAGGGACAAAGCCAAAAGCTGGCTACATTCATTACCGTCAGGCTCCATCACCACATGAGCTAACTTGGCAAAGAAGTTCGTGGCGAATTTTTTTCTGCCCGCCAAAACTGCCAGGCTCAGGTATGATATCACTTTTTTTGTCCAGTTCAAATCAGAATCCTTGTACGACTCGTGGGAGCGATTCAAGGATTTGCTGAGAAAATGCCCTCACCATGGATTGCCAAGATGGCTTCCTATCTAGACCTTTTATAATGGGCTATCCGGATCAACTCGTTCGAGTATTGATGCCGCCTCTGGAGGGGCCTTTATGGCTAAACATCACACAACAGGGTATGAACTAGTGGAAACAATGGCGACCAATAATTATCAATGGCCGAATGATAGGCAAGCCCAGAAGAAAGCAAAGTAGGGTATAAGAGGTTGACTCATTCACATCATCATTGGCAAATTTTCGATTCTGGTAATTAATCTAAAGCGGCTAGACACCATTGGAGTGTCAGCAGTGCAGAATGTGCAGAGTGTCGCAGTCCAGTGTGAATTATGTCAAGGGAGCCACCCTACTGATCAGTGTGCAATAAGCCCTGAGTCAGTTCAATTTGTTTCCAACTATGGGCGACAACAAAATGCTAATCTCCCGACTCATTACCACCCGGGCTTGAGAAATCATCCCAACTTCTCTTGGGGCAACAACAACAACAACAACACAAATCAAGCACAACCTTCATCCACCAGACCAAATTTTTCTAACCCTCCGGGTTTTCAATCTCAGAATCAGTATAATCCACAACCGCAGAGCTCTCCAAATCAGTTCCACCATCCACCACCTCAACAGGAGAGAAAGCCTAGTTTGGAGGATCTCCTGTCGTGGTACATTGCCCAGAATGAAACAAGGAGTAACAATCAAGAAGCTTCCATTCAAAATCTCGAAGTTCAAATGGGACAATTGGCCACTACTTTAAACAGTCGTCCACACGGCACATTGCCTAGTGACACTGATGTCAACCCAAAATGGGAAGGCAAAGAACAATGCAAAGCAGTAACACTCAGAAGTGGGAGAACTACTAATGAACAAGGTGGAGAGAGCTCTCCAATGGAAGAAGAAGTTACTGAAAAGGAACCTATAGTAGAGAAGAATAATGAGGAATCTGGGGGTGAGGAAAGTACTCAAGATAGCCCTACAACACCATCCCCTCCAATGAATAAAGTTAATCCTCCTCTCCCTCAATTGCCTTTCCCTCAGTGTCTGCAGAAACAAAAGCTGGATGTGCAGTTTTCTAAATTCCTAGTGGTGTTCAAGAGACTTCATATAAACATCCCATTTGCGGAGACATTGGAGCAAATGCCAAGTTATGTCAAGTTTATGAAAGACATATTATCTAAGAAGCGAAAAATGGGGGATTATGAAACAGTGGCGCTGACAGAGGAGTGCAGTGCCATTCTACAAAACAAGCTTCCGCCTAAGCTAAAAGATCCAGGAAGCTTCATAATTCCTTGCACTATTGGGGACCAATTCATTGGCAAGGCATTGTGTGATCTAGGGGCTAGCATTAACTTGACTCCTCTGTCTATATATAAGAAGCTGGGGCTAAATGAAGCCAAACCTACAAGTGTCACTTTATAATTAGCTGATAGATCTCTTGCGTACCCAAAGGGAATAGTAGAGGATGTGCTTGCCAAGGTTGACAAGTTCATCTTCCCAGCTGACTTTATTGTCCTAGATTTTGAGGAAGATAGGGAGGTCCCTATAATACTAGGCAGGCCATTCTTGGCGACGGGGAGGACCCTAATTGATTTACAGAAAGGGGAGTTGACAATGAGGGTTCAGGATCAAGAAGTAACTTTCAATGTCTTTAGATCGATGAAATATTCGAATACTCCTGAGGACTGCTTCCAGATTAATGCGTTTGATAATTCAGTTAGGGAAGTGTTCTCAAAGACCTGCATTACGGACCCTTTAGAAGCCATATTGCCAGGGGCCAGTACTACGGAAGAGCCCACACATGTGAAATTTACCAAGTGGATAGATGCACCCCAAAGATCCAAACAGTTCCAAAGGCAGTTTGAGTCTGTAAATGATGATCACGGGTCAACTTCCAAGGCTCAGCCATCTATCACATAACCTCCTGTCCTAGAATTAAAGCCTTTGCCCAATCACCTGAGGTATGCTTACTTAGGGGACTCATCCACTTTACCTGTGATAATTTCTGTTTCTTTAACCGAGTGCCAAGAAGAAAAGTTGTTGCTAGTGCTCAAGCAATATAAAATGGCCCTGGGGTGATCAATTTCTGATATTAAAGGGATTAGTCCAACACTATACATGCATAAAATCTTACTGGAATAAGGGTCTAAGTCATCCATTGAACATCAGCGGCGGTTGAACCCCATCATCAAAGAGGTGGTTCGGTAGGAGATTATAAAATTGCTGGATGCGGGAATCATTTACCCCATCTCCGATAGTCCTTGGGTCAGTCCTATCCAGTGCGTGCCAAAGAAGGCCGGAATGACTGTAGTACCCAACGAAAATAACGAGTTGATTCCAACCAGAACGGTGACTGGATGGAGGGTGTGTATGGATTACAAGAAATTGAACAAATATACCTATAAGGATCACTTTCCTCTTCCATTTATTGATCAGATGCTCGATAGACTTGCTGGGCATGAATTTTATTGTCTGCTGGATGCTTACTCTGGGTATAATTAGATCTCAATTGCTCCCAAAGATTAGGAGAAAACTACTTTCACATACCCATATGGGACGTTTGTATTTTGAAAAATGTCTTTTGGGTTGTGTAACGCTCTTACTACATTTCAGCGATGCATGATGTCTATTTTCTCCGACATGGTTGAAAAGACCCTTGAGGTCTTCATGGATGACTTTTAGGTATTCGGGAGCTCATTTGATAATTGCCTGAGAAATTTGACTACCGTTCTCCACAGATGTGTTGAGACTAACCTTGTATTGAATTGGGAGAAGTGCCACTTCATGGTTGAGGAGGGCATTATTCTGGGCCATCGGGTTTCTGTTGGCGGCATTGAGGTTGACAAGGCAAAAATTAATGTCATTAATAACCTTCCACCGCCAACATCAGTAAAAGGAGTAAGGAGCTTCCTTGGGCACACTGGGTTTTACGGGAGGTTATCCAGGACTTCTCACGGATAACTAAACCGCTGTGTACATTTCTGGAAAAGGACATGCCTTTTCAATTTTACGAAGCCTGCCTGAGTGCTTTTGATTTATTAAAGGAAAGACTGGTCTCGGCTCCTATTGTGGTAGCCCCTGACTGGACCTTCCCTTTTGAGCTAATGTGTGACGCAAGCAATTTTGCTATTGGGGCGGTTCTAGGCCAAAAGAGGGATAAGGTATTCCACACAATATACTATGCCAGCAAAACTTTAACTAATGCTCAGCTGAATTATACTACCACTGAGAAGGAACTGCTGGCAAGTTCCGTTCCTACCTCATCGGAACGAAGGTGATTGTCTACACTGATCACTCGACAATCAAATACTTGGTTGAAAAGAAAGATGCAAAACTGAGATTAATAATATGGGTCCTACTTCTCCAAGAGTTCGATCTAGAGATCTGAGACAAGAAGGGGACAAAAAATCAGGTAGCAGATCACTTATCAAGGTTGGAAAACACCCTGCATTCGGGAGATGCTGAAAAAGCCATCAATGATTTCTTCCAGAATGAACAACTTTTTGTCGTTCAAAGCAAAGCCCCGTGGTATGCGGACTTTGCCAATTTTGTCACTTGCCAAGTGCTCCCTCCAAACCTGAGCTATCAACAAAGGAAGAAATTCCTAAAAGATTCCAAACAATATTTATGGGATGAGCCCTTCTTATTCAAGCAGTGTTCTGATCAAATTCTCTGGAGATGCTTGCCGGATGAGGAAATTGAAGGTGTGCTCCATCACTGCCATTCCTCAAATTATGGAGGTCATTTTGGGGATCAAAGAACTGCAGCTAAAGTGCTTGACCGATTTTCTTCGCCCACCCTATTCAAAGATGCACACATATATGTATCGCACTGCGATAGATGCCAAAGGGTGGGAACCATTTCGAGAAGGCATGAATTGCCCTTGCAGAATATCCTCGAAGTTGAATTATTTGATGTCTGGGGTATTGACTTCATGTGTCCATTTTCGTCCTCCTACAACAATCTCTATATTCTTGTGGCGGTGGATTATGTCTCCAAGTAGGTTGAAGGAGTTGCCTTGCCTACTAATGATGCGAAGGTAGTGCTCAATTTCCTCAAGAAAAACATTTTCACTCGTTTTGGCACGCCTCGGGCTATTATCAGTGATGAAGGGTCGCATTTTTGTAACAAATACTTCGAAGCCCTTCTAGCTAAGTATGGGGTTACCCATAAGATAACCACTTCTTATCATCCATAGACTAGTGGCCAAGCTGAAATTTCCAATGGAGAGGTAAACCTAATCTTGGAGAAGATTGTTAACCCCAATCGCAAGGACTGGTCAAAGAAACTGGACGATGCCATGTGGGCTTACCGTGCACAGCTTACAAAACGCCTATTGGAATGTCCCCGTATAGGCTTGTCTATGGTAAGGTTTGTCATCTTCCAGTGGAGTTGGAGCACAATGCTTATTGGGCTATCCAGAAGCTAAACTTTGATTTAGAAGCAGCCGGTGAAAAAAGGCTTTTACAACTAAATGAATCAGATAAGTTTCATCTACAAGCGTATGAAAACGCTAAGTTGTACAAGGAGAACACGAAGCGGTGGCACGATAAAAAGATCGTTCAAAGAAGTTTCGAATCAGGCCAGAAGGTTCTTCTCTTCAACTCCCGACTGAAATTATTCCCCGAGAAATTGAAGTCCCGATGGTCGGGGCCATTCACGGTTGCCAAGGTGTATCCGTATGGGGCAATAGAAGTTCAGGACCCTCATTTTGACAAAACCTTCAATGTTAATGGTCAGTGCTTGAAGAAATACTGGGGCGGCGAGGTAGACTGGCAAAATACCTCCATCACCTTGGGAGACCCGGTGTAAGAAGGGATAACAATCAAGTCGACGACTCTAAATCAAGCGCTTGATGGGAGGCATCCCCATTTCAGTATCAAACATATTGATTTTGTTTTTATTAACTTCAGTCTTATTTTGGTTGTCATTAGTTACTGTCTGTAGTTCTTAGTATAACCTATAGTCTGTATAGTGCATGTATGTTAGTATGTGTTTAAGGGCTTTCAGTAGTTAGAACTTGTGAATACAGTGTTTGCTGTCTTTTTGTTGTGTTGATTGCTGATATAAGGTTGGGCTTGTGCAGGAATTTGTGCCTCAGTTTTAAAAATTCAGAAGTTGCACCGCGGCGCCGGTGTTATACCATGTTCTTGCACCGCAGCGCCAAGTTTCGCGTTGCAGCCTCAACTTTCGCGCTGCAGCGCCGGACCAAAGGGGGACACACTGCAAATCCGCGCCGCGACGTCAGTTGATAAGTAACACTCCGCGTCGCAGCGCCATCTTAAGAGGTTACCCACTGTAAACTCGTGCCGTAACGCCGAGGTCCATGTGTAAATTCACGCCGCAGCACCACAGTCTTGACAGGAACTCTCGTCCCTGTTCCATTATCCGCGCCGCAGCGCCAAGTTACCTTGGTAGCTATTGGAAACTCGCACTGCAACGCCGCCCAATGTTCTACTTTCCACCACTGCGCAAAGACCAATACCGGTTGTCGGACATCGAAACTCGCACCACAAAGACCGAGTACCACCATCGAGATTTAGCCTACGGCCAGAGTGGGTTTAATTCCGTGCTGCAGCGCCATGTGTCGCGCCGCAATGCCACCAACGTATTTTTGTTTTTAATAGAAGTTTTGGCATTCATTTTGCACCGGTTGCCTTTCCTCTCTCACAGTAGATTCTATTCCTCTGAGAAACGTTACTTACGGCACCAACCGTCTTAGACATTCCATCTTCCAAGAGAGCCGTTAGCCATCCAACAATCATTTCCGTAGCTTTCCTACATTTGGGCCTCAACCGTTATTATCGCGGTTGCTCTTCTGACCGTTGCCATCCCTCACGCCTACCTCTTTATAAGTAAGGCGAGAGGTAAAGTTCTCTGTTGTGCTTTTGGATTGAAGAAATTACAGGCAAAACATAAGTGTGCTTTTAGATTTTCTTTGACAAATCAAATATGGCTTCCAGCGTCCGAGAACCAGCATTGGCCCTCCTCCTCCATCCTCTTCCCGAACTCCTATTTCGGTGTGGGATGCTGTAAAATTTCTTACAAAAGAGGCCTATAAACGAGGGCTTAGGCCTGATGACAAATTGGACAGTCAGATGATGGCCATGATTGTCAACATGAAATGGGTGAATTTCACCAAACCGCCTGAATCAGCAGTTGTCACGGTGGTGAAAGAATTCTACGCTAATGCAATTCCTGACGGCCCTCCGGCGGTGCCAGTGCGGGGAAAGTTAATCCAATTCGATAGGCAGGATATCAATGCAGTTTATGGGACTCCCAACTATGACGGTCACGATTATCGGGAGGTTGGGCTTCAGAGTTACAACACAGACGACATCATTAGTAAACTCTGCAAGCCCGGGACTGTTTGGAAAAGTAATGAGTTCCATGGTGAAAAGACATCGTTCCCCCAACAGGCCTTAAGCCATTATGGTAAGGCTTGGTACTCGTTTATCTGTGCTAATATCATGCCTACACGTCACTTGAGTGATGTAACTCGGGAGAGGGAAATTCTGCTCTTTGCCACTGTTACGGGTTTATAAGTGGATGTAGGGGTTCTTATTAACGAGTCCATTAAGAAGGCAATAAGGAGCAATTTTATGGCAGGCCTCTACACCTATCTCTAATTACCTGTCATTGCAAAAGGGCGGGTGTTCAGTGGGAGAAGGAAGATGTCACCCTGCCACCCATGTCTGTTATTGATCATCATCTCATAGGCCGCTATAGAGTCTAGAAGGGAGCACCATCGCATCCCCGAGGAGAGGGCTTTTTGCCAGAGCCTCAGCCGCCGCCATCTAGTGATCCACCGCCATCCAATGAAGAGGGTACCTCCACTCATGTGCCTGAGCCTCCATCATCTGAGACTGTTCATTCTGGGGCCTTCGTGGAAATTCTGAACAGCCTGAACTTTCTACACTGCAAGGTAGACACTATCGCCATGGCAGAATCAATTCCACCATTACCATGCAGAGTTTGCCAACACACTCTCCAACATTCATGATGCTCAGGGAGAAGACGGCGTTGATTTCATGCCCTTTCTATTTCCAGCACCTCCAATTTATGCACCTTATCCGCCCTAATTTCCGCCTACTGAGGGGGCCCGCAAAGATGAGCCGGTGAATGTGGATGATGATGATGATGATGATGATGATGAAGATGCTCTTGTGATGGTCAGTGATGAAGATGGCGATGCTCCAGATGCTTGATGATGAAGTTCAGAGGCCATTGCGGACACTTGCCAAATTGTAAGTTTGGGGGGAGAATTCCTTTTATTTTTATTATATATGAATTGTGTTAAGTTAATATTATTTTATTTGAACTGCTATTATGTGAGGGTTTGAGAGAATCATTTGGGCTGGATAGCCCCAGACTACTTATTTAAATATGTTTTATCTAATGTTTATTATTATTGTGGTTAATGGTTTTATGTTGTGATTAGTTTATTTTGGATACATGTTTTGCATAGTAGTATTTTAATTTATATATGTATGTCATGCTTTTGGTTGTATATATATCTTTTGGGTTAGTGTAGTTGCCAGGTGGTATTTGGGGATATCTTAATTAAATCAGATATTAATTTGAGGATAGCCAGGGTTTACACTGATTATTGGTATACTTAGTGCCATGTGTTATGGCTTAACCCTATTTTGACAAGGGTAGGGTATTTTAGCGCTTAAGTTTTGATTGTGGCCTATGACATGCGCTAGGTAATTATATCATTTTCTTAGAGTAGTGTCAAATATATGTGAGCCAGGGGCTTGTTAATGAGATAAGTCGAGACTGTTTTGGATCCATCCTTTTAGCGAGCACTGACCAATTATCTTTTCTAGTTATGTATCCAGATTTAGGTTATCTTTTTATTGTGTTGAAAATTTGTACGCTGTTAAAACTCTGTTGATTTCAAGATAATAAAAGACTTAGAGGATTTTACACTTTTGGGTCTATAGTTCTATTAATATATATATATATATATATATATATATATATATATATAATGAAATAACAATCCTGCGGTGGGTTGAGATGGAGCGTGGAAATGCACTCGCCTATAAACGCAGACTAGTAAAACCTTTTTGGACTTATATTGATTACGTGGCCTTTGTTGCTTGAGTTATTAAATTCATAGGGATGTTCTACACCTAGTGCTCTAAAGTCATCTAGCTTGGTAGTCATTGATCGAAAGCTCGCTAATAAGTGCTTTGTTTAGCCTAAAAGTAATCAAGTACTGTCTGAGTCAGAATTTACTTTATATTACTAGAACCTTTTGATCCTTTCTTGTTTTTGCGTCTTGTTCTTAATGCTTGTTATTTATGTGGGTTGCATAGTAAGCTTATTGGTTATCACAATCGATGGTGTGATCTTAATTTGGGCTATGGCTAGTTAAGATGTTTGGTCTGCACACACACACACAGAATGGATCGATTACAGTCTCATGTTTATTAATAGACAATAAGTCCTCGTTCGTATGCATTTTGTCCTATTCTTAGAGGGTGTTTATGATTGTGCTTAGAGGCCATAATATTAGTCTATAGGATTAGTCTTCATTCGTATCTTGCAGTAATGGGGTATGGATGTCTGATAGTTTGCTTGAGGACAAGCAAAAGCTTAAGTTTGGGGGTATTTGATGAGTGAGATTTATACCTGCAAATCAGATCCTTTGTAGCTTAAGTTGTTACCTGTTTTTAGTTATTTAGTTAGCTTTTATTTATAGTTTGTTGTTATTATGTCTAAATTCTATGATGTAAGGCTTTACAGACCTTTTCCAGCTTCCAGGGGCATAATGGGCATTTTTATTGTAGACGGCCGGCCAAATGACTCTGTGGACACACTAAGAGTCAGCGCCACATGCCGCATAAAGATGGAACATATCGAAATCGGCAGCAATGAAGACCAGAGATACACTAAGAGTCGATGCCCAACGCCATACTACTCGGCGTCCCAAATACCATGCCTCCGATGTCATCCACGTCACAGCAATATCGAGGCCTCTTCATGGAGTCGTATGCAGTCACGACCTCGAAGTCTTTTAAGCTTATGATGGTAGCATTTCCACTTGCTAGTTCAATGCTCAGCGTAGCAGATGCGAGCTCGGTGTCCGCATAAAGAAAGGGCTTTAAATGACCTAAAGAGAGAGAAGAAGAAACACTTAATATTTTCTAGCCACTTGCAATAGAAAAAAAAATAGATAGCGTAAACTAGGATTTCTTAGTACAGTATTAAATTCTTAGAAGAGAAAGAAGATGTGTTTCAAGAAGGAAGAGTTATTGCATCCGACAAAAGCTCAGTAGCCACGCAGTGAAGAGAAGATTTGGAGGAAGAACACTTCAAAACAGGGGTTTTCTTATTCCAAATCTCCCATTTATCTGTGTATTATTGAAAATATGGAATGTATTGAAAATGTGTTTTAGTATCATGGATATGAACTAATTCTATTTTTAGGGTTGTAATGCAACCTAATGTTTAACTTAATTAACTTTCCTTCCTATTTTATATAATGAATCATTTGTGAATGGGTTGTTGTATTTCTTACTTAATGACTAATTTCTTGATAGAGAAATTAGTATTGATATTAACTGAGATTGAAAAATGGATGTTATTATCTAGCCTTTAAATATAACAATACCTGTTATGACCATGCCAATGGAATGTGTGCATAAACTGCTAATAGGATAGTCATGTCTCTATTTGCCTTGTGTAGCCTTGAAACTTAGCTTAATGACATTGGCCTAGTTAATTTCACCAATAGACATATTGTGATTTATCTAGCTAGGGATGTGCATTTGACCTTTGACAGAAGCTTATGTATATTTACTGTTCTCGGTTGACCATTCCTTGATTCATTAGTAATGTGGAGAGTCAAGAGATTAGGCGACGCATTAGGGGAATTGTAATCCTATCTTGACTTCCTAACACAACTACTTCTCTTATTCTTACAGTTTTAATCACATAGCTTAACCAACCATCTTATTTCACTTGTTTAGATAAGGTAGTAAAGACTTTACCTTAGTATTTGTTTATCTCTTAAGACTTTGTCCTCGTGGGTTCGACACTCAACTTATCATATATTACTTGTGGACTGCGTATGCTTGCACGCGATTTAGCAATAGAGAAATCGGCCAACACTCATATTATTGATTCAATTATTGTCACAATATCATTTATATAATATTTTATATTATTAAATCAATAATTGAGACGACATAGTTATTCATATTATTATTTGCATTATTGACAGTGTTTAGAAAGTTCTGTCAAGGAAAGGGGTTAGGTTATTTAATTACGTGCCAATAAGGAGAAGTCCCTATCGAAAAGCCCCCTCTTTCCTGGGAATGATCTGGTTGTCAATATTGTAAGTTATAATATTAATGATGAATAATTGTTGAAAGATTAAAAATATTTTTATTGAAAATAAGTGATTTGTGATAAATATTTATTCAATTTTTGATATAAATAGAGGGGGTTTTCATGAAGTATTTGTTATAAGTTTGGCTTATTACATGTACTCCCACTTACTCATTTTTTTAAAACTGTCGGTAGAAAGTTGTCTTAGTTTTATTTTATTATTATTATAATAGTAATAAAACAAAAAACTTTTTATATAAAACAGAATACTTTTTATATTATATATAAAGTTATTTGTTTTATTAGATTATAATTAGAATATATTATATTTTATAGAAAGTTTTTGTTTTATTAGAATATTTTATTGCACAGTGATGAATAGTAAAACTTAGAAAATCCGTCGAATTCGCGCCCGTAAAATGTTTACTGTGCGTCTGTGATTATTTTCTTAAATAGTGTCATGACATTCTCTTATAATATAGGATGCTTTATTAAGAAATGAAAATCACACCAGAATCAAAGAATTCTCCTTTTATAATATTGTGCGTATTTCTTTTGAGTATAAGGATACTTTGAGTGTAACAAATCGTGCATGTTTTTCTCAAGAATATCTCCGTTATACCAGTCAGATTTAGTCTCCAACTAAGGTAAGGGGTATTATTTATTTCATATTCGTAAGAAATATTATTTTTCATATTCGTAAATAATATTATTTTCGTTTAATATTTGTCAGGAATATTATTTTCGTTCAATATCCGTAAGGAATATTATCTTCGTTCAATATTCGTATTATTTTCCTTCAATATTCGTAAGGGATATTATTTTCGTTCAATATTCGTAAGAAATATTATTTTCTTCCATACTCTGTAGTATGTAAGTAATATTATGTCGTTTCATATTCCTAAATCTACACTTATTTTGATAAATATTGCTTCTATACTCCCTGAAATTAGTAGAATATCCTTGAATTTTGAGCTTCATCTAGTATCGTTTTACTAAAATATTTTTATGAACTTTCTTATTAAATTTTAATCTTTTCATGTCGGGTACTATTCACGGATTACTATTCATACATATGGTACTATTCACGACAAAATTGGTTTCTTTTCTTTTCAAATTATTTTTGATACATGAGTATCATTCTTGAATTTTACTTCACTATTAATCATCATGTTGACAATTTGAAAATTCTTAAACTCAGGATAAATTGAATTATAAATCTTTAATATTTATCATTGATCTCACTTGATTGATTCTTTATATCATTGTCATCATCCTCAAGCTTATATTGTGATGAAAGTCATCTTTGACCCGTAGTGCATAGATGGACTGTTGATTGGTATGATTATTGTGACGTCCCCAAAATAGGTATACATCACCCATCTTGAGTCGCTAGATACATGGTACATAAATTCAAATACAACTTAATTATACAACAGTCGTGTAAAATACGACAAAACATAGCTGATAGTTTAAACAAGAATATTGTCATCTAGATAATATCCACACTCAATGAAGTCCTCATTATAATTATTATCACATTATTCCGTAGAATGGTGAGGACTATTAAAGCCATTTATCTTGGACCATCACTCCATTTCCCGACTCGTCCCAGCAATATTCTCATTTCCTGAAGAGAATAATGAAAGAAAGGGTGAGCTCAACTAGCCTAGTAAGAAATATTATGACTAAGATAATGCAGAATAAATTATCATTAGCCTTCAACGGTATAACAACTGATAGAATACAATAGACAACAAGTTTTAGATCAACAACTGCAGCGAAAATAAGTAATCCATTAGAAGAGTCAAGTAGAGCATAAAATCTACTATCTTCTATGATTTAAAAAGTTTTTCATCAACTTTATCGCTGAGACTAAGCTTAATAAATAAAATCGAATCATCCCTACACCACGGCCAAGGATATTCATGTAATCATCAACGGTCATGATTATACCGAATAATCCCTGGTTATAATCATACCAACAACTATCCATCAATGAACTACATGCCAATGAGAACTAAAAGCACATCATTCGTTACATTACGGTCATGATTATACCGAATAATCCCTGGTCATAATCATACCAATTCCATCCATGCACGTAAGCCAAAGATGACTTTCATCACAATATAAGCATGAGGATGATGACAATGATATAAGCAATAATCAACCGAAATCAAATCAAACAAAATCAAGGATAAATATTAAAGAGTTTAGATTTATCCAGAGTTTAAAAATATTCAAATTGTCAACATGATACTACTTTGTAGACTAAAATTCAAGAATAATATTCATGTACCAAAAATAATTTGGACAGAAAAGAATATATTTTTAGGGGTAAATAGTACCCGTGAATAGTACCACAATGAATAGTACTTGAGAATAAGACATCGTGAATAAGTACTCATTACATGAAAAGTACTCCAAATACCCGAGTGAATAATATCTGGGTGAATAGTAATTGGGTGAATAGTAACCTGTGAATAGTAACTCGTGAATAGTACTCCGGTATGAAAAGTACCCCGAATACCCGAGTGAATAATACCAGAGTGAATAATAACCGGGTGAATAGTAACCCGTGAATAGTAACTCATAACAGAAAAATACCAAAGAAAACGATATTTCATGACGAATACAAAAGAAATGATATCCCAGATGAGTATAATAGAATATACGAAACTGCAAATGGATTTTCACCCACCATGCGGTAATCCACGTAGACAGATCATTTCCACAATTTAATAAAGAATGAATACGAATGATCATTCACCATGTATGCGGTAATCCACATAGACAGGTTATTCCAACAGAATAATAAAGAATGGAATAACAGAAGAATTCACCATGCATGCAATAGACCGCACAGACAGGTTATTCCCAACAGAATAATAAAGAATGGAACCACGTCATGCGTAATCCGCATGCATGAGGATATTCCAATGTAATAATAAAGAATGGAACCGTGTCATGCGTAATCCGCATGAGCGGGATATTCTAATGAATAATAAAGAATGTAATAACACAGAATTCACCGGGCATGCGATAGATCGCAGCGCAGATGAGTTATTCCAATAGAATAATAAAGAATAAAACAACAGAAGAATTTCACCATGTATGCGGTACTTCGCATAGACAGGTTATTCCAACAGAATAATAAAGAATGGAACAACAAAAGAATTTCACCATATATGCGGTACTTCACATAGACAAGTTATTCCAACATAATAATAAAGAATGGAATAACAACTCTTACGAGTATTGAAAGAAAATAACTCTCTTCATGAATACGAAAGAATAATACCCCTTACCTCAAAAAAGAAGACAGGATCTTTGGAATAGTGAGGTAGAGACTTACTTCTTCTTCTTTATCTTTACAATTTCTCTCTATAATAATTGCTCTATAGCTTTAGTGAATTGATGAAAAATAATGAAGGAATGAGCTTCTATTTATAGGAAAATATAGTTTCGATAATTGCACATTTTAGGGCTCAAAATATTACAGTATAATACCTTCCTCTTTTCCTTCATTTTTAATTTAGTCCCGCAAGTATTATCAAACTTGCACCACCTCCCCTAATAGTAAATCATGTGAATCAATAGTAAATCATGTGACTCAATAGTTCTAGACATGTGAAAATACGAATTACAGTATAGTACCTCCATCTATACCTCCATTTTTAACTTAGTCATGCAAGTATTATCAATCTTGCACCAACTCCCCTAATAGTAAATGACTGTGAATCAATAGTACACACATGTGAACAAATAGTTATAATCATGTGAATCAATAGCAATTAATTGCTCATTTATCTAGTGAATTACCCGAATGGTCAATATAACCTCCAGACATCTATTATTATCGAAATAAATGTCTATTTCCACTAACACTAATAATTCCCACACAATGGAACTATCAATTTCATCTTTAATCAACACTTAACTTATTCATCATTAATATTATATCTCACAATATTTAACAACCGTGTCGCTCCTCAGGAAAGGGGGCTTTCAGATAAGGATTTCTCCTTATTAGTAGCGCAAATAGGTGACCAAACCTCTCCTCGATGTAACTTCTAGACATTGTCAATATTGAAAATAATAATATGAATAACTTTTGTCGTCTCAATTATTGATTTAATAATATAAAAATATTATGCGGATGATCTTTGTGACAATAATTGAATCAATAATATGAGAGATATGATGCAACAATTACCATCGTAGCAATAATTGAGTATAAGCGAGTGACTTCTTACGTAAGCATCAATAATCAATACCGTAGTGTGCTACTATGCAACTATCGCAGACATCGCATTCTTTTACTACCGAGTAAAAGTACTTTGTAAAATTTATAAATATTACCCACAACTATAACATTATATCAAATCCACACCATAATATTCAAAAAATATTTCGAGAAATTTAAATCTTTATTCATAAAATTTGGGGTCTCACAATCTCCCTCCTTATGAAATTTTCCTCGAAATTTTTTATGCGTTACCGGTATCTTAGAAGAGGTGATGATACCTTGACTTCATTTCAGATTCTAAGTCTTGAGGTATAACCTTTGAGTGTTGAATACGATCTTTCTTATCCAAGATTTTAACACGTATCTCCTCATACGTTAAATCTTCTGCTATCTCGTCTAGTTTTAATTCAATAATGTGGTTCAGGTCGTCCACATATTTATGTAACATCGATACGTGAAAAATGTTATGAACACGCGAGATACTTGGCGGTAAAACAAGTCTATTGGCCACAGTTCCTACTCGATTGAGGATTTCAAATGGGCCAATTAAATCGAGGGTTGAGATTTCCTCTATTCATCGATTCTTGCTTCTATAATAACGTCCTCTTGAACCTTCTTCTTCACATTCATCAGCTCTAAGTATGCAGCTTGAGCATCTTTAACTTTATCGATTAAAGTCAATTCTACTCATATATTCGCTATCTTCACGTGGGTCTCTAGAGTCTTTAACTCTATCTTCATCATTTGTAAGTTATACCAAATGGGTCTTTGTGTTAACAATATTGCACTCGTAAACGCATACGATCTTCTACTCAACGCTTCAGCTACCACGTTCGCTCTTCTACGATGATATTGAATGGTACGATCATAATCTTTAATAGCTCGAGCCAACGTCTTTGGCACATTATACGTTCGTTTTGGTTGAAGAAATATTTAAGGGTTTTAGAAATGGGTTTTATACTGGGGTCAATACAAAATTCGATTTCACGCTCTAGGGTTAGGCTAAGAAGTCTTCAAGAATACATCAGGAAATTTATTAACAATAGAAATATCATTCAAAACTGTGACTCTCATCCAAGACTTGGATAGTACGTCACATAACCAACTTGCCATCGTCATTCACGATGTCGCCTACAGAAAGTCTGGCTACGGTGTTTTCCAAGACTTGGAAGTCACCAGCGAAAGGCTCGGGGCTCTTTACTTATGGCTTGATATGAAAATGATTGACTTTAGTGGTTTGGTTGCTTGAATTCACATAACAGGTTGGTTAGGAGTATGAAAGCTAACAACCTTACAAAAAGCATGATGAGTAGTTAACCAATCGATTCCTAAAATCACATCAAATGCAAGTATTTTTAAAGAGATAAGATCGACAGGTAACGTTAAAGTGTCGATTTGAATCAACAATATTTATAAATAGTGGAGGTAACAAAGGTTTCTCCCAACGGAGTTTCAACAGATAAATCAAAGTCTAATTTTTCCGGAGTCAAATTTAAACATTGAGCGCAAGTAGGAGAAATAAAAGAGTGGGTAAAACTGGTATCAAATAAGGTATAGACTTCGCAAGAGTTTATAATTAACTTACCCGCAATAACTTCGTTTGGGTTTCTCGACAAACGCTCTCACTTAAACTACCGGATTTGACTTTGCTATAGAGTACATTCCACCCTTAATTGCTTTGTCATATTCCTGATCCATGATTTGAATTATTACTCTCTGATCCATATCGAATTGGGGTTGACCGCTCTGCACAGGATAATTCCGAATTCGATGTTGGATTCTCCCAATTGTTGTCCAAAAAGCAAAATCCATTTCATCTATTTTGGCCTTATTGGATTGGACGTCTTTTTCTACAATATCTACGCGTCGTGCAACTTTTACCCATGCATCATCTATTCTCCTTCGTTCAGTTGTTTTTTCTTTCATCAAAACTTTGATCATATCATTCTCAGATTCCAGCTCTAATATCTTATACCCTGCCAAAGAGTGCTTCTGTTCAAGCATCGCACATCGGGTAACACAATTTTGAATTGTTACATCTCTTTGCTTCCACCACCGCTTTCGCGGTTCTTCAAATTTCGCTTCTTCTAACTCATGAATACGATTTTGTAATTCTAAATTTCGATCATAAAATTCTTCTAATAAATTCTCCTTAGGTTCCTCTTCTTCCTCACTCTCAGCTGTTACCTCTGCAACTAGCTCGGGTGCAACTATTAGTTCTTCACTCACCACGTAGATATCTCTAATTTCTTCTTCGTGTGACATCACATTAACCTGGTTAATGATTAAAGGTGTCTCAACGGTCTCATTCACTCCATTGTTAACATTTTCAGCTGCCATTTTCAAACACTGCAACAAAATAAGGGTTAATTAACATATCACATATTATCCCTATACTCTGACCGACCAATTAAATACCAAATAAACTTAGGTAGGTCATACTAGCGAAGGAATTCCGCCTCCTCCTAGTTCTTGTCTCACATCTCAGCCAGGGATCATATCCCTAAGCTTTGATACCAACTGTGACGCCCCCAAAATAGGTATACATCATCTATCTTGAGTCGCCAGATATATGGTACATAAATTCAAATACAACTTAATTATACAACAGTCGTGTAAATTACGACAAAACATAGCTGAGAGTTTAAACAAGAATATTGTCATCTAGACAATATCCACACTCAATGAAGTCCACATTATAATTATTATCACATTATTCCATAGAATAGTGAGGACTATTAAAGCCATTTATCCTAGACCATCACTCCATTTCCCGACTCGTCCCAGCAATATTCTCATTTCCTGAAGAGAATAATGAAAGAAAGGGTGAGCTCAACTAGCCCAGTAAGAAATATTATGACTAAGATAATGCGAGAAAAAATTATCCTTAGCCTTCAACAAAGATAACAACCGATAGAATACAATAGACAACAAGTTTTAGATCAATAACCTGCGGGGAAATAAGCAATCCATTAGAAGAGTCAAGTAGAGCATAAAATCTACTATCTTCTATGATTTAAAAAGTTTTTCATCAACTTTATCGCTGAGACTCAGCTTAATAAATAAAATCGAATCATCCCTACACCACAACCAAGGATATTCATGTAATCATCAATGGTCATGATTATACCGAATAATCCCTGGTTATAATCATACCAACAACTGTCCATCAATGAACTACATGCCAATGAGAACTAAAAGCACATCATTCGTTACATTACGGTCATGATTATACCGAATAATCCCTGGTCATAATCATACCAATTCCATCCATGCACGTAAGCCAAAGATGACTTTCATCACAATATAAGCATGAGGATGATGACAATGATATAAGCAATAATCAACCGAAATCAAATCAAATAAAATCAAGGATAAATATTAAAGAGTTTAGATTTATCCAGAGTTTAAAAATATTCAAATTGTCAACATGATACTACTTTGTAGACTAAAATTCAAGAATAATATTCATGTACCAAAAATAATTTGGATGAGAAAAGAATATATTTTAGGGTAAATAGTACCGTGAATAGTACAATGAATAGTACTTGAGAATAGTACATCGTGAATAGTACTCCGACATGAAAAGTACTCCAAATACCCGAGTGAATAATATCTGGGTGAATAGTAACTTGTGAATAGTACTCCGGCATGAAAAGTACCCCGAATACCCGAGTGAATAGTAACTAGGTGAATAGTAACCCATGAATAGTAACTCATAATGAAAAAATACCAAAGAAAATGATATTTCATGATTTAATACAAAAGAAATGATATCCCGGATGAGTATAATAGAATATACTAAAGCGCAAATGGATTTCACACCGCCATGCAGTAATCCACGTAGATGATCATTTCCATAATTTAATAAAGAATGAATCTGAATGATCATTCACCATGTATGCGGTAATCCACATAGACATAAAGTTATTCCAATGTAATAATAAAGAATGGAATAATGAAGAATTCACCATGCATGCAATAGACCGCATGCATGTGTTATTCCCAACAGTAATAATAAAGAATGGAACCACGTCACGCGTAATCCGCATGCACGAGGATATTCCAATGAATAATAAAGAATGGAACCGTGTCACGCGTAATCCCATGTATGCGGGATATTCTAATGTAATAATAAAGAATGTAATAACAACAGAATTCACCGTGCATGCGATAATCGCATGCACGGAGTTATTCCAACAGAAAAATAAAGAATGAAACAATGTAAGAATTTCACCATGTATGCGGTACTTCGCATAGACAGGTTATTCCAACAGAATAATAAAGAATGGAACAACAAAAGAATTTCACCATATATGCGGTACTACATGTATAAAGTTATTCCAACATAATAATAAAGAATGGAATAACAACTCTTACGAGTATTGAAAGAAAATAACTCTCTTCATGAATACGAAAGAATAATACCCTTACCTCAAAAGAAGACTGGACACTGGAATAGTGAGGTAGCAGACTTCTCTTCTTCTTTCTCTTTACAATTTCTCTCTATAATAATTGCTCTATAGCTTTAGTGAATTGATGAAAAATAATGAAGGAATGAGCTTCTATTTATAGGAAAATATAGTTTCGATAATTGCACATTTTAGGGCTCAAAATATTACAGTATAATACCTTCCTCTTTTCCTTCATTTTTAATTTAGTCCCACAAGTATTATCAAACTTGCACCACCTCCCCTAATAGTAAATCATGTGAATCAATAGTAAATCATGTGACTCAATAGTTCTAGACATGTGAAAATACTTAATTACAAGAGAGAGTACCTCCATCTATACCTCCATTTTTAACTTAGTCATGCAAGTATTATCAATCTTGCACCAACTCCCCTAATAGTAAATGACTGTGAATCAATAGTACACACATGTGAACAAATAGTTATAATCATGTGAATCAATAGCAATTAATTGCTCATTTATCTAGTGAATTACCCGAATGGTCAATATAACCTCCAGATATCTATTATTATCGAAATAAATGTCAATTTCCACTAACACTAATAATTCCCACACAATAGAACTATCAATTTCATCTTTAATCAACACGAACTTATTCATCATGAATATTATATCTCACAGTATTTAACAACCAGGTCGTTCCCAGGAAAGAGGGGGCTTTCCGATAAGGATTTCTCCTTATTGTCGCGCAATTAGGTGACCAAACATCTCCTTGACAGAACTTCTAGACATTGTCAATATTGAAAATAATAATATGAATAACTTTGTCGTCTCAATTATTGATTTAATAATATAAAATATTATGCAGATGATACTGTGACAATAATTGAATCAATAATATGAGAGATATGATGCAACAATTAATGTAGCAATAATTGAGTATAACTGAGTGACTTCTTACGTAAGCATCAATAATCAATACTGGTGTGCTACTTATGCAACCACGCCAGACATCGTACTTTTACTACCGAAAGTAGTTCAACAGTTTTAACGGTAACACTTTCGTAGTTATTTTTATAAAAGATAATTTTGTCGTTTTCTAACTACGACAATACTTCCGTTGTGGGGTCCACCAATGATTGTGCCGTCGTATGAATATTCCCTGACCAATCGAATATTATATAACAACTTGCTTACTTTGAAAAATTTATAAATATTACCCACAAGTATAACATTATATCAAATCCATACCATAATATTCAAAAAATATTTTGAGAAATTTAAATCTTTATTCATAAAATTTGGGGTCTCACAATTATGACCAGAAATTGTATATTGGTATAATAATGACCTGTAATGTTATAGGCAAATGTTGTGGTGAAAGTCCTCATTGGCCTGTAGTGCATTGATTTACAGTTGTTTGGCATGATCATGACCACTGGTGATACTAACGAATATCATTGGCCCGTAGTGCATGGATAATTCGATGATGTAGAATATTTATTGAGTTATGTTATAGAGATAAAATATTGATGATGAACTTTTAAATCATAGAAGATAGTAAACATCATGCTCTACTTGACTCTTTTAATGGATTACTTATTCCGCTGCAGTTGTTGATCTAAAACTTGTTGTCTATTGTATTCTATCAGATTTTTCTCTGTTGAGGACTAATAATAATTTATTCTGCATTATCTTAGTCATAATATTCTTTACTAGGCTAGTTACGCTCACCCTTTTCTTTCATAGTTCTCTTCAGGAAATGAGAATATAGCTAGAAATAGTCAGGGAATGGAGTGATGGTCCAAAATGGTTACTATAGTAGTCTTCACTATTCTATAAAATAGTATGATAATAATTATAATAAGGACTTTATTTGAGTTTGGATATTGTCTACGAGATAATATTTGTATTAAAACTCACTACTTATGTTATGTCGTATTTTTTTTATGATAGTTAATAGTTGTATAAATGAAGTTGTATTTAATTTCTGTACCATGTATTTGGCGACTCAGGATAGGTTGTGTGGACCTATTTTGGGGGCGTCACAATATATGTTACTTTTAAAACTTAAATGATTGAGTTCATATAAACTAGTATATATGTTTGGGATTGAACTATTTATTTTAATTTAATACTATTTCGAATTATTTTATTCCATAATAGAGTATTAATAATCTTTTAAATAGCCTTATCACTTATGGATTATTTTTCGTCATTCTTAAAGCTATTTACGAGAAATTATATAATTATATAATAAAACAGAACCCATTTTGAATCTTTCATTTGACAAATCACAAGGACGGTTCAGATTTCATCTCAATTCTTCCATATTAATCTAAAGGCTCACATTTCATCTCACACTAAAAATTCTCGTCCAAATCAAATTCACCCCTAAAAATTCCTGCTCAAATTAAATAATAATAATAATAACAATAATGATAATAATAATTATAATAATAGTAATAATTAAAATAATAATAATAATAATAATTATTATTATTATAATTATAATAGTAATAATAAAAATAATAATAATAATTATTATAATAATAATTGCTACTATTATAATAATAATAATAGTAATAATTATAATCATAGTAATAATAATAATAATAATAATAATAATAATAATAATAGTAATAGTAATAGTAATAGTAATAATAATAATAATAATAATAATAAATACTAATAATAATAATTATAATAATAATAATAATTAATAATAATAATAATAATAATAATAATAATAATAATTATAATTATAATAATAATAATTATGATAATAGTAATAATAACAACAACAATAATAATAAAGATAATAATGACAACAATTATAATAATAATAATAATAATAATAATAATAATAATAATAATAATAATAATAATAATAATAATAATAATAATAATAATAATAATAATAATAATAATAATAATAATAATAATAATAATAATAATTGTTATTGTGGTGGTGTGGTGAATTATGAAAATTATTATTAATGATTTGTACGTTTTAGAGAGAGGTTTATATTTTTCTAGATATCTATTTTTAAAGGAAAATTAATTATTGTGGTGGTGTGGTGAATTATGATAATTGTTATGTGTAATTGTAAGTTATTTTAGGTTACAAAAAGTTTTTAGGTAATGTAATATTTTTTGAATTTTAATCTAATTTTTTGTTACGTCGTGCCTTCAGGCACGAACAATTACTAGTTTCACAATGAATGTTGGATTAATAGTCGCTCCATTTTAAGCTATAAATGGTTTTATAAATTAATTGTCTCGCATTAAAGAATTAATATTCTTTCGTCAAATGATTAAATAGTCTAAAATAATATTAAATTAAGATAAATAATCTAATCTGGAACATGTTTTTTGCAAATAAACATGACCTTAGAGTTAGAGTATAGGAAGTATTTAAAAAGTTGATAATGTTTAATATTGCTAACTAATTTTCAAATGAGAGATATTTTAATTTTTCAAATTAATTTAAGTAATTTTAAAATTCAAATGTTGATATAAATTTATTTTGTTAGGTTTGTAATATTCTTGGACGCAATCAAATTGCACAAATTAACCGAAAGCATGAAAAATCAAGTTTTAAAATTTTTACAAACCATATACTCGGATCATCCTTTATGCATAATTATTAATTAAACGAAAAGATAAAGAACAAAAATCATACCCTTGAAGATTCGAGCTTCCTCAGGTACAAGTTCACCTTCAAATCTTTTTGCGTTCAACTTGAATCCACCGGGTTTGGTTCCTTCCTTTGATCAACGTTAATCACCCAAGTGTTTGGCCTCTAGAGGTGATCCACCAAGGAAGAAGAAAGATTCAAGAAGATGGGTATTTGGCAAAACTCTAATTTTTCTATCTCTCATAGAAAATGGGTGCTCTCCCAATTATTGGAATTACGTATTCACGTGTTTTTGAAAGTGTCAACTACCACCCATAATAAGACTCCTCTTATTTATAGATGTAGGCAACCATCCTTAACAATTAAGGAATTAGGTTTTATTTTAATTAATTAAACTCCTTTAATTAATTAGGCTCCCAATCTTATTAGGAATATATGAGAGTACTTTTATTAATTAATTCCCAAACTCCTTTAGGAATTAAATAATAGTAATAGTAATAATAATAATAATAATAATAAGACTCCTCTTATTAATTTATATTTAATATTTCCAAAATATTAAATGTGACGCCCCCAAAATAGGTACACATTACCTATTCTGAGTCGCCAAATACATGGTACAGAATACAAATACAACTTAATTATACAACAGTCGTATAAAATACAACATAACATAATCTAAGAGTTTTAATAAGAATATTGTCATCTAGACAATATCCACACTCAATGGAGTCCTCATTACATTTATTGTCACACTATTTAATAGAATAGTGAGGACTACTAATGCTATCATCTGGACCGTTATTCCGTTCCCTGACTAGTCCCGGCTACGTTCTCATTTCCTGAAGAGAACAGTGAAAGAAAGGGTGAGCTCAACTAGCCTAGTAAGAAGTATTATGACTAAGATAATGCAGAATAAATTATCGTTAGCCTTCAACAGTGTTAAACTGATACAATATAACAAACATCAAGTTTAACTACAACGGAACAAGCAATCCATTAAAAGAGTCAAGTAGAGAATAAAATCTACTATCTTTTATGATTTAAAAGGTTTTTCATCTCTTTTATCGTTGGGACTCAGCTTAATAAATAATCCACATCATCCCTGCATTACGGCCAAGGATATTTATTAGTATCACAACCACAAATTGTCCATGCACTACGGGCCAAGGATATTCGTGTATTCATCAATGGTCATTGATAAGTAGATTTTATACCTACTTATCCGGTATCTTTTACTTGAATTAGTTGCTTATATTCATGTGTCTTAGTTACTTTTCATGCATTTTGTGTTCATTTTGTAGGTTATATGTTTGGGAGCGGTGTGAGTGACTATTGGTAAGGAAAAGCAAGGAAATCACAAAGAATTGGTAGGAAAACGCAAAGAAAAGCAATCCGGACATCGTTTGTGCTTTCATGTTCAATTCATGTTATTGGCTTGGAACTTGGACTATATTTTAGAGCTTCTTCTTATCTTTCCAGAACATCTTGAATCATTCCAATCGGAGTTCGGATGCAAGAGTTACGACATTTGTACCAACGGACGTTGAATTTTGCTGTTTTGGGTGGTCATTTGCATAGCAGTCACTTCTAGTCCAATTTAGACCTTCATCAGTTCGTTAGTTCTCAAAACTCAAAGAAATGAAAGTTGTAGATCTTGTCGATAGCTTCGATTTGATAGGTGGTAGGCCCCATAACTTCTCTCGGATAAAAAGTTATGGCCATTTTACCAGAGGACACTGCAGCAAAAAAAATAATTAGCAACTTGCACCCAAGCCGGGGCTTGCTCTTTTAAGCCTTATACCCAAGCCGAGGCATGGGGTCCTGAGTTCAAAATAAGAAGCATAGCAAGATGGGGCTTGCTATTTGCAAGGTAACAAGCAAGCTGGGGCTTGGGTATGCGCAGAAAGAGTAGATTTTGTCAGAATTTGAGTCCGATAAGGATTGGTTCGAGTTGTTTGATTCAAGGACTTCTAAGAGGACTTTAAGACATATAAGGAGGCTTATAAAAGGAGGAGATTTACAAGGATTAGGGGAAGTTTCTGAGGAAGAATTCCCTTAGATTAGATTAGAGTAGATTGGGAAAAAACCCTTGTTCTTATTAGTTTTAGAGATTGATGCAACTTGGAGACCATTCAAGATCAAGAGCAAGACGGAGGACGAATTTGCCGACAATAGATTCACTTCTTTTTCTTAATCTTATTCTTATCTTTTAATGTGTATTCAAGTGTGGATTCTTAGTTTTAATTCAATGAAATAATTCTTTATTTGAGATTACAATGGATCTTATTGTGTAGTTTATTTTAATATGCTTCGCTATCAATTATTATATTCTATTGTGAGGATTGTCTATTATGATTTGGACTTAATTGTTTAATTGATTGGCCAACAATTACCGTGATAATCTATATGAACTCGAGAGATGAAGTATAGATTTAGATCTGATCATGATAGCATGTGTTTGTGATTTCTGTATAGATGGAATTCATGATTCGTGTTTAGGATAGAGATATGCCTTTACGCCATATGTAATCTTATAGAGAACTTGTGCTTTAAATTCTTTTGAATTATAATTCACATAGAGATATAGTGGATTAGTTAATTAGGGTGTCTTGCTTAATTCTATCAATTGTGGATTTAAGTGAGTATGAGTATTATGCATCGAGAGGTGGTTTTATCTGCTTTAGTGTTCTTGATTAACAATTCAGGATAGAAAATAATTGATGAGAAGTGTGTTAACTTAAATGAAGCAATAAGTGAAGTTGTTATCTTAAATCTCCATAATCTAATTTTTAATTAGTGGTAGTTAGAATTAGTGTAATTAGATAATTTAATTTATATTGTTAAATTGTCTGTTTAAATAAAATTAGTTTGATTAAGGGTTAGTACTTGGTAATTTGTATTAATAATTCCTCGTGGGAACGATACTCTACCTTCACTGTGTTACTTGTTGACCACGTATACTTGCGTGTTGTGCGTAATTAGATTTTACCCAATAAGTTTTTGGCTCCGTTGCCGGGGAATTAATTTAATATATTTTTTCCAATATTAGCTTCAATCAAATTAGTCTTAATTTAAACATTTTTTTTCTTTATTTATTTTTATTTTATTTTATTATCTTCTTCTTTCTTTCTCGTTTCAGGTACCATGGCTGGATTCAATTATCAAAGGCCATATTCGAGTATGACTCAACCAAGGGGAGCGGGATTAATGGACTCAATGTATTTTCTGCATTATCAACACAACTTGAGACACTTTCGAGGAGGTTGGACGTTATTGCAGCCTAACGTAATTGAATGATATCAGTTAGTTGCAATTATTGTGCTGGCAATCACCCGAGTAATCAATGCACCATCAGTCTTGGGCCGGTACAGTATGGTGGTAACTACCTTAACAACTATTCTTATCCCAGTTATCATCAAGTTTGGGGGTATCACCCAGATTCTTCATGGAGCTATAATTATCAAGATCAATACTCTACTCCAAATCCAACATACACGTCCGAATTCTCATATCAACCTCCATAAAAAGAAGAAAAGTCAAAGTTGGAGGAATTACTGTCAAAGGTCATAGCAAACCAAGAGGAGAGGATGATGAGTCAAGAAATATCGAGCCACAATTTTCAGCACCAGATGGAACAACTCATCACCACTTCAACTCATGGTCCTCAATACATGGATTCCAAAATTGAGACAGATAATTCGAGATTGGAGGAATTGTTTTCCAAGTTCATAGCATCAAATGAGGAGAGAAGAATTAATCAAGAGCGGTCAATTCAAAATCTGCAGAACCAGATGGATCAAATGCTCAAAGCCTTGAACAATTATCCTCAAAATAATTGGTGTTATGACGAGGATTCCGAGATTGATGAAGCTCCCGAACTAAATATACAGCTGGATGAGCCACAAGACGTTGAAAAAGAGGAGACACGTGGGGATAATGAAAACAATGTCGGTGAAGAACTAACTGTGAGAACCAATGATGATGAGCCGATGTTATTTATGCCTCAAGTGCCTTCTCCACCAAAGTTCAAGAATCCGGTTAGATTTGAAAAAACGTGCCCGCTTGGTAGTCATGTCGTTGGCAAGGCTCTTTATGACATGAGAGCTAGTACAAATGTGAAGCCATGGTTGGATGAGGAGGAGAAGATCGAAGAAGAGCCCGTTGTGCTTGCCAAGCCTCAAATCCCCAATCGAATCATAGGCTCAACGGACGGAAAAACACCTAGTTATTCAACATTCTCAATTGTGCACTCATTTAAACAAAGTATGCTAGGTGACTTTAATTCGATAGCCATCACAAATGGGAACCTACCAAAAGCTACATTATTTCCGATGGATGGAGGGTTCCTCAACTATCGACGAGGAATTGGATAGCGTTGACCAGACAAAGTCAGGCTGAAAGACTGTAAATCAAGCGCTGACTGGGAGGCAACCCAGGAAATTTTTATTCATTTATACGCTTTCCTAGTTTATTTAGTAGATAAGAATCACGTTATATTCTAAAGTGCTATTCCAATCCATGTTGTCTCTCTTCATTGCAGGTATTGGAGGTGTAATGGATAGGGAAATGATCGTCGCCGCCATCGCCACCATCACCTCATGCTTAGCTAATTACAAGGAAGTTCTCTTCTACTTACTGCTATATTCTTACAATGAAGACATTGTAATTGCTAAGTTTGGGGGAGTTTAGTTTAGTTCTTTATTGCATGTTTAGTTTCATGTTTATGTTATGTTATTTTGCATATGTTGTTAATTTAGTTTAGGTTCATTATGTTTGCATTCATGTAGTACAACTGCATAATTAGTTGCATAGTAGTATAGTTTGAATAGCATTATATTCAGTTTCTTGTAAAAATAAATAAAAAAATAATAAAAAATTCAAAAATAATAGTTAGTTACTATGTTCATCTTTCATGAGTCCAGCTGTTTGATAGTTACAGTCTATTTTGGCCAATGATGAGAATGGGTAGACAAGTATAGTACTGATTATTAGAACTTTAATATGATTTCTCATTATGAATTGAATCTTTTCCTGTTTGAAACTGGTATAATCAGGTTAACACGTTAGAAATAGCTATGTTGACTGATTAAGTTTAAATTGATACATAATGGACTTCTTAAGGATAATATTAGTTTGAATAAATGAAACACATGAACAGGCGGAGATGGCTAAATTTAGACAAAAATTTAAGTTTGGGGGAAAAATTTGGGATATATAAGCTTAAAAAAAATGAAAAAAAAACGAAAAAAAACAATAAGACGGAAAAAAAGTAAAAAACCCCCGTAATGCAAAGTAAAGCATAAGTATCCCGGATTGGACTCATGAATTTGGTGGATGTTTGAATTTTGTTGGATTTAGCTTATTCATGAATTTTATAAGTTTACACTGTATGATGCCTTTAAAGAGATCTATTATGTGTTGTATTTAGCATTATATCAGTTAGCATGGATGTTGAGCACATACACACTATACCAGTAATAACAGTTTAAGATTTGATGATTGACTAGAAAATTGTTAATTGGTTTTGATATGAAGTATTGCCAAGTTTATTTCATTTCGCTGAGGTCGATTGAATAGACTTGTGTTTATCAATACTGCTAGATTCGTAGGCATATAGATTAGTTATATTTCATTGCATTATGTTGTGTTGCTTGGGGACAAACAACAGTTTAAGTTTGGGGGTATTTGATAAGTAGATTTTATGCCTACTTATCCGGTATCTTTTACTTGAATTAGTTGCTTATATTCATGAAATGAAAAAAAAACAATAAGACGGGAAAAAAGAAAAAAAACCCCGTAATGCAAAGTAAAGCATAAGTATCCCGGATTGGACTCATGAATTTGGTGGATATTTGAATTTTGTTGGATTTAGCTTGTTCATGAATTTTATAAGTTTACACTGTATGATGCCTTTAAAGAGATCTATTATGTGTTGTATTTAGCATTATATCAGTTAGCATGGATGTTGAGCACACACACACTTACCAGTAATAACAGTTTAAGATTTGATGATTGACTAGGAAATTATTGATTGGTTTTGATATGAAGTATTGTCATGTTTATTTTATTTCGCTGAGGTCGATTGAATAGACTTGTGTTTATCAATACTGTTGGATTCGTAGGTATATAGATTAGTTGCATTTCATTGCATTGCATTGCATTATGTTGTGTTGCTTGGGGATAAGCAACGGTTTAAGTTTGGGGTATTTGATAAGTAGAATTTATACCTACTTATCCGGTATCTTTTACTTGAATTAGTTGCTTATATTCATGTGTTTTAGTTATTTTTCATGCATTTTGTGTTCATTTTGTAGTTATATGTTTGGAAGAGGTGTGAGCGACTATTGGTAAGGAAAAGCAAGGAAATCGCAACGAATTGGTAGGAAAACACAAAGAAAAGCAATCCGAACATCGTTTGTGCTTTCATGTTCAATTCATGTTCTTGGCTTGGAACTTTGAATATATTGTAGAGCTTCTTCTTAGCTTTTTGGAACATCTTTAATCATTCCAATCGGAGTTCGGATGCAAGAGTTACGACATTTGTACCAACGGACGCTGAATTTCACTGTTTTGGGTGGTCATTTGCATAGCAGTCACTTCCAATCCAATTTTGACCTTCATCCGTTAGTTATTTCTCAAACCTCAAAGAATGAAAGTTGTAGAGCTCGTCAATAGCTTCAATTTGATAGGTGGCAGGCCCCGTAACTCCTAACGGATCAAATGTTATGGCCATTTTACCAGAGGACACTGCTGCAGAAAAAATAATTAGCAGCTTGCACCCAAGCCGGGGCTTGCTCTTTTAAGCCTTATACCCAAGCCGGGGCTTGGGGTCCTGAGTTCGAAATTAGAAGCATAGCAAGTCGGGGCTTGCTATTTGCAAGGTAACAAGCAAGCTGGGGCTTGGGTATGCACAGAAAGAGTAGATTTTGTCAGAATTTGAGTCCGATAAGGATTGGTTCGAGTTGTTTGATTCAAGGACTTTCAAGAGGACTTAAAGACATATAAGGAGGCTTATAAAAGGAGGAGATTTACAAGGATTAGGGGAAGTTTTTGAGGAAGAATTCCATTAGATTAGATTAGAGTAGATTGGGAAAAAACCCTAGTTCTTATTAGTTTTGGAGATTGATGCAACTTGGAGACCATTCAAGATCAAGAGCAAGACGGAGGACGAATTTGCCGACAACAAATTCACTTATTTTCCTTAATCGTATTCTTATCTTTTAATGTGTATTTAAGTGTGGATTCTTAGTTTTAATTCAATGAACTAATTCATTGTTTGAGATTACAATGGATCTTATTGTGTAGTTTATTTTAATATGTTTCGCTATCAATTATTATATTCTATTGTGAAGATTGTCTAGTATGATTTGGACTTAATTGTTTAATTGATTGGCCAACAATTACCGTGATAATCTATATGAACTCGAGAGATGAAGTATAGATTTAGATCTGATCATGATAACATGTGTTTGTGATTTCTGCATAGATGGAATTCATGATTCGTGTTTAGGATAGAAATATGCCTTTACGCCATATGTAATCTTATAGAGAACTTGTGCTTTAAATCCTTTTGAATTGTAATTCACATAGAGATATAGTGAATTAGTTAATTAGGGTGTCTTGCTTAATTCTATCAATTGTGGATTTAAGTGAGTATGAGTATTATGCATCGAGAGGCGGTTTTATTTGCTTTAGTGTTCTTGATTAACAATTCATGATAGAAAATAATTGATGAGAAGTGTGTTAACTTAAATGAAGCAATAAGTGAAGTTGTTATCTTAAATCTCCATAATCTAATTTTTAATTAGTGGTAGTTAGAATTAGTGTAATTAGATAATTTAATTTATATTGTTAAATTGTCTGTTTAAATAAAATTAGTTTGATTAAGGGTTAGTACTTGGTAATTTGTATTAATAATTCCTCGTGGGAACGATACTCTACCTTCACTGTGTTACTTGTTGACCACGTATACTTGCGTGTTGTGCGTAATTAGATTTTACCCAACAGTCATGATCATGCCAACAATTGTCCATCAATGCACTACGGGCCAATGAGGACTTTTACCACATCATTTGTAACATTACGGTCATGATTATACCGATTAATCACTGGTCATAATCATACCAAGTCCATCTATGCACTACAAGCTACATATGACTTTCAACATAAAATAAACATGAGGATGATGACAATGATATAAGAATTCAATAAAATAAGTTCAAGAATTAATTTATCCAGGAACTAATAACGTCCAAATTGTCAACATGAAGTCAAAACTTTAACCAACTGAGTATAATAAAGAATGGAATAACAAAAGAAATCACCAGGCATGTGATAGACCGCATAGACAGGTTATTCCAACAGAATAATAAATAACGGAACCAGGTCAGATGAAATTCGCACCGACAGGATATTCCAACAAAATAATAAAGAATGAAATAACAACGAAATCACTACATGCATGCGATAGATCGCACAGATAGGTTATTGCAATAGAATAATAATTAATGGAACGGTCGAGCGTGTACGCACCAACATGATATTCCAGCGGAATAATAAATAACGGAACCGGTCATGCGTAAGCGCACGAGACATGATGTTCCAACAGAATAATAAAGAATGAAATAATGGAAGAATTTCACCATGTATGCGGTGCTTGCATAGGCGGAGTTATTCAACATAATGATAAAGAATGGAATAACAAAAGAATTTCACCAAGTATAGGTAAGTTGGCGTATATATAGGTTATTCCAATGGAATAATAAAGAATGGAATAATGAAGTTCTCTTCATGAATACGAAAGAAATAATACCCCTACGAGTACAATAAATAATATCCCTTACCTTATAAAGAGTACTACACGGCGGGTGATGAGGGATATACTTGAAGAAAAACTTGCACTCACGCTCAAAGCTTCTTAAAACTCTAAAGAAATACGCTCAAGATTATAGAAGAGAATTCTCTGAATTGCTGGTGTGATTTCAATTCTAACTAAGCATCCTATTTATAGAAAAATAGAAAGGATACTATGCAATAAAATATAATATATATATATATATATATATATATTATTTAAAATCTAATAAAACAATTAACTTTATAAAAGTATACATTTTATATAAAAGATTTTACTATGAAAACACTATGCATAATAAAATATATTATATTCTAATTATTGTCTAATAAAACAAATAACTTTATAAAAGTATTACATTTTTATATAAAAAAGATTTTACTATGCAAAACACTACGCAGTCTTATCACAAAACACTATGCATAATAAAATATATTATATCTAATTATTGTCTAATAAAACAAATAACTTTATAAAAGTATTACATTTTTATATAAAAAGATTTTACTATGCATAATAAAATATAATATATTCTAATTATTGTCTAATAAAACAAATAACTTTATAAAAGTATTACATTTTATATAAAAAGCTTTTATTTTATTACATTAATAAAACCAATAAAACAAAATTTATATATATATATATATATATATATATATATATATATATATATATATATATAAACTTAGTGACTTCATAAAAAGATACCTCAATATATTTAACAACATTTATCATCATTATTATAATTCACAATATTAATCGACCAGGTCGTTCCTAGGAAAGAGGGGGCTTTCCAATAAGGATTTCTCCCTATTGGCGTGCAATTAGGTGACCAAACCTCTCATTGGCAGAACTTCTATACATCTTTAATATTGCAAATAATAATATTAATAACTTTGTCGTCTCAATTATTTATTTAATAATATATAAAATATAAACAATAATTGAATCAAATAACGTGAGATACTATGCAGCAATTACTGTAGCAATAATTGAACAAAACTGAGTGACTTCTCACGTAAGCATCAATAATCAATACCGTGTGTTACTATGCAACCACGCGTATTACTGTACTTTTACCACCGAGTAGTTCAACAGTTTTAATGGTAAAACATCCGCCGTTATTTTCATAAAAAATATTTTTGTCGTTTTCTCAATCCAACAATAATTCCGTTGTGGGGTCCACCAATGATTGTACTATCGTACGGATATTCCCTGACAAAAGGAATATTCCCCGACCAATCGAATATTATATAACAACTTGCATACTTTGCAAAATTTATAAATACTACCCACAACTATAAAATTATTTCAAATCCACACCATAATATTCAAAAAAATATTTCGAGAAAATTAAATCTTTATTCGTAAAATTTGGGGTTTTACATTAAATAATAAATATTAAGCTATTTAATTTATTCTATCACCATAGATTAAATTAAATATACATAACTTATTATTATTATTATGCTACTAACTTTTTAAATAATTATTCTTCCTTTTATGGTGTGACTCTTTAGGTTCTCCATATTAAACCAGTTGTGAATAAATCAATTAGAACAATTCTAATCTTATTTAAATAAATAAATTAAAAAATTAATTTATTTAAATAAATAATATTTATTCGACAACAGGGATAAGCCTCCCTAGCGATTAACGACTTTTCAGATAATATAGATTTCAACAATAATCATAAAAGAACCTTTGAGTAAATAGTTACCGTATAATTTAATCCTTTCACCATACAATGTCCCAATTAAATATAAGACATGGAATTACTTTCAAGTCTTAATTTATTTAATTATATGTATTTCGACTCTTAAATGCACAACTCCAAATAATGCAAATTAGAAACTCCTTTTTAATTTCATTCTGCCTTGGCCAAGGACTACTGGGTTGTCATTTATCGAATCACATAGAACATTTCTCTTCTTTTACTAGAAGCGGTTGATTCTTTATTGATCATACATTATCTCCATGTATAACTTATTATACCCAAGCACATCCTTTGATATACCATAAGGGTCTTAAGGAATAAGTCAAAGTATAACTTATCATACACAAGATACTATGATGATCTCAAGTCCAACAATCACTTGTACTACTATCACTATAGGAATTTCTATTGACAGGCAAGTAAAATTGTGACGCCCCCAAAATAGGTATACATCACCCATCTTAAGTCGCCAAATACATGGTACAAAATTCAAATACAACTTAATTATACAACAGTCGTGTAAAATACGACAAAACATAATCTAAGAGTTTTAATAAGAATATTGTCATCTAGACAATATTCACACTCAATGGAGTCCTCATTACATTTATTGTCACACTATTTAATGAATAGTGATGACTACTAATGCTATCATCGACTGGCAGTCACTCTACTGTTCCCCGACTAGTCCGCCACGTTCTCATTTTTGGAAGAGAACAATGAAAGAAAGGTGAGCTCAACTAGCCCGAGAAGAAGTATTATGACTAAGATAATGCGAATAAATTATCATTAGTCTTCAACGATGTTAAAGCGATAAATTACAATAGACATCAAGTTTAAGCTGCGGTGAAATAAGCAATCCATTAGAAGAGTCAAGTAGAGCATGATATCTACTATCTTCTATGATTTAAAATGTTTTCATCAATTTTTATTCTTTGAGACTCGATTTTAATAAATAAACCACATCATCGAGTCATCCCTACACTACGGGACAAGGATATTCATTAAATCATCAATGGTCATGACTATACCGAATAATCCCTGGTCATAATCATACCAAAAACTGTCCATCAATGCACTACAGACTCTTCGAGGACTTTTACCACATCATTTATAATATTACGAGTCATGATTATACCGAATAATCCCTGGTCATAATCATACCAAGTCCATCTATGCACATAAGCCAAAGATGACTTTCATTACAATATAAGCATGAGGATGATGACAATGACATAATAATTCAATAAAACAAGTTCAAGAATAAATTTTAAAGATTTATAAGTTAATTTATCTTGAAATCAATTATGTCCAAATTGTCAACATGATACTGTTTTGTGGAGTAAAATTCAAGAATGCTCAGAAGAATATTTCCATGAAAAATCACAGGATGAAGCGCAAATATCCGAGGATATTCTACTAATTTCATGGAGTATAGAAGCCAAAACTTTAACCAAATGAGTATCATAAAATATATGAAACTACACATGGATTTTCACCCACCATGCGGTAATCCACGTAGACAGATCATTTCCACAATTTAATAAGGAATGAATACGAAGGATCATTCACCACGCATGTGATAATCCATATAGACAGGTTATTTCAACAGAATAATAAAGAATGGAACCAGGTCATGCGTAATCCGCACAGACAGGATATTCCAACAGAATAATAAAGAATGGAATAACAGAAGAATTCACCATGCATGCGATAGACCACACAGACAGGTTATTCCAACAGAATAATAAAGAATGGAACCATGTTTAGCGTAATCTGCATAGACATGATATTCCAATAGAATAATAAAGAATGGAATAACAAAGAATTCACCATGCATGCGATAGACCAATATGCAGATGAGTTATTCCAGCGAGAATAATAAAGAATAGAACCAAGTCTAGCGTAATCCGCACGGACATGATATTCCAATAGAATAATAAAGAATGGAATAACAGAAGAATTTCATCATGTATGCGGTACTTCGCATAGACAGGTTATTCCAACATAATAATAAAGAATAGAATAACAGAAGCTCTCTTCATGAATACGAAAGAAATAATACCCCTTACCTCAGAAAGAAACTGGATACTGGAGCAGAGAGGTACCAGACTTTTCTTCTTCTTTCTCTCTATAATTTCTCTATATAATAATTACTCTATAGCTTTAGTGAATTAGTGAGAAATGAAGGAAGAATGAACTTCTATTTATAGAAAAATATAGTTTCAATAATTGCACGTTTTGGGGCTTGAAATATTATAGTATAATACCTTCAACTTTTCTTTCATTTTTAATTTAGTCCTGCAAGTATTATCAAACTTGCACCACCTCCCCTAATAGTAAATAATGTGAATCAATAGTTCAGTCATGTGAATCAATAGTTATAATCATGTGAAAATATGAATTACAGTATAGTACCTCAATCTATACCTCCATTTTTAACTTAGTCATGCAAGTATTATCAATCTTGCACCAACTCTCCTAATAGTACAAGAATGTGAATCAATAGTACACACATGTGAATAAATAGTTATAATCATATGAATTAATAGCAATTAATTGCTTATTTATCCGGTTAATTACCCGATTGGTCCGTATAACTTCCAGACATCAATTAATATCGAAATAAATGTCCATTTCAACTAACACTAATAATTCCAACATAATGGAACTATCAATTTCATCTTTAATCAATCAGGAACTTATTCATCATTAATATTATAACTCATAATATTTAACAACCAGGTCGTTCCCAGGAAAGAGGGGGCTTTCCGATAAGGATTTCTCCTTATTGGTAGCAGGATTAGATGACCAAACCTCTCCGAGCAGAACTTTTAGACATTTTAAATATTGCAATTTAATAATATGAATAACTTTGTCGACTCAATTATTGATTTAATAATATATCATATAATGCAGATGATACTGTGACAATAATCGAATCAATAATATGAGAGATATGATGCAGTAATTACTGTAGCAATAATTGAGTATAACGGAGTGACTTCTCACGTAAGCATCAATAATCAATACCGTATGCTAATATGCAACCACGCGTATTACTATACTTTTACTACCGGATAGTTCACCCATAGTTTTTTGCAAGCTAACCCAAAATCTTGAAGTGAATCTTGGGTCTCGATCAGAAACTATGGATACTGGCATACCATAAAATCTTACAATCTCGTTTATGTACATACTAGCAAGACGTTCAAGTGTATAAGTTTCTCGTATCGGTAAGAAATGAGCAGACTTGGTCAATCTATCAACAATAACCCAAATCGCATCTATGCCTTGAGAAACCTTGGGAAGACCAGTAACAAAATCCATGGTAATGTGCTCCCACTTCCATTCTGGAATTTCAAGTGGTTGCAATGGACCTTTTGGTACTTGATACTCCGCATTGACTCATTGACAAGTTAGGCACCTTGAGATAAACCCCACTATCTCTCTCTTCATATTGCTCCACCAAAATGTATGTCGAAGATCACGATACATTTTGGTACTCCCAGGATGGATTGCAAACGGTGTGTTGTGCGCCTCCATCATGATTTTAAACTTCAAGTCAGAATCGATAGGAACACAAAGTCTGGAGTTGACTCGAAGTATTCCTTCTTTATCAATTCTTGCTTCCGGAATAACACCTTCTTGTACTTTCTTCTTTATACGCTTTTGACTCAGTGTGCGTAGTTTGAAAGCGACTTTAACTTTATCGATTAAAGTTGGTTCCACTCGTATATTAGCCATCATCACATGGGTCCCTGGAGTCTTTAACTCTATTTCCATCCTTTCCAAGTCATAAAAAATGGGTCTTTACATTGACAATATTGCACTCGTACCCGCATATGATCTTCTACTCAATGCGTCAGCTACTACGTTCACTTTTCTAGGATGGTATTGGATGGTATGATCATAATCATTCAACAACTCAAGCCATCGTCGTTGCCGCATGTTGAGTTCCTTTTGAGTGAAGAAATATTTGAGGCTTTTATGATCCGTATAGATCTCCACCTTCTCTCCATACAGGTAATGCCTCCAAATCTTAAGCGCAAAAACGACTGCTGCCAACTCTAGATCATGAGTAGGATAATTCCTCTCATATTCTTTGAGTTGTCGAGAGGTATAGGCTATGACTTTCCCATGTTGCATGAGAATACATCCTAACCCTTTGCCTGAAGCATCACTGTAGATGACAAATCCCTCCAAGCCAGATGGTATTGTCAGAACAGGTGCTGAAATGAGTCTCCTCTTGAGTTCTTGAAAACTCTTTTCACATTCCTCGCTCCAACCGAATTTTGTATCTTTTTGAGTCAGCTGAGTTAATGGAGTAGCGATTTGAGAAAACCCTTCTACGAATCTTCGATAATAACCAGCTAAGCCGAGAAAGCTACGTACTCTGGTCACTGACTTAGGTTGATCCCATCTTTGAATTGCTTCAATCTTTGCCGGGTCAACAGATATTCCATGATTTGATATCACGTGCCCAAGGAATATAACTTCCTCAAACCAGAACTCGCATTTCTTCAACTTGGCATAAAGCTTGTTTTCACGAAGCTTTTGGAGTATCAGCCTCAAGTGTTGCTCATGGTCTTCGCGGGTTTCAGAGTATATGAGGATGTCATCAATAAAGACGACCACAAAGTGATCCAAATATTCCTTGAATACTCGATTCATCATATCCATGAAGCGGCGAGAGCATTAGTCAATCAAAAGACATGACTAGGAATTCATAATGCGTCTGCAGGAGTTACGAAAGTAGTCTTTGGAATGTCATCGGTTTTAATCTTCAACTGATGATATCCGGAACGAAGATCAATCTTTGAAAAGAATTTGGCTCCTTGCAAATGGTTAAACAGGTCATCAATGCGAGGCAACGGGTACCTATTTTTGATGGTGACATGATTCAACTCCCGATAATCAATACAAAGTCGCATACTTCCATCTTTCTTCTTTCTGAATAGAAGCAGGAGCACCCCAAGGAGGCGTCTTGGGGAGAATGAAACCGATGTCTAACAATTCCTGTAGTTGGGTTTTTAACTCCTGAAGTTCAATAGGAGCCATTCGATATGGGGCTTTGGAAATGGGTTTTGTACCGAATTCAAGGTCGATCCAAAATTCAATTTCACGTTCTGGGGGTAGGCCTGGAAGTTCTTCAGGGAATACGTCAGGACATTTATTAACAATAGAAATATCATTCAAATCTGACGTATCTTTATTTAAATCCGTGACATGGGCTAAGAAAGCTTGACATCCGTTTTTCAATAAACGAATAACTTTATGACTTGATATGACGGTGATTGATTTTAGTGGTTTGGTTGCTTAAATTCGCATAATAGGTTGGTTAGGAATATGAAAGCTAACAACCTTACGAAAACAATCGATTTTAGCATGATGAGTAGTTAACCAATCAACCCCTAAAATCACATCAAATGCAAGTATTTTCAAAGAAATAAGATTGACAGGTAACGTGCGGTTACCGATTTGAATCAAACAAGACTTATAAACCGTGGATGTAATGAAGGTTTCTCCCAATGGAGTTTCAACAGATAAGTCAAAGTCTAATTTCTTTGGAGTCAAATTTAAACGTTGAGCGCAAGTAGGAGAAATAAAGGAATGGGTAGAACCGGTATCAAATAAAGTATAAACTTCGCTAGAGTTTATGATTAGCTTACTCGTGATCACCTCGTTCGGATTCCTCACTTTTTGAGAGGTTACGACAAACGCTCTCTCTTGAACTATCGGTTTTGTCTTGTCTGGGACACCCTTTGATGTCTCCATCCCAGCTGGACTTGACTTTGGTGCATGACAAAATCGGGCTAGGTGACCTTCTTTTCCATAATTATAACACGCTTTGGACTGCATCGTGCAGTTTGGACTTATGTGTCCTTCCCCTCCACATTTATAACATATGACCGGTGGTCGTTCTCCTTCCTTAACAACAGGTGCTGGTGCTGACGACTTTCTATCCTTGTTGAATCTCCTCTTCTTGAAATGTCCACTCTTATTATCATGGCCATGATTACCACTGAAGTGATTATAATTTCTGGCATGTTGATTCCATCCATATTTTTTATCACCACTCCGATGACTGCTACCACTGGTATTATCGACTTCTCGGTTGTTCTCTCTTACTTGGGTTGACTCATTATCGCGCTCCAATAACTGAGCCCTATTCACAACATTTGAATACAAACACAGTTTGTGAGAAATTAGGTATTGACGTATCTCGGGTTTCAAACCTCTTAGAAACATCCACGTCATTCTCTCCTCATTATCAACCAAGTGGGGATATAAACAAGAGACAACTCGGCAAACTTAGCTTCCCCAAAATAGGTATACATCACCCATCTTGAGTCGCCAAATACATGGTACAAAATTCAAATACAACTTAATTATACACACGATCGTGTGCCAAAAAATACGACAAAACATAATCTAAGAGTTTTAATAAGAATATTGTCATCTAGACAATATCCACACTCAATGGAGTCCTCATTACATTTATTGTCACACTATTTAACGAGAATAGTGAGGACTACTAATGCTATCATACGGGACCAGTCACTCGTTCCCAGAGCTAGTCCGGCTACGTTCTCATTTCTGAAGAAGAAACAGTGAAAGAAAGGGTGAGCTCAACTAGCCCGATGAAATATTATGACTAAGATAATGCGAGAATAAATTATCATTAGTCTTCAACAATGTTAAGCGATAAAATACAATAGACATCAAGTTTAAGCTGCGGTGGAATAAGCAATCCATTAGAAGAGTCAAGTAGAGCATGATATCTACTATCTTTATGATTTAAAATATTTTCATCAATTTTTATCATTTGAGACTCGACAATAAATAAACCACATCATCGAGTCATCCACACACTCACGGGCCGAGGATATTCATTAAATCATCGAATGGTCATGACTATCTTAGAATAATCCTGGTCATAATCATACCAAAAATTGTCCATCGATGCACTCTACAGACTCTTGAGGACTTTTACCACATCATTTATAACATTACGAGGTCATGATTATGCGAATAATCCTGGTCATAATCATACCAAGTCCATCATGCACGTAAGCCAAAGATGACTTTCATCACAATATAAGCATGAGGATGATGACAATGACATAATAATTCAATAAAACAAGTTCAAGAATAAATTTTAAAGATTTATAAGTTAATTTATCTTGAAATCAATTACGTCAAATTATCGACATGATCTTTGCTTTGTGGAGTAAAATTCAAGAATGCTCGGAAGAATATTTCCATGAAAAGATCTGGGATGAAGCGCAAATATCGAGGATATTCTACTAATTTCATGGAGTATAGAAGCCAAAACTTTAACCAAATGAGTATCATAGAATATGAAGCGCAAATGGATTTTCACCGCCATGCGGTAATCACGTAAACGCAGATCATTTCCACAATTTAATAAGGAATGAATATGAAGGATCATTCACCATGCATGTGATAATCCACATATGAGCGAGTTATTCAATAGAATAATAAAGAAAAGAATGGAACGAGGTCATGCGTAATCCATGCAGACGAGGATATTCAACGAGAATAATAAAGAATGGAATAATAGAAGAATTCACCGTGCATGCGATGAAAATACGAGACGAGGTTATTCAACGAGAATAATAAAGAATGGAACCGAGGTCTAGCGTAATCATGACGCGGATATTCAACGAGAATAATAAAGAATGGAATATGAAAAGAATTCACCATGCATGCGATAGCATTGCACAGCGAGGTTATTCAACAGAATAATAAAGAATGGAACCGGTCAAGCGTAATCACATATGCAGCGAGACGAGGATATTTCCAGAAGAATAATAAAGAATGGAATAACAAAGAATTTCACCATATATGCGATAAGGCCTTATGAGACGGAGTTATTCAACAGAATAATAAAGAATGGAATAATAGAAGAATTTCACCATGTATGCGGTGCTTAGCATAGGCAGAGTTATTCAACATAATAATAAAGAATGGAATAATATGAAGCTCTCTTCATGAATCTGAATCTGAAGAAATAATACCCCTTACCTTAGAAAAAAAGCTGGATATTGGAGTAGTGAGGTAGCAGACTTCTCTCTTCTTCTTTCTCTCTATAATTTCTCTCTATAATAATTGCTCTATAGCTTTAGTGAATTGGTGAGAAATGAAGGAAGAATGAGCTTCTTATTTATAGGAAAATATAGTTTCGATAATTTGCGTTTTGGGGCTCAAAATATTCTGAGTACAATACCTTGACTTTTCTTTCATTTTTAATTTAGTCCTGCAAGTATTATCAAACTTGCACCACCTCCCCTAATAGTAAATAATGTGAATCAATAGTTCAATCATGTGAATCAATAGTTATAATCATGTGAAAATATGAATTACGATTATAGTACCTCCATATATATACCTCCATTTTTAACTTAGTCATGCAAGTATTATCAATCTTGCACCAACTCCCCTAATAGTACAAGAATGTGAATCAATAGTACACACATGTGAACAAATAGTTATAATCATGTGAATTAATAGCAATTAATTGCTCATTTATATCAGATTAATTACCCATTTAGTCGATATAACTTCCGGACATCAATTAATATCGAAATAAATGTCGATTTCCACTACTAACTAATAATAATTCCAACACAATGGAACTATCAATTTCATCTTTAATCAACACGAACTTATTCATCATTAATATTATAACTCACAATATTTAACAACGAGGTCGTTTCCGGGAAGAGGGGCTTTAGATAAAGATTTCTCTCCTTATTGGTGGCATGATTAGATGACCGAACCTCTCCTTGGCAGAACTTCTAGACATTGTAAATATTGCAATTTAATAATATGAATAACTTTGTCGTCTCAATTATTGATTTAATAATATATCATATTATCACGGATGATCTTTGTGACAATAATCGAATCAATAATATGAGAGATATGATGCGACAATTCTTTGTAGCAATAATTGAGTATAATGGTGACTTCTCACGTAAGCATCAATAATCAATATGAGTGTGCTACTATGCAACCACAGCGTATTCTTGTACTTTTTTACTCTAGGGTAGTTCAGCGGTTTAACGGTAAAACTTTCGTAGTTATTTTTTATAAAAAGATAATTATGTCATTTTTCTAACTACGACAATACTTCCGTTGTGGGGTCCAATGATGATTGTGTCTTAAATACGAATATTCCTGTTAAAAGCGAATATTCCCGACCAATCGAATATTATATAACCACTTGCTTACTTTGCAAAATTTGTAAATATTACCCACAACTATAACATTATATCAAATCCACACCATAATATTCAAAAATATATTTGAGAGAAAATTATTCTTTATTCATAAAAGTTGGGGTCTTCTGACCTCCCCTTCTTATGAAATTTCATCCGAAAATTAGGGTGCGTACTGGTATGTCGAAGAGGTGAGGATACCTTGATTTCATCTCGATTCTAACTCCCGGTCATTTCCTCCACATCGTGGTTTCTCCACAAAACTTTGACTTGAGGTATAACTTTAGGCGTAGAATATGATCCTTCTTATCCAAGATTTTTAACGGGTAACTCTTCATACGTTAAATCTTCCTCTATCTAAATCTGGTTCTAATTCAATAATATGGTTTGGGTCTTTCACATATTTACATAACATGATATGTGAAAAACGTTATGAACACGAGACATACTTGGCGGTAAAGCGAGTCTATAGGCCACAGTTCCTACTCGATCGAGGATTAAAAATGGGCCGATGAATCGAGGATTGAGCTTTCCTCTCTTTCCAAATCTTGTAACTCCTTTCCATGGAGCAACACGTAACAACACATGATCTCGATATTGAATTCCACGTCTTTTCGATGAAGATCGACATAACTCTTTTATCGATCTTGTGAGGTTTTTATCGTGTCGGATCGTTTGAATCTTTTCCGTAGTCATACGTACCAAATCGGTCCCAACAACGTTGCTTCACCCACCTCATCCCGACATCTTTGGAAGCGACACTTTCTTCCATCTGGCGCCTCAAATGGAGCCATGCCGATACTTGCTTGATAACTATTGTTGTAGGAAAACTCCACCGATGGTAAGAACTTGTCCCAACTTCCTTGAAGTCGAGGACACGAGTCTTAATAAATCTTCAAGAGTTTGAATAGTCCTTTTTCCATTTGCCCATCCGTTTGAGGATGATATGCGAACTAAATCGTAAATCCGTGCCCATAGCTTTTTTGCAAACTAACCCAAAATCTTGAAGTGAATCTTGGGTCTCGATCGGAAACTATGGATCTTGGCATACCATGCAATCTTACGATCTCGTTTTATATACATACTAGCAAGGCGTTCAAGTGTATAAAGTTTCTCGTATCGGTAAGAAATGAAGCGAGACTTGGTCAATCTATCTACAATGACCCAAATCGCATCTATGCCTTGAGAAACCTTGGGAAGACCGATAATGAAATCCATGGTAATGTGCTGCTCCCACTTCCATTACGGAATTTCAAGTGGTTGCTGATGGACCTTTTGGCACTTGATGCTCCGCCTTGACTCGTTGACAAGTTAGAGCACCTTGAGATAAACCCATTATCTCTCTCTTCATATTGCTCCACCAAAATGTATGTCGAAGATCACGATACATTTTGGTACTCCCGAGATGGATTGCAAGCGGTGGTGTGTTGTGCGCCTCCATCATGATTTTATACTTCAAGTCGAGAATCGTTAGGAACACAAAGTCTGGAGTTGACTCGAAGTATTCCTTCTTCATCGATTCTTGCTTCGGAATAGCACCTTCTTGCTTTCTTTCTTCTTCATCGCGCATCGGCTCCAGTGCGTAGTTTGAGCGACTTTAACTTTATCGATTAAAAGTCGGTTCCACTCGTATATATTCGCCATCATCACATGGGTCACAGAGTCTTTAACTCTATTTCCATCCTTTCCAAGTCATACAAAAATGGGTCTTTGCGTTGACAATATTGCACTTTTCGTGCCGCATATGATCTTACTACTCGATCGTCGGCTACTTCGTTAAACTTTTCGAGGATGGTATTGGATGGTATGATCATAATCTTTCAACAACTCAAGCCATCGTCGTTTCTTGCATGTTGAGTTCCTTTTGAGTGAAGAAATATTTGAGGCTTTTATGATCCGTATAGATCTCACCTTCTCTCCATCTAGGTAATGCCTCCAAATCTTAAGCGCAAAAAAGCATTTACATGACTCTAGATCATGAGTAGGATAATTCCTCTCATATTCTTTGAGTTGTCGAGAGGCATAGGCTATGACTTTCCCATGTTGCATGAGAACACATCCTAACCCTTTGCTGAAGCATCACTTGTAGATGACAAATCCCTCAGAGGCGGATGGTATTGTCGAGCAGTCTTTGAAATGAGTCTCTCTTGAGTTCTTGAAAACTCTTTTCACATTCCTCGCTCCAACCGAATTTTGTATCTTTTTGAGTAAATTTGAGTTAATGGAGTAGCGATTTGAGAAAACCCTTCTCTGAATCTCGATAATAATAACATTACTAAGCGAGAAAAGCTCGTACTTGATCCTTGACTTAGGTTGCTCCCGACTTTGAATTGCTTCAATCTTTTTTGCGGGTCAGCGGATATTCCATGATTTGATATCACGTGCCCAAGGAATGCAACTTCCTCAAGCGAACTCGCATTTCTTCAACTTGGCATAAAGCTTGTTTTCACGAAGCTTTTGGATATCGACCTCAAGTGTTGCTCATGGTCTTCGCGGGTTTTGGAGTATATGAGGATGTCATCAATAAAAGCGACCACAAAGTGATCAAATATTCCTTGAATACTCGGTTCATCATATCCATGAAGGCGGCGGAGCATTAGTCGATCAAAAGACATGACTAGGAATTCATAATGCCGTCGGGGAGTTACGAAAGTAGTCTTTGGAATGTCATCGGTTTTAATCTTATTTGATGATATCAAGAAGCGAAATCAATCTTTGAAAAGAATTTGGCTCCTTGCAAGTTGGTCAAGCGGGGTCATCAATGCGAAAGCAGCGGGTACCTATTTTGATGGTGACATGATTGACTCCAGATAATCAATACAAAGTCGCATACTTCCATCTTTTTCTTCTTCACGAATAGAAGCGAGAGCACCCCGAGGAGGCGTACTAGGGCCGAATGAAACCGATGTCTAACAATTCTGTAGTTGGGTTTTAACTCACGAAGTTCAATAGGAGCCATTCGATATGGGGCTTTGGAAATGGGTTTTTGTCTGGGATTCAAGGTCGATACAAAATTCAATTTCACGCTCTGGGGGTAGGCGGGAAGTTCTTGGGAATCGTCGGGAAATTTATTAACAATAGAAATATCATTCAAATCGGCGTATCTTTATTTAAATCCGTGACATGGGCTAAGAAAGCTTGACATCCATTTTTCAATAAGCGAATAGCTTTATGACTTGATATAGCGGTGATTGATTTTAGTGGTTTGGTTGCTTGAATTAGCATAATAGGTTGGTTAGGAATATGAAAGCTAACAACCTTACGAAAATAATCGATTTTAGCATGATGAGTAGTTAACCAATCAACCCCTAAAATCACATCAAATGCAAAAGTATTTTCAAAGAAATAAGATCGACGAGTAGCGATGCGATTCTGGATTTGAATCAAACAAGACTTATAAATAGTGGATGTAATGAAGGTTTCTCCCAGCGGAGTTTCAACGAGATAAGTCAAAGTCTAATTTCTAGGAGTCAAATTTAAGCGTTGGCGCAAGTAGGAGAAATAAAGGAATGGGTAGAGCCGGTATCAAATAAAGTATAAACTTGGCTAGAGTTTATGATTAGCTTACCGTGATCACCTCGTTCGGATTCCTCTCGCTTTTTGGGAGGATTTACGACAAAGCGCTCTCCCTTGAACTACGGTTTTGTCTTATGCAGGACACCCTTTGATGCCTCCATCCAATTTGGACTTGACTTTGGTGCCACGACAAAATCGGGCTAGGTGACCTTCTTTTCCACAATTATAACACGCTTTTTGGGTGCATCGATGCGGTTTGGACTTATATGTCCTTCCTCCACATTTATACTTATCTGACCGGTGGTCGTTCTCTTCCTTAACAACAGGTCTTTGGTCTTGGCGTCTTTCCATCCTTGTTGAATCTCCTCTTCTTGAAATGTCCACTCTTATTATCATGGCCATGATTACCCATAGAAGTGATTATCATTTACGGCATGTTGATTCCCTCCACGTTTGTTGTCATAGCCGATGTTGCTACCCTTTGGTATTATCGACTTGTCGGTTGCTCTCTCTTGGTTGGGTTGACTCATTATCGCGCTCAATAATTGAGCCCTATTCACAACATCCGAATACAAAACACGGTTTGTGAGAAATTAGGTATTGGCGTATCTCGGGTTTCAAACCTCTTAGAAACATCCGCGTCATTCTCTCCTCATTATCAACCAAGTGGGATATGGCAAGAGACAACTCGGCAAACTTAACCGTCGTCTTGCGCCACGGTCATATTGTTTTGCTCAAGCTTGATGAACTCTACCTCCTTCATGTAGCCGAATACTTTAGGAAAGTACTTGTCATTGAGCGACTCTTGGAACTTCTCCCAAGACATTTTGAGTGCGGCGAGGTTGAGTCGCGCTTCTGATTTCCACGATAATGTCTGCCTCTGCTGCATAACATGAAGGTGGCAAAGGAACCTTTTGCTCCTCGGAGCATCCCAAGACATCAAATATCTTGTTGATCTGCTTTATCCACGTCTCGCCTTAAGTGGTTTTGGCTCTCAAAAAAACTCGGTGGTGGTCGGCTCCTTGAAGCTGCTTAGCGGTGGCCGTCAGAGAGTTGTCGGTGTTTCCACTGCATTTTGGGCGGGGAGCCGCTTTCGCTTTGATGTTGCATGAATTGCATAAAGCCTCTGAACATCCATCGTTCACCATTTCATCGGTGTTATTGTTTACATGAGGATTATTGTCTTCTGTTGCACATTATCACAGGCATTAATCTGTGGTGACTCAGCGGTCTCATGTGCTTCATTGTTTATCTCAACATTTTTGGATGCCATTTTCAAATCTTGCCACAAAACAAGGGTTAATTAACATATCACATATTATCCCTATACTACGTGAGCCAATTAAATACCAAATAAACTTAGGTAGGTCATACTAGCGAAAGAATTCCCGTCTCTCCCTCCTAGTTCTTGTCTCACATCTCGGCCGGGGATCATATCCTAAGCTTTGATACCAATTGTGCGCCCCCAAAATAGGTATACATCACCCATCTTGAGTCGCCAAATACATGGTACAAAATTCAAATACAACTTAATTATCTGACGATCGTGTAAAATACGACAAAACATAATCTAAGAGTTTTAATAAGAATATTGTCATCTAGACAATATCCACACTCAATGGAGTCCTCATTACATTTATTGTCACACTATTTTAGCGAGAATAGTGAGGGACTACTAATGCTATCATCTGGGACCGTCACTCGGTTCCCCGACTAGTCAAGCTACGTTCTCATTTCACGAAGAGAAACAGTGAAAGAAAGGGTGAGCTCAACTAGCCCGATGAAATATTATGACTAAGATAATGCGAGAATAAATTATCATTAGTCTTCAACAATGTTAAAGCGATAAAATACAATAGACATCAAGTTTAAGCTGCGTGGAATAAGCAATCCATTAGAAGAGTCAAGTAGAGCATGATATCTACTATCTTACTATGATTTAAAATATTTTCATCAATTTTTATCATTTGAGACTCGACAATAAATAAACCACATCATCGAGTCATCCACACTTTTACGGGCGAGGATATTCATTAAATCATCAATGGTCATGACTATCAAGAATAATCCTGGTCATAATCATACCAAAAGCTGTCCATCGATGCACTACAGACTCTTTGAGGACTTTTACCACATCATTTATAACATTACACGGTCATGATTATCTTAGAATAATCCACAGTCATAATCATACCAAGTCCATCTCATGCACGTAAGCCAAAGATGACTTTCATCACAATATAAGCATGAGGATGATGACAATGACATAATAATTCAATAAAACAAGTTCAAGAATAAATTTTAAAGATTTATAAGTTAATTTATCTTGAAATCAATTACGTCAAATTATCGACATAATCTTTGCTTTGTGGAGTAAAATTCAAGAATGCTCGGAAGAATATTTCCATGAAAAGATCTTTGGATGAAGCGCAAATATCGAGGATATTCTACTAATTTCATGGAGTATAGAAGCCAAAACTTTAACCAAATGAGTATCATAGAATATATGAAGCGCAAATGGATTTTTCACCGCCATATACGGTAATCACGTAAGCAGATCATTTCCACAATTTAATAAGGAATGAATACGAAGGATCATTCACCATGCATGTGATAATCCACATGAGGCGAGTTATTCAGAAGAATAATAAAGAATGGAACGGTCATCGCGTAATCCACATGCAGACGGGATATTTCAACAGAATAATAAAGAATGGAATAAAAGAAGAATTCACCGTGCATGCGATAGGCCGCTTGCAGACGAGGTTATTCAAGCGAGAATAATAAAGAATGGAACGGTCTAGCGTAATAATTAAAACGAGAACAGGATATTCCAACGAATAATAAAGAATGGAATAACAAAGAATTCACCATAATGCGATAAAAAGCGCAGACGGAGTTATTCAACAGAATAATAAAGAATGGAACCGGTCATAGCGTAATCCGCTTGCAGGCAGGTTATTCAACAGAATAATAAAGAATGGAATAATAGAAGAATTTCACCATGTATGCGGTACTTGGCATAGGCGAGTTATTCAATAATAATAATAGAATGGAATGGAATATATAAGCTCTCTTCATGAATCTGAAATAATGAAAATAATACCCCTTATGACTCTGAAAAAAAAAGCTGGATATTGGAATAGTGAGGTAGTGAGACTTCTCTTCTTCTTTTCTCTCTATAATTTCTCTCTATAATAATTGCTCTATAGCTTTAGTGAATTGGTGAGAAATGAAGGAAGAATGAGCTTTATTTATAGGAAAATATAGTTTCGATAATTTACACGTTTTGGGGCTCGAAATATTCTGATACAATACCTTGACTTTTCTTTCATTTTTAATTTAGTCCACAAGTATTATCAAACTTGCACCACCTCCCTAATAGTAAATAATGTGAATCAATAGTTCAATCATGTGAATCAATAGTTATAATCATGTGAAAATATGAATTATAGTATAGTACCTCCATCTATACCTCCATTTTAACTTAGTCATGCAAGTATTATCAATCTTGCACCAACTCCCTAATAGTACAAGAATGTGAATCAATAGTACACACATGTGAACAAATAGTTATAATCATGTGAATTAATAGCAATTAATTGCTCATTTATCAGATTAATTACAGATTGGTCGGATATAACTTCAGGACATCAATTAATATCGAAATAAATGTCGATTTCCACTAACACTAATAATTCAACACAATGGAACTATCAATTTCATCTTTAATCAACACGAACTTATTCATCATTAATATTATAACTCACAATATTTAACAACGGTCGTTCGAGGAAAGAGGGGCTTTTAGATAAAGATTTCTCCTTATTGAGCAGCATGATTAGATGACCAAACCTCTCCTTGTGAACTTCTAGACATTGTAAATATTGCAATTTAATAATATGAATAACTTTGTCGTCTCAATTATTGATTTAATAATATATCATATTATCACGAGATGATCTTTGTGACAATAATCGAATCAATAATATAGAGAGATATGATCGACAATTCTTTTGTAGCAATAATTGAGTATAAATGAGTGACTTCTCACGTAAGCATCAATAATCAATACAGGTGTGCTCTTATGCGACCCAGCGTATTCTTTGTACTTTTACTACTAGGGTAGTTCAGCGGTTTAACGGTAAAACTTCCGTCGTTATTTTTATAAAAAGATAATTATGTCATTTTTTAACTACGACAATACTTCCGTTGTGGGGTCCACCAATGATTGTGCCGTCGTATGAATATTTCCTGTTAAAGCGAATATTCCCGACCAATCGAATATTATATAACCACTTGCTTACTTTTTGCAAAATTTGTAAATATTACCTAACAACTATAACATTATATCAAATCCACACCATAATATTCAAAAATATATTTGAGAAAATTATTCTTTATTCATAAAAGTTGGGGTCTTTTCACATGATTATAACTATTTGTTCACATGTGTGTACTATTGATTCACATTCATTTACTATTGGGGAGTTCAAAAAGATTGATAATACTTGCATGACTAAGTTAAAAATGGAGGTATAGATGGAGGTACTATAGTGTAATTCGTAATTTTACATGTCTAGAACTATTGATTCACATGATTTACTATTAGGGGAGATGGTGCAAGTTTGATAATACTTGCATGACAAAATTAAAAATGAAGAAAAAGAGGAAGGTATTATACTATAATATTTTGAGCCCCAAAACGTGCAATTATCGAAACTATATTTTCCTATAAACAGAAGCTCATTCTTCTTTCATTTCTCACCAATTCACTTAAGCTTTAGAGCAATTATTATAGAGAGAAATTATAGAGAGAAAGAAGAAGAGAAGTCTGCTACCTCACTATTACAATATCCAGATTCTTCTAAGGTAAGGGGTATTGTTCTTTCGTATTAATGAAGAGAGTTATTTTCTTTCAATACTTGTAAGGGTTGTTATTCCATTCTTTATTATTATGTTGGAATAACACATCATGCCAAGTAATATACACATGGTGAAATTCTTACATTATTCCATTCTTTATTATTATGTTGTAATAACATGCATGCGATCTATCGCATGCTGGTGAATTCTACATTATTCCATTCTTTATTATTACATTGGAATAACTTTTGCTGTCTTGATCTATCGCATGCACAGTAAATTTGTTGTTATTCCATTCTTTATTATTCTGTTGGAATAACTTTATGCATGCAATGATCTATCGCATGCCTAGTGAATTTCTGTTATTATTCCATTCTTTATTATTATGTTGGAATAACCTATCTATAAATACCGCATACATGATGAAATTCTTACATTATTCCATTCTTTATTATTCATTTGGAATAACATGCATGCATGTTTCTATCGCATGCCCGTGAATTCTGTTGTTATTCCATTCTTTATTATTCATTTGGAATATCACATGCATACGGATTACGCATGACCTGGTTCCATTCTTTATTATTACGTTGGAATATCACCGTCTGTGCGGATTACGCATGACCGGTTCCATTCTTTATTATTCTATTGGAATATCCATGTCTACGCAGATTCGCATGACCTTATTCCATTCTTTATTATTACATTGAGAATAAACGTATGCATGCGATCTATCGCATGCACGGTGAATTCTTACTGTTATTCCATTCTTTATTATTACATTGGAATAACTTTTGTCTATGTGGATTACCGCATGAATGGTGAATGATCCTTCATATTCATTCCTTATTAAATTGTGGAAATGATCTGTCTACGTGGATTACCACATGGCGGGTGAAAATCCATTTACAGTTTCATATATTCTATTATACTCAGTTGGTTAAAGTTTTGGCTTCTATACTCCATGAAATTAGTAGAATATCCTGGATATTTGCGCTTCATCCAGTATCTTTTCATGGAAATATTCTTCTGAGCATTCTTGAATTTTACTCCACAAAGCAATATCATGTTGACAATTTGGACGTAATTGATTTCAGGATAAATTAACTTTTAAATCTTTAAAATTTATTCTTGAACTTGTTTTATTGAATATGTCATTGTCATCATCCCCATGCTTATATTGTGATGAAAGTCATCTTTGGCTTACGTGAATAGATGGACTTGGTATGATTATGACCAGGGATCATTCGGTATAATCATGACCTGTAATGTTATAAATGATGTGGTAAAAGTCCTCAGTGGCTTGTAGTGCATTGATGGACAGTTTTTGGTATGATTATGACCAGGGATTATTCGGTATAGCCATGAACATTGATGTTTAATGAATATCCTTGGCCCGTAGTGCAGGGATGATTCGATGATTTGGTTTATTTATTAAGCTGACTCTCAGCGATAAAAATTGATGAAAATATTTTAAATCATAGAAGATAGTAGATATCATGCTCTACTTGACTCTTCTAATGGATTGCTTATTCCACTGCAGTTAAACTTGATGTCTATTGTATTTTATCAGTTTAACATTGTTGAAGGCTAATGATAATTTATTCTGCATTATCTTAGTCATAATATTTCTTACTGGGCTAATTGAGCTCACCATTTCTTTCACTATTCTCTTGAGGAAATGAGAAGCGTGGTAGGGACTAGTCGGGAAGCGAGAGTGGCGGTCCAGATGATAGCATTAGTAGTCCTCATTATTCTATTAAATAGTGTGACAATAAATGTAATGAGGACTCCATTGAGTGTGGATATTGTCTAGATGACAATATTCTTATTAAAACTCTTAGATTATGTTTTTGTCGTATTTTACACTTAATTGTTGTATAATTAAGTTGTATTTGAATTTTGTACCATGTATTTGGCGACTCAAGATGGGTGATGTATACCTATTTTGGGGGCGTAATAGTTGGTATCAAAGCTTAGGGATATGATCCCTGGCAGTGATGTAAGATAAGAACTAGGAGGGGAGAGATAGGGAATTCCTTCGCTAGTATGACCTACATAAGTTTATTTGGTATTTAATTGGTCGGTCAGAGTATAGGGATAATATGTGATTTATTAATTAACCCTTGTTTTGTGACAGTGTTTGAAAATGGCATCTGAAAATGTTGAGATCAGCAATGAAGCACATGAGACCGTTGAGTCACCAATGATCAATACCCAGGATAATGTGAAACAGGAAGACAATAATCCTCAGGTTTATAACAACACCGATCAGATGATGAACGATGGGATGATCAGAGGCTTTATGCAATTCATGCAACATCGGAGAGAGACTCTATTCAAAATGCGAGTGGAATCAATGGCAACCCATCATTTGGTCACCGCTAAGCGATTCAAGCTAAATTTGGACCGCTTGAGTTTTTGGGAAAGCAGAACCACTTAAAAGGCGGAGCGTGGTTAAAACAGATCACCAAGATATTTAATATCTTGGGATGCTCCGAGGAGCAAAAGGTTCCCTTCTCCACCTTTATGTTGAGTGAAGAGGCAGATTACTGGTGGGAATCTGTAAAACATACCCAGCCTGACGCACTCAAGATGTCTTGGGAGAAGTTCCAAGAGTTTTTCAATGACAAGTACTTTCCCGAAAGTATTCGTCACATGAAGGAGGTGGAGTTTATCAAGTTGGAGCAAAACAATATGATCGTGTCGCAATACGAGGCTAAATTTGCGGAGTTGTCCCGATTTGCATCCCATTTGGTTGACAATGAGGCGCGAATGTTTCTAAGAGGTTTGAAACCCGAATTACGTCAATACCTTATTTCTCACAAACTTTATTTATATTCTGATGTTGTGAATAGGGCTCAGTTATTGGAGCGTGATAATAAGTCAGCACAACCAAAAGGTAACGAGCAACAACACAATAATAATCGTACCGGTGGCAATGGCCATCGGAACAATGATAACCATCGTGGAGGAAATTATCATGCCAAGAATGGTAACCACTTCGGTGGTAATCATGGCCAAGATAATAGAAGTGGAAATTTCAAGAAGAGAAGATTAAACAACGATGGAAAGACAGCAGCACCAAAACCCGTTTTAAAGGAAGGAGAATGACCACCAATTGTATGCTTCAAATGCGAAGGGGAGGGACATATCAGTCCAAACTACATGATGCAGTCCAAATCATGTTACAATTATGGAAAAGAAGGTCACCTAACCCGATTTTGTCGTGCACCAAAGTCAAGTCCAGCTGGGATAGTGGCACCAAAGGAGGATACGGACAAAACAAAGTCGGTGGTTTCAGGAAGAACGTTTTTCGTAACTTCTCAAAAAGCTAGTAAACCGAATGAAGTTAGCACGGGTTAGTTAATTATAAATTCTTGTGAAGTATATACCTTATTAGATACCGGTTCTACCCATTATTTTATCTCTCTTGCTTGCGCTCAACGTTTAAATTTAACTCTAGAGAAGTTAGATTTTAACTTATCGATTGAAACTTCGTTAGCAAAAACCTTCGTTACCTCCACTGTTTATAAATCTTGTTTGATTCAAATCGACACTTTCACGTTACCTGTCGATCTTATCTCTTTGAAAATACTTGCCTTTGATGAGATTTTAGGAATCGATTAGTTAACTACTCATCAAGCTTTTCGTAAGGTTGTTAGCTTCCATATTCCTAACCAACCAATTATGCGAATTCAAGCAACTAAACCACTAAAGTTAATCACTGTCATATCAAGCCATAAGTAAAGAGCCCGGATCCTTTCGTTATTGACTTCCTTGTGTGGAATGCACCGAAGCTGAATTTTTCGTAGGGGATGTTGTGAATAACGGTGGCAAGTTTATAGATATCAATGTGACGTGTTATCCAAGTCTTGGATGAGGGTCACAGTTTTTAATGATATTTCTATTGTTAATAAATTTCTTGACGTATTCCTGAAGACTTCTTAGCTTACCCCTAGAGCGTGAAATCGAATTTTGTATTGACCCCAGTACAAAACCCATTTCTAAAATCCTTAAATATTTCTTCACCTAGAACGAACGTATTATGCGCCAAAAGACGTTGGCTCGAAGTACATTGAAGATTACGACTATACCATTCAATATCATCGTGGAAGAAGCGACGTGGTGGTGACACATTGAGTAGAAGATCGTATGTCGTTCTGAGTGTGATGTTGTTAACACAAAAACCCATTTCGTATAACTTACAAATGATGAAGATTGAGTTAAAGACTCTAGGGACCCACGTGAAGATAGCGAATATACGAGTAGAATCGACTTTAATCAATAAAGTTAAAGCCGCTCAAGCTACATACTCAGAGCTGATAAATGTGAAGAAGAAGGTTCAAGAGGGCGTTATTCTACAAACAAGAATCGATGAATAGAGGAAATCTCAACCCTCGATTTAATTGGCCCATTTGAAATCCTCAATCGAGTAGGAATTGTGGCCTATAGACTCGTTTTACCGCCAAGTATGTCGCGTGTTCATAATATTTTTCACGTATCGATGTTACGTAAATATGTGGATGACCTGAACCACATTATTAAATTAGAACTAGATGAGATAGCAGAAGATTTAACGTATGAGGAGATACGTGTTAAAATCTTGGATAAGAAAGATCGTATTCAACACTCAAAGGTTATACCTCAAGAGTTAGAATCTGAAATGAAGTCAAGGTATCCTCACCTCTTCGGCATACCAGGTACGTACATTAATTTAGAGGGGAAAATTTCATAAGGAGGGGAGATTGTGAGACCCCAAATTTTATGAATAAAGATTTAAATTTCTCGAAATATTTTTTTGAATATTATGGTGTGGATTTGATATAATGTTATAGCTGTGGGTAATATTTATAAATTTTGCAAAGTAAGTAAGTTGTTATATAATATTCGATTGGTCGGGGAATATTCGTTTTAACAGGGAATATTAGTACGACGACACAATCATTGGTGGACCCCACAACAGAAGTATTATCGTAGTTAAAAAATGACAGAATTATCTTTTTATAAAAATAACGGTGAAAGTGTTATAGTTAAAAGCATTGAAATACTAAATTATTATTAAAAGTACGATGTCTGGCGTGGTTGCATAGTAGCTACGCGATATTGATTATTGATCTTTACGTAAAAGTCACTCAGTTATACTCAATTATTGCTATAGTAATTGCTACATCATATCTCTCATATTATTGATTCAATTATTGTCACAGTATCATCTGAATAATATTTTATATTATTAAATCAATAATTAAGATGACAAAGTTATTCATATTATTATTTGCAATATTAACAATGTCTAGAAGTTCTGTCAAGGAGAGGTTTTGTCACTTAATTGCGTGCCAATAAGGAGAAATCCTTATCGGAAAGCCCCCTCTTTTCTGGGAACGACCTGGTTGTTAAATATTGTGAGTTATAATATTAATGATGAATAAGTTCGTGTTGATTAAAGATGAAATTGATAGTTCCATTGTGTGGAAATTATTAGTGTTAGTGGAAATTGACATTTATTTCGATAATAATTGATGTCTGGAGGTTATATTGACTAATCGGGTAATTCACTAGATAAATGAGAAATTAATTGCTATTGATTCACATGATTATAACTATTTGTTCACATATGTGTACTATTGATTCACATTCATTTACTATTAGGGGAGTTGGTGCAAGATTGATAATACTTGCATGACTAAGTTAAAAATAGAGGTATAGATGGAGGTACTATACTGTAATTCGTATTTTCACATGTCTAGAACTATTGATTCACATGATTTACTATTAGGGGAGATGGTGCAAGTTTGATAATACTTGCAGGACTAAATTAAAAATGAAGAAAAAGAGGAAGGTATTATACTGTAATATTTTGAGCCCCAAAACGTGCAATTATCGAAACTATATTTTCCTATAAATAGAAGCTCATTCTTCCTTTATTTCTCACCAATTCACTAAAGCTTTAGAGCAATTATTATAGAGAGAAATTATAGAGAGAAAGAAGAAGAGAAGTCTGCTACCTCACTATTCTAATATCCAGTTTCTTCTACGGTAAGGGGTATTATTCTTTTGTATTCATGAAGAGAGTTATTTTCTTTCTATACTCGTAAGGGTTGTTTTTCCATTCTTTATTATTATGTTGGAATAACCTGTCTATGTAAAGTACCGCATACATGGTGAAATTCTTCTGTTATTCCATTCTTTATTATTCTGTTGGAATAACTTATTTGTGCGATCTATCGCATGCACTGGTGAATTCTTTCATTATTCCATTCTTAATTATTACATTGGAATAACACATGCATGCGATCTATTGCATGCCTAGTGAATTTCATTGTTATTCCATTCTTTATTATTCGTTAGAATAACTTTTATGCGTCTTGATCTATATCGCATGCCCAGTGAATTCTGTTGTTATTCCATTCTTTATTATTATGTTGGAATAACTTTGTCATCATGCCAAGTACCGCATACATGGTGAAATTTTTACATTATTCCATTCTTTATTATTCTGTTGGAATATCTGCATGCATGCGGATTACGCACGACACGGGTTCCATTCTTTATTATTCGTTAGAACATCATATGCATGCGGATTATGCATGACTGGTTCCATTATTTATTTTTCATTTGGAATATCACATGTCTGTGAGGATTACGCATGACCTGGTTCCATTCTTTATTATTTTGTTGAGAATAACCTATCTGTGCGGTCTATCGCATGCCTGGTGAATTCTTCTGTTATTCCATTCTTTATTATTTTGTTGGAATAACATGTCTATGTGGATTACCGCATGCATGGTGAATGATCCTTAGTATTCATTCCTTATTAAATTGTGAAAATGATGCATCTCACGTGGATTCTTTGCATGGCGTGCAAAAATCCATTTACGTTTCATATATTCTATTATACTCAGTTGGTTAAAGTTTTAGCTTCTATACTCCATGAAATTAGTGGAATATCCTGGATATTTGCGCTTCATCCAGTATCTTTTCATGGAAATATTTTTCTGAGCATTCTTGAATTTTACTCCACAAAGCAATATCATGTTGAGAATTTGGACGTAATTGATTTCAGGATAAATTAACTTATAAATCTTTAAAATTTATTCTTGAACTTGTTTTATTGAATTATTATGTCATTGTCATCATCCTCATGCTTATATTGTGATGAAAGTCATCTTTGGCTTACGTGCATAGATGGACTTGGTATGATTATGACCAGAGATCATTTGGTATAATCATGACCTGTAATGTTATAAATGATGTGGTAAAAGTCCTTAGTGGCCTGTAGTGCATTAATGGACAGTTTTTGGTATGATTATGACTAGGGATTATTCAGTATAGTCATGACCATTGATGATTTAATGAATATCATTGGCCCGTAGTGCAGGGATGATTCGATGATGTAGTTTATTTATTAAGCTGAGTCTCAGCAATAAGAATTAATGAAAACATTTTAAATCATAGAACATAGTAGATATCATGCTCTACTTGACTCTTCTAATGGATTGCTTATTCTGCTGCAGTTAAACTTGATGTCTATTGTATTTTATCAGTTTAACATTGTTGAAGGCTAATGATAATTTATTCTGCATTATCTTAGTCATAATATTTCTTACTGGGCTAGTTGAGCTCACCCTTTCTTTCACTGTTCTCTTCAGGAAATGAGAATGTAGCCGGGACTAGTCGAAGAACGGAGTGACGGTCCAGATGATAACATTAATAGTCCTCACTATTCTGTTAAATAGTGTGACAAGAAATGTAATGAGGACTCCATTGAGTGTGAATATTGTCTAGATGACAATATTCTTATTAAAACTCTTAGATTATGTTTTGTCGTATTTTACACGACTGTTGTATAATTAAGTTGTATTTGAATTTTGTACCATGTATTTGGCGACTCAAGATGGGTGATGTATACCTATTTTGGGGGCGTCACACCTTAGTTAATGGATATGTAATGTTGTTCTTGAGAGTCCACTATCTCTATAGTGATTTCCCATCTTTCAATGATTCCTATAATCAAATGAAAGTGTTACAACAAATGTTTAGATCCAAGATGAGACTTAGGAACTATTCCTAGTTCTGTAATGAACTTTTCATCCAAACAATCAACTTGCAGCTTCATTTACAGCTATATACTTTGTCTTTATCACTAAACCAACAACTCTTTGCTGTTTGAAAACTTTCCAATTCACTGCACCACCGTTCAAGGTAACGCTTTACCTTAAAGTGGATTTTCTATCGTCTTGGTCTGTCTGAAAAATTTGAGTCTGTTAAGCCCTCTAGTTTTAATTTAGACCCACCATAAATTTTAATCACATCCTTAGTGCCGGTTAAGTACTTTAAGATGTTTTTCACTGTCTTACAATGATCTTCTCTAGAATATGACCGATCATCATCAGGTCTCATATATTTCATTGTATACATGATTGTCACTCATACGATCTCTCTTTTCAGGAGTCTATGGGGACTATTAAGAGAGATACACTCCATGAATCATCAACATGAGACATCTTTTGGAGTTTGCCATGTTAAACGACTTTAGCATCAAATGAATATACATTCTTTGGGTTAAGTCGAGCATCCTCTTAAATCTATCTATATAGATTTGTATCCCCAATTAAGATACTCTTCCCAAATCATTTATGGAGGAATGTTTAGACAACTTTATCTTTACTGATTGTAGCATTAGTATGTCATTCCTTATCCATAGTATATCAACATATAATACTAGGAATGTCATGACGCTCCCACTGACCCTTTTGTACACACTAGGTTCATTCTTATTTTTGATAAGATCAAACTCTTTTGATTGTTTCATCAAAACGAATGTTCCATTATTGAGAAGCTTGCTTTAATCCATTTCTCTGAGCGTCTATAACTCTTACCTCATCATATGTAACTGGATCATCATCTTTATGGTGTGTACCTCAGCATCATCATCCATGATGAATCCATACCTCCCAGGTATCTTCGATATTATTCCAGATTTACGATTCGGTTGTGGTACAATAGGTCTATCTACAAGTTCCTCTTATTTGACTTATAGTGTTTTGTGGTTCTTGAACTCTTTAATATTCTACTATCCTCCCACTAGCCCCTTCAATGATAAACACCTTTATCTTAGAAGGCAACATGTTTCGCAACAAACACCGTTTGCTAAGTAGGATTATAGAACATATACCCTAAACTTACTTTAGGATGTCCCACAAATTGACACTTGTTAGATCTTATCCCAAACTTATCTTTTTGAAACCTTTTCATATAAGCTGGACAGCCCCTTATCATAACATACTTAAGATTAGGAATCCTCCCTATCTATAACTCTCATAGAATCTTGGGGTCGGATTTTGAGGTTACCTTTTTGTAAATATACAACCATTTTTAGGACATAATCCCAGATGGATACTGGAATGTCAGTAAAATCATTATGGATCGCACCATGTCCAACATGGTACGATTTTTTTCTTTCAGATACATCAATCAATTATTGCGTGATGGAGGTGTCCATTGTGAGAAAACTATTTGAGATAATCTAGAAACTCATTGCACAAGTAGTCCTTCCTTGATCAGATCAAAGAATCCTAACTCTTTGCCAATTTGTTTCACTTTTGAATTCTTTGAACCTTTCAAATAATTCACACTTGTATTTCAATAAATAAACACATTCAACTCTTTGAATGATCATCTCCTTTTCTTATACTAATTTGTTTAATTTGCAAAATAATTTTTTCATGTAAGTCAAGTACACAAAATCCATTAAGTAATATTTCAGCTCTATACAAAATATTATTATTATAAATAGAACAACAATTGTTTTTAAATATAATACTAAAGATTTCGTTGTCCAACAACAAAATGGAAATAATATTTCTAACGAGAACTAGAATACAATAAGAGCTTATTAACTTAATAGATTTGCCCGTAGGCAATGCTAAACTATAAGTTTCTATGGCTAATGCATCAACCTTTGCTTCATTTCCCACACATAGGATTACTTATCTTTGTTTAGCTTTCTACTTCTGCTTGGTCCCTTCATAAATCTATATTTATGATAACCAAAGTTGGTATCCAATACCCAACTAGAACATTGACTTAAAGAAAAATTTATTTCATTCATGAACAAAACTGTATTTGTAACCGAAGCTTCATTAAGCTTCTTCTGGTTAGCCTCTGCAAGAAGCTTCTCGCAGTCTCCTTTCCAGTGTCCTGACTTATTGTAGTGGAAGAAAACTCCTTTGCTATCCGTATTAGCTTTGTTCTTATTATCCTTTGTTTATGCCTTTTCTATTTACCTTCTTAGAATCGTTCTTCTTTTTAAAAGATCATTTGGTCCCTTCCAGTAAGACTTGGTCTTTCTTGGTTGGAAAGTGACTCTCAATATTTTTCAACATGTTAAGAAAATCAGCGAAGCTGATATCTAGCTTGTTCATATGAAAAATTCACAACAATTGTGAAAGGAGTCCGGGAGTGAATGCAAGATCAAATTTTGGCTCAACTCTCCATCCATGAGAAAACCTGTTGTCCTAATTGTTCAATCAAATTGATCATATTTAGGACATGCGTCTGTACTGTAGTGTCGTTGGTCATTCTAGATCAAAAGAGCTCCTTAGATATCTGATATCTATTAGTCCTACTTTCCTCACCATCAACTACTTGACATGCAGAAGTATAGTAGGAGCATCCATAGTTTCATGTTGACGCTGAAGCTCGTTACTCATGGATGCGAGCATGATGCATTGAGACAACTATGCATCATCTTGTCACTTTCTAAAAGTAGCCATCTCTTCCTCAGAGGCATTGTCTGCAACCATTGCAGGGATAGATGTATTAAGGACATGAGATAGTTTTTTAGCCATGAGAACTATTCTCAAATTCCTTTACCAATCCGTTTAATTCGGTCCAGTTAATTAACATCTGATATGCTTCGCAGTGATTGTAATTTAGACATTGTAAAATTTTGTAAATGAATTTGTAATTAACAACATTTTAGCATACATTCTTTTATTAATCACCAAAATAAATTAGGTCTTGTTTTAAATTGGTGTCTCCCACTATTTTCTTCAAACTATATTATCCTCAATATATATAGTTCGACAATATCTAATTGAAGATATACTAGTGAGAATAAGGATCTCATTTCAAATGTATATAGCCTTGTTGTGACACAATAAACTATATATAAATAAATAGGTAGACAACTCTTGTCAATTACACCAACTATCCAACTCCTTGTATTTTGCCTCTTAGATTATTTTGATCAAGTGGTGGCACATCCGAATCAAAATTATCCAAGTTAAGTCCAACCTAGCACTCCATATATTCAAAAAAGTAAAATATTATCCTTGTGGTGACACAACAAAACAACATTGTTCAATTTTCTTTATAAGCATCAAATGTGATAAAATTAACGTCTCAAAGAATTAAGATAAGCCTTGTGGTGACACAACAAACTTATAATAATTAATTGATACTCTATTATTTTTATCATGCTAGAAGGTGACGTTCGGTATTCCAAATATCTTTGAACGCTTAGGACTTAATATAAAAAATTTGAGGGGTTTGCATGTAATTAATTTGTCTCATCTTGTTTAGCGTGCATGCACACACACACACACACACACATATATATATAGTATAAGCATGCACATATAAAATACTATATTCTACCCAGATTGATTATGGACTTTTATTCTAGTTTGGTTCACTAGAGCCACCAAGTGAACCAAAAGGTCAAACCTTAGGGGTGCAAGAATTAATATTTAAATATAACTATTACATTTAAACTCGGGCTCCATTACAAACGGGTCTTCAAGCGTTCCTTGCTCCTTGATCTCCAATTTTTCAAAATTAATTCTAACTATTCATATTACAAAACTATTTAAAATAAATAGAAACCTTGATCAGCAGTCAAGGGGAAGTACATAGGAGGGAGTTATAATTTATATTAAGAAAAAATTAGAGAAGACGAGATACACAGACCCCATTTAATAAAACCCATACATTCACGCATCCAACTAAAATAAAATCCAATCACATTGGTTAATAGTCCATAATCAATCTCATTTATTATCATACACATCACCATATGCAGCAATAAATAACATTCATCTCATGAATAATAAACATTCAATATATATATATATATATATATATATTGATATTATTTATTGGGCAAAATTATTTAGCATAAAATCTAATTTTGTGTGACACCCCCAAAATAGGTACACATCACCTATCTTGAGTCGCCAAATACATGGTACAAAATTCAAATACAACTTAATTATACAACAGTCGTGTAAAATACGACAAAACATAATCTAAGAGTTTTAATAAGAATATTGTCATCTAGACAATATCCACACTCAATGGAGTCCTCATTACATTTATTATCACACTATTTAACAGAATAGTGAGGACTACTAATGTTATCATCTAGACCGTCATTTCGGTTGGTTCGACCATTAGTTTTGCCTACGTTCTCATTTTACAAGAGAACGGTGAAAGAAAGGGTGAGCTCAACTAGCCCGGTAAGAAGAAATATTATGACTAAGATAATGCAGAATAAATTATCATTAGTCTTCAACAATGTTAAACTGATAAAATACAATAGACATCAAGTTTAACTGCAGCGGAATAAGCAATCCATTAGAATAGTCAAGTAGAGCATGATATCTACTATCTTCTATGTTTTAAAATGTTTTGATCAATTTTTATCGTTGAGACTCAGCATAATAAATAAACCACATCATCGAATCATTCCTGCACTACGGGCCAAGGATATTCATTAAATCATCAATGGTCATGACTATACCGAATAATTCCTGGTCATAATCATACCAAAAATTGTCCATCAATGCACTACAGGCCACTGAGGACTTTTACCACATCATTTATAACATTACAGGTCATTATTATACCGAATGATCTCTGGTCATAATCATACCAAGTCCATCTATGCACATAAGCCAAAGATGACTTTCATCACAATATAAACATGAGGATGATGACAATGATATAAGCATTAATCAAACGAAAACAAGGATAAATATTAAAGACTTTAAATTTATCCAAATATTATCAATCACTTAATAAACTCATCATCTAATATTATTAATATTATAACAATATTTTAATCACTTCTTAAACTTATAAAAAATTTATTTCAATTATTTACAATTTATCAAATAATGCATTTAATCATTCAAAAATGCCATACTCATAAGATTTCATCACCAATGATCAAATCCCTCATCAAAAATATGCATATACCCTATATAGGATTTCCAAGCCATAAAATCCTATTTTCCAATTTTGTTACTTCACATAACATATTTAATTCATTTACTCATAACTAGTTCATTTTCATGAAAAATACCAAATCAGTCCCAAAAATATTTCTTTTCTGGGATTTAGCAGAATATAGTCCCATATTGAACATATATTTTTCTCGAAATTTTTAAAATTCATTTACTATTTTTCATATGGCCAAAACTGCCGAACATTTAGAAGTTTATCATAAATTGTACTTTTGTCCAAAAATTCCAAAATTTACAGAGTATACTCCTGTTATATACATGTACTTCTAATAAAAATTTTACCAATTTTAGAGTTAACCACAAGGAGTTATAAGGGTTTACTTTTAAAATAGTCTTTTATCATAAAATCCATAACTCTTAATCTATACATCCAAAAATCGCCATCTTTGGACACAATATAGAAAACTCATCAAATTATCATTTCAAATTTTTCCAGAATTTTTGAGGGTCAGAAAAATTACGAAACTACAAATGGATTTTCACCCACCATGCGGTAATCCACGTAAACAGATCATTTCCATAATTTAATAAGGAATGAATACAAAAGATCATTCACCATGCATGCGGTAATCCACATAGACAGGTTATTCCAACAGAATAATAAAGAATGAAATAACAAAAGAATTCACCATGCATGCAATAGACCGCACAGACAGGTTATTCTCAACAGAATAATAAAGAATAGACCAGGTCATGCGTAATTCGCACAGACAGGATATTCCAACAGAATAATAAAGAATGGAACCAGGTCATGCGTAATACGCACAGACATGATATTCCAATAGAATAATAAAGAATAGAATAATAGAAGAATTTCACCATGTATACGGTAGTCCGCGTATACAGGTTATTCTAACAGAATAATAAGGAATGAAATAACAATAGCTCTCTTCATGAATACGAAAGATATAATACCCCTTACTATAATAATAATATCCCTTACCTTAGAAGAAATTGGATATTGGAATAATGAGGTAGCAGACTTCTCTTCTTCTTTCTCTCTATAATTTCTCTCTATAATAATTGCTCTAAAGCTTTAGTAAATTGGTGAGAAATGAAGGAAGAATGAGCTTTATTTATAGGAAAATAAAAGTTTCGATATTGCACGTTTGGGGCTCGAAATATTACCAAGACAATACCTCCAACTTTTCTTTTATTTTTAATTTAGTCCTACAAGTATTATCAAACTTGCACCACCTCCCCTAATTATAAATAATGTGAATCAATAGTTCAATCATGTGAATTAATAGTTATAATCATGTGAAAATACAAATTACAGTATAGTACCTCCATCTATACCTCTATTTTTAACTTAGTCATGCAAGTATTATCAATCTTGCACCAACTCCCCTAATAGTACAAGAATGTGAATCAATAGTACACACATGTGAACAAATAGTTATAATCATGTGAATTAATAACAATTAATTGCTCATTTATTCGATTAATTACCCGATTGGTCAATATAACCTCCAGACATCAATTATTATCAAAATAAATGTCGATTTTCACTAACACTAACAATCCCAACACAATGGAAATATTTTTCTCAAAAATTTTATTTTTGAAATTTCAAAGTTTGACTTTTTTCGAAAAAGTCAACTGTTGACTTGTTTGACCAAAAAGTCAACCCCAACAAATTTTGTGTTTATAATCTATTTCTACTAATTTTATCGTTCCGGACTCAAATATCACGTCCGCGTCTCCAAATTTAACTCCAAACTCAAATTCAATTTTTAATAATATTCATCATTAATATTATAACTCACAATATTTAACAACCAGGTCGTTCCCAGGAAAGAGGGGGCTTTACGATAAGGATTTCTCCTTATTGGCGAGCAATTATATAATCAAACCTCTCCTTGATAGAACTTCTAGACATTGTAAATATTACAATTTAATAATATGAATAACTTTGTTGTCTCAATTATTGATTTAATAATATAATATTTTATGCAAATGACACTGTGACAATTATTGAATCAATAATATGAGAGATATGATGTAGCAATTACTGTAGCAATAATTGAGTACAACTGAGTGACTTCTCACGTAAGCATCAATAATTAATACAGTGTGCTACTATGCAACCATGCGTATTATTGTACTTTTACTACCGGGTAGTTCAACAGTTTTAACGGTAACACTTTCGCCGTTATTTTTAATAAAAGATAACTCTGTCGTTTTCTTATTACGACAATACTTCCGTTGTGGGGTCCACCAATGATTGTGCCGTTGTACGAATATTCCCTGTTAAAACGAATATTTTCCGACCAATCGAATATTATATAACAACTTGCTTACTTTGCAAAATTTGTAAATATTACCCACAACTATAACATTATATCAAATCCACACCATAATATTCAAAAAAATATTTTGAGAAATTTAAATATTTATTCATAAAATTTGGGATTTCACATTTTGAATCAAAATAAACTCCTTTATTTTAATCCAATTTAAATCAAAATAAACCTCTTTTATTTTAATTTATCCAATGTTGAATAAAATAAACTATTTTATTTTAATCAAATTCTTTAATCAAAATAAACTCATTTATTTTAATTAATTATGGAATCCAAATCCAAGTAAAAAAAACTCCTTTATTTAAGAAAACACGGATTCTCTTTCCTATTCACAAATAAACTCCTTTATTTTGAATAATATTAAATCTTATTTCATATCTAAATAAACTCCTTTATTTAAGGAAACATAGAATCAAATTTCAACTCCAATTAGTTATCATGAAATCCAATTCCAACTCTAATTAGTTAGCATAAAATCCAATTTAAAAATTAAAATAAACTTTTTATTTTAAGATTAATATAAACTTTTTATTTTAATTATAAAATATTTATGAATAATATATATATATTCATGAAACCGTGATTCCAGTGGATGACGCAGGATAACATTCTTTTAAAAAAAAAAAGGCTTTCGAAAAATAGATTTCGGCCCTTTTTTATTTATTTATTTTATACAACAAATTATGCCCAATTAAATTATTTTAAACACATATCAACATACATATCAAATCTGAACAATTAATAATTTGCATAACGGTTTGGCTCTGATACTACTGTTACATTTGTAATATTTTTGGACGCAATCAAATTACACAAATTAAGCGGAAGCATGAAAAATCAAGTTTAAGAATTTTTACAAACCATATACCTGGATCATCCTTTATGCATAATTATTAATTAAACGAAAAGATAAAGAACAAGAATCATACCCTTGAAGATTCGAGTTTCCTTAGGTACAAGTTCACCTCCAAATCCTTTTACGTTCAACTTGAATTCACCGGGTTTGGTTCCTTCCTTTGATCAACGTTAGCCACCCAAGTGTTTGGCCTCTAGAAATGGTTCACCAAGGAAGAAGAAAGATTCAAGAAGATTGGTATTTGGCGAAACTCTAGTTTTTCTATCTCTCATAGAAAAGAGGTGTACTCTCCCAACTATTGAAATTACGTATTCACGTGTTTTTGAAAGTGACAACCACCACTCATAATAAGACTCCTCTTATTTATAGATGTAGACAACCCTCCTTAACAATTAAGGAATTAGGTTTTATTTTAATTAATTAAACTCCTTTAATTAATTAGGCTCCCAATCTTATTAGGAAATATGAGAGTACTTTTATTAATTAATTCTCAAACTCCTTTATGAATTAAATAATAGTAATAGTAATAATAATAATAAGACTCCTCTTATTAATTTATATTTAATATTTCAAAAATATTAAATAATAAATATTAAGCTATTTAATTTATTCTATCACCATAGATTAAATTAAATATACTGAACTTATTATTACGATTATGCCATTAACTTCTTAAATAATTATTCTTCCTTTTATGGTGTGACTCTTTAGGTTCTCCATATTAAACCGGTTGTGAATAAATCAATTAGAACAATTCTAATCTTATTTAAATAAATAAATTAAAAAATTAATCTATTTAAATAAATAATATTTATTCTACAATAGGGATAAGTCTCCCTAGCGATTAACGACTTTCCAGATAATATAGATTTCAACATTAATCATAAAAGAACCTTTGAGTAAATAGTTACCGTAGAATTCAATCCTTCCACTATACAATGTCCCAATTAAATATAAGACATGGAATTACTGTAAAGTCTTATTTTATTTAATTATATGTATTTCAACTCTTAAATGCACAACTCCAAATAATTCAAATTAGAAACTCCTTTCTAATTTCATTCTGCATTGGCCAAGGACTACTGGGTTGTCATTTATCGAATCACATAGGATATTTCACATCTTTTACAAGAAGCGGTAGATTCTTTATTGATCATACATTATCTCCATGTATAATTTATTATACCTAAGTATATCCTTTGATATACCCAAAGGGTCTTAAGGAATAAGTCAAAGTATAACTCATCATACACAAGATACTATGATGATCTCAAGTCCAAGTCCAAGGATCACTTGTACTACTATCACTCCAGGAATTTCTATTGACAGACAAGTAAAACTCCATTAGGTATTCCTTAGCGAGCCACGTTCAGTGTACTTATTCTCCAATAAGCACCTACATACTTGCTTTAGTGTCTCCACACAAATGATCATGAGATCAATCATCCTCATCTAATGAACAAGCAACGTATGTACCAATCTATCCGGATTCACTAATCCCCAATTTAGTAATCCAACGATTGGGAACTATTTTAGTTTTAAGCTTTCTAATAATTTAGATCTCATTAGAATGATCATCATCATTATTCTAAAAGCATTACTTAAAACTATGGGTTTATCACATATTATAAAGCAGCATTATATAGATAATTAAAATCCTTTAATAAATTAATATTTTTTATTAATAAATGAATAAGATTGTTACAAAGTATATGCTTTATCATCAAACATGATTGGCTTATGTGCATACTACTTTCATATTTAATATTGAAAATATGATATACATGTCGACAAATATTTGACGAAGTTGGATTGTGACCAACGTGGGAATTCATGTGAATAGATAAAATAAATTAAAACGAGACATTTCTTAATTCATATTTATCTATGTATGCACATGCTTCCCAATTATAATTTGGCTAATTTTTTTTTACAATATATAACAAGACTCTTAATATTAATATAAAGTACTATAACTATTATAAACAAGTTTTAGAAATACTACTAACTACCATCTTTGTTTCTTTCAAAACTTTCATGAATGCAATTTAATTTTAAATTCTAAGATTTTAAATTTAATTTTAAAAGTTGAAATACATATATATATATATAATTTTCAAAAATAGATTATAGTTTAATAATTAACATTTTTTAAAATTTTATACTGAAATAAATGGAATGAATTAAGAATCCTCCTAAATTAGTAACTTCTTTGTTCAAATCATTTTAAAAAATTAATTAAAGATGAGAGGACAATTTTTGCATTTGTCAATGCTAATTATTCTTTAAATTCTTGCTACATCATGAAGAGTTGCTTTAAAAGTAATTTCTTTTCCCCTCAGCCTCAAACAAAACCCGAGATTTATGCTCCGTTTGTGAGTTTGGAGGGATGGATAGGAAGGGAAAGCATAGGATGAGAAGGAATGAGAATAAATGGGAATGAATAATATTTTTTCTTTATCATGTTTGTGAGGTTTAGATAGTGTTTGATAAAACTGAGCAAAATGTAAATGATTAGTATTGTAAGACCCTAACTTTTATAAATAAAGATTAATTTTTCTCGAAATATATTTTTGAATATTATAGTGTGGATTTGATATAATGTTATAGTTGTGGGTAATAATTATAAAATTTTCAAAGTAAGCAAGTTGTTATAAAATATTCGATTGGTCGGAGAATATTCGTTTTAACAGGGAATATTCGTACGACGACACAATCATTGGTGGACCCCACAACAGAAGTATTATCGGAGTTAGAAAATGACAGAAATGTCTTTTTATAAAAATAACGGCAAAAGTTTTACTGTTAAACTGTTTAAATACCCGGTAGTAAAAATATAGTAATATGCGTGGTTGCATAATAGCACACGGTATTGATTATTGATCCTTACGTGAGAAGTCACTCAGTTATACTCAATTATTGCTACTGTAATTGCTGCATAATATCTCTCATATTATTGATTCAATTATTTTTACAATATCATCTGTATAATATTTTATATTTTTAAATCAATAATTGAGACGACAAAGTTATTCATATTATTATTTGAAATATTGACGATGTCTAGAAAGTTCTGTCGAGGAAAGGGGTTTGGTCACCTAATTGCGCACCAATAGGGAGAAATCCTTATCGGAAAGCCCCCTCTTTCCTGAGAATGATCTGATTGTTAAATATTGTGAGTTATAATATTAATGATGAATAAGTTCGTGTTGATTAAAGATGAAATTGATATTTACATTGTGATGAGATTATTAGTGTTAGTTCACATTGTTATTAGTTCACATGCATATAACTATTTGTTCACATGAATGGAACTATTGATTCACATGCATGTACTGTTGATTCACATTCATGTACTATTAGGGGAGGTGATGCAAGTTTGATTATACTTATAAGACTAAATTAAAAATAGAAAAAAAGATAAAGGTACTATACTGTAATATTTTGAGCCCCAAAATGTGCAATTATCGAAACTATGTTTTCCTATAAATAGAATCTCATTCTTCTTTCATTCTCACCAATTCACTAAGACTCACAAGAGCAATTATAGAGAGAGAAGCTATAGAGAGAAAGAAGAAGAGTATTCTGCTACTTCACTATTCCAATATTCAGTCTTCTTCTAAGGTAAGGGATATTATTTTTGTTCATTATTCGTAAAAAATAATATTTTCTTCCATACTCTGTAGTATGTGAGTAATATTATTTCGTTTCGTATTCTTAATTCTACACTCATTCTGTTAAAGTATTACTTCTATACTCCGTGAAATTAGTAGAATATCCTTAAAATTTGCGCTTCATCTAGTATCGTTTCACAAGGATATTTTTTGAACATTCTTCTTAAATTTTAAGTTTTTCATGTCGGAGTACTGTTCACGGAGTACTATTCATAAAGTACTATTCATGGGGTACTATTTATAGAGTACTATTCCTGAAGTATTATTCACGGGTTACTATTCACTCGAGTACTATTCACCCGGGGTACTATTCATGACAAAACAATTAATTTCTTTTCTATTCAAATCATTTTTGATACAATATTATTCTTGAATTTTACTCTATAAAGCAGTATCATGTTGACAATTTGGACATTATTAAATTCTGGATAAATTAAATTATAAATCTTAAAAAATTTATCGTTCGCTTTCTTTTAATTGAATTCTTATATCATTGTCATCATCTTCATTCTTATATTGTGATGAAAGTCATCTGTGGCTTACGTGCATAGATGGACTATTGATTGGTATGATTATGACCAGGGATTATTCGGTATAATCATGACCGTAATGTTATAAATGATGTGATAAAAGTCCTCATTGACCCTTAGTGCATTGATGGACAGTGGTTGGCATGATCATGACCATTGGTGAAAACATGAATATCATTGGCCCGTAGTGCATGGATAATTCGTGGTCGTGATACTAATGAATATCCTTGGCCCGTAGTGCATGGATAATTCAGTGATGTGGAGTATTTATTAAGCTGAGTCTCAGCGATAAAATTGATGACAAACTTTTTAAATCATATAAGATAGTAGATATTATGCTCTACTTGACTCTTCTAATGGATTGCTTGTTCCGCTGCAGTTAAACTTGATGTTTATTACATTTTATCAGTTTAACGTTGTTGAAGGCTAACGATAATTTATTTTGCATTATCTTAGTCATAATATTTTTTACTAGGCTAGCTGAGCTCACCCTTTTGCTTTCATTGTTCTCTTCAGAAAATGAGAACGTAGCTGGGACTAGTCGGGGAATGGAGTGATGGTCCGAGATGGTGTCATAGTAGTCCTCACTATTCTATGAAATAGTAAGATAATAATTGTAATGAGGACTCCATTTGAGTTTGGATATTGTCTAGAAGATAATATTCGTGTAAAAACTCTCAGCTCATATTGTATAATTAAGTTTGTATTTGTATGTTGTACCATATATTTGGCAACTCAGAATGGGTGATGTATACCTATTTTGGGGGCGTCACAAGTATATTTTAATAAATTAGATCATAAATAACATATAAATTAAAAAGTTGTTTGGTAACTAAAAAATATAAAACATCTGAATGATTTTTAAATTTAAAAATATCTCAAATTGACTTTTCAAAACTCAATAATAATTTTAAAATTTGGAATTGAGGGAGTACAATATTTATAAAGGCTCCATAGATTTAAAATTTTTATTAAGAGACGACTCTTAATGATTTAGATTTATTTTTTTCTCTTACCGATTAAAAGACGATAAGAGGTAAATAAAATTTTACCAAACAATTTTACCCTCTTAACGAACCAAATATAAAGTTGGTAAGAGGTATTACGAGGTAAACAAACACCACCTTAGAAAGGAATGGAATGGATGAGATTTTAAATATATTTTTTCTTGTTTGTGAGTTTAAAAAGAGGGAAGAGAATGCAAAATATTTTTATTTGTAAACTACACTATTACTATATTACTCTTACATATTAATATAATTGTTAGTTTTTATGTTTTGTTTTAATTAGGACAACATATTTTGTATGGAGATATTTTGTGTTTTTCAAGTGTGAACTTTGGGCGAAGAAAGCATCCATAAAGACACTACTAGATTAGGTCTCTAGGAAATCACTTAGGAAATTCTGTAAGAATTTCTAGCCTAATTTTTTAATTGCAAGACAATTTTTATTTTAATGGAAAAGTCTTTTAAAAAGGTTCATGGGCTTAAAATTCTAATCCATTAAGAATTTATATCAAAATGGAAACTAAATCAATTAAGCATATTTTCAACTATGATTTCTAAAGATTTAACAAAATCAAGATATTTCCTAAAAAGTTGGTTGAGCAGATTTTTTGTGATTAGCTTTTTCCTATCTGAAATCAGCTCAGATCTTATCTATAATTGTCCTAATTTCAAGTTGTCTGGTTTCAAAATTCAAAATCATTCCTTATCAGTTTAATAATTTTCGTTAAAATTGTTGATTTTCAACAATCTGTCTTTATGTCGTTAGACTTTATCTCTATATATTCATCTCGGCTAAAGTTTCAGAGAAGTGAATGAATAAAAAGAAAAACAAGAGTGCTTTTCACAAAAAAAGTTTTTCAAGTAAATTATTCTTAAATTCTTATTTTTGGAAATTCATAGTTATATCTTGTAATCATATTTGTTCTTGTTAAAACTTATATACAATCCTATATTGGTTTGTGATTGATCAAGTGGTGAATATGTATGTACAAAGGAAGCTCTAAAGTTATCGTGGTGCAAGCAGTTATAGTTGTGCAAAGGGGATAATGGTGTCTGTTGGGCCTAAGATATTTGGGCCTATGTTTTATATTGGGCTGGCATCCCTATGGCGTCATGTGGGCATGGACCAGAGGGTGTTTTGGTGGACGGGGGATTTGTGGGTTAAGGTTCCTAATTCTATTTGATCTCTAGATATGAAAGGAAGTGTTGGGATATAGATCAACTTCCTTAATTCTAGGAGATTTGGTGCAATCCTGTTATGGAATGGACGTTTAGGTGAGAACCTTAATCTGATTCGGAGAAGGATTGCATGAAGGTGGTGAGAACATTATAAATACAAGCCTTTTCTTTGATTTTAAGGTACATGCAAATTATTACTTTTCAGCACTAGAGCATTAAGCCTCCATTGTTAACCTTGTTTTAGTCTGTACTTATTCTCACACCGGAGCTATCCTCTGGCGGCCCAAACCGTCAAGCTTTCGGTGATTACTTATTTCTTTATAGGATTGGACGCATTTTGGTGATTGGAGCGCGTAGACGGATCTTGGCGTTAACATTGGCGTTAGAAGGAGAGCCTTTCTAGTGTTGCTGGATTTTCAATCATAATCATCAACTTCCTGCAACTAAAATCATGGAGAACAGTAAGGCAATTATAAGTGCAGGACAACTGACGACAGAAGGTTCTTCTCGCCAAAGAGGGTCTGTTAAGGACAGACTAGGGCAATCAAAGAGAATTCATGAGCGGCTTGGACCACAAAGAACCTCAGTAGGGTCTCAAGGCAAAGATCACGATGATGTCAGTAGGAAGTTGTTCTCCACGACCAGTAAGGGGACTGACAATGATCGGAGGAGGGTAAAAGGCACACCGCCTAGAACTCGATACCGAGAGGATCAGACGGACAAGAAATCTTTTTTGGCCAAGATAGCATAGGAGACGGAGGAGGCTTTAAAGATGTTGCTGTAATAAAAGGAAGAGATTGTAAAACAAATGGTCCTTATAGTCGAACAAGAAGACGAGGCCTCCAGCTATAACAGCTCCAAAAAGTGTAGTAGGACTCCGGATAGACGATCTAAGGCTCGAAGGGATGAAGGTTCTAGATGATCTAAGAGCAGACTTTGGAATCGCTCTCGAGATAAGAGCAAATTAGGTGGTCGCATACCCAGGGACCAAAAGAGGGCACATCGCCCTGATGGTTCCCGACACAACAAGAATAATAGACGAAGCCCATCCAGGGCGGGTAGTTCGGATGAGAAGGGTCAATTCGAGCATGGTAAGAAGGACTCCCCAAAGAAAGAAGATCCCACAAAGCCAGATGGGATGGAACTATTGGCCAAGAAATTGGAGGAGCTTCAGAAAGAATTGGCCAAAGTTAAACAGGGGAAGGTGAGTTCGGGCAAAAAGGCGTCTCCTTTTTCTCCGAAGATCATTCGAGAAAAGGCAGACCCCAATAAAAAAAACTCCCCTATTTGGAAAGTTATGACGGCTCAGGAGATCCTTACGAGCACAACCAGGCATATGATAGGTTGATGGATTATTACGAATACTCAGATGCGGCTAAGTGTCAGACCTTCATGACTACTTTAAGGAAAGATGCCAGACAGTGGATGATGACCTTAGCCCCGAACTCGGTCTCATCATGGGAGGACCAGTGGTAGCAATCATCGAAGTGGTGACAACAAACGTGGAGGAAATCAACATGCCAGAAATGGTAACCACTTCGGTGGTAATCCTAGCCAAGATAATAGAAGAAATGATTCAAGTGGAAATTTTAAGAAGAGAAGGTTCAATAATGATGGAAAGACAATAACACCAACACCTGTTTTCAAGGAAGGAGAATGACCACCGGTCGTATGCTACAAATGCGGAGGGGAGGGACACATCAGTTCAAACTGTACGCAACAACCCAAAGCGTGTTATAATTATGGAAGAGAAGGTCACCTAGATCAATTTTGTCGTGTAGTGAAGTCAAGTCCAGCTAGGATGGAGACACCAAAGGCCGTCCCAGACAAGTCAAAGCCGGTAGTTCAAGGGAGAGCATTTGTCGTAACCTCCCAAAAAGTGAGGAACCTGAATGAAGTTATCACGGGTACGCTAATCATAAAATCTTACGAAGTTTATACCTTATTTATATACCGGTTCTACCCATTCTTTTATTTCAATTATTTTTGCTCAACATTTAAATTTGACTCCAGAGAAATTAGACTTTGACCTATCTGTTGAAACTCCATTGGGAGAAACCTTCATTACATCCACTATTTATAAATCTTGTTTGACTCAAATCAGCACCCTCATGTTACCTGTCGATCTTATCTCTTTGAAAATACTTGCATTTGATGTGATTCTAGGAATTGATTGGTTAATTGTTCATCATGCTAAAATTGATTGTTTTTATAAGGTTGTTAGCTTTCATATTCCTAACCAAACTATTATGCGAATTCAAGCAACCAAACCACTAAAGTCAATCACTGTCATATCAAGCCATAAAGCCATTCATTTATTGAAAAACGGATGTCAAGCTTTCTTAGCCCATGTCACGAATTTAAACAAAAATACGTCAGATTTGAATGAAATTTCTATTATTAATAAATTTCCTGACGTGGTCCCTGAAAAACTTCCTGGCCTACCCCTAAAGCGTGAAATCGAATTTTGTATTGACCTTGAACCCGATACAAAAACCATTTCCAAAACCCCATATTGAATGGCTCCTTTTGAACTTTAGGAGTTAGAAACACAACTACAGGAATTGTTAGACATCAATTTCATTTGTCCTAGTACATCTCCTCGGGGTGCTCCTGTTCTATTCGTAAAGAAGAAAGATAGGAGTATGCAACTTTGCATTGATTATCGGGAATTGAATCATGTCACCATAAAAAATAGGTACCTGTTGCCTCGCATTAATGACCTGTTTGACCAGTTGTAAGGTGCCAAATTCTTTTCAAAGATCTATCTTCATTTTGGATATCATCAGTTAAAGATTAAAACTGATGACATTCCAAAGACTAATTTCAGAACTCGGTACGGGCATTATGAATTCATAGTCATGTCTTTTAGATTGCCAATGCTCCTGCTGCCTTTATGGATATAATGAATCGAGTATTCAAAGAATATTTGGATCATTTTGTAGTTGTCTTTATTGATGACATCCTCATATACTCCAAAATCTGTGAAGATCATGAGCAACACTTGAGGCTAATACTCCAACGGCTTCGTGAAAACAAGTTATATGCCAAGTTGAAGAAATGTGAGTTCTAGCTTGAGGAAGTAGCATTCCTTGGGCACATGATATCGAATCATAGAATATTTGTTGACCTAGCGAATATTGAAGCAATACAAAGCTGGGAGCAACCTAAGTTAGTGACCAAATTACGTAGCTTTCTGGGCTTAGCTAGTTATTATCGGAGATTCGTGGAAGGATTTTCTCGAATCGTTACTCCATTAACTTAGCTGACTCGTAAAGATACAAAATTCAGTTGGAGCGAGGAATGTGAGAAGAGTTTTTAAGAACTCATGAGGAGACTCATTTCAGCACCTGTTCTGACAATACCATCTGATTCGGAGGGATTTATCATTTACAGTGATGCTTCAAGTAGAGGGTTAGGATGTGTTCTCATGCAACATGGGAAATTCATAGCCTATGCCTCGCGACAACTCAAAGAATATGAGAGGAATTATCCTACTCATGATCTAGAGTTGGCAGCAGTTGTGACGCCCCCAAAATAGGTCCACACAACCCATTCTGAGTTGCCATATACATGGTACAGAAACCAAATACAAACTTCATTAATACAACTGTCGTGCAAAATACGACAACATATGTGTTGTGAGTTTTAATACAAATATTGTCTTGTAGACAATATCCAAACTTAAATAAAGTCCTCATTACAATTATTGATACACTATTTTAAAAAATAGTGAGGACTGCTATAATAATTGTCTTGAACCATCACTCCACACCCCGACTAGTCCCAGCTATATTCTCGCTTCCTGAGAAGAACAATGGAACAAAAAGGAAAAGGGTGAGCTCAACTAGCCCAGTAAAGAATATTATGACTAAGATAATGTAGAAGAAATTATCCTTAGTCCTCAACAGGGAAAAAAATCTGATAGAATACAATAGATAACAAGTTTTAGATCAACAACTGCAGCGGAAATAACAATCCATTAGAAGAGTCAAGTAGAGCATGATGTCTACTATCTTCCACGATTTTAAAAGTCCATCATCAATATTTTATCCCTGTAACATCAATCAATAATTATTTCTAATCAACGAATTATCTATGCACCACGGGCCAAAGATAATCGTTTGTATCACCAGTGGTCATGATAATGCCAAACGCCTGTCCATCTTTGTACTACGAGCCAAAGATATCAATCAACAGTTCATCTTTGCACTACGGGCCAAAGATATTCATCAATAAATTGTTCATCTTTGCACTACGGGCCAAAGATAACTTTCAACATAATTTAAGTCTGGGAATTATGATAATGACAATAAGAATGAATCAAGTGAAACCATAACATGAATTCAATTTCAAGAATAAGATTCATAAAAGATGACTTGGACAAAAAAAAGAAATTAAATTTTGTTGTGAACAGTACCCATGAATTGTACCGTATGAATAGTGCCCATGAATAGTACTGTATGAATAATACCCAGTCATGAAAAAAATTCAAAATTTAATACAAAATTTCAAACCAATATTCCAGTAAAATGATATTCAATGAAGCGCAATCCTTAAGAAATTTTTAATCATTTCAGGAATTATAGAAGCAATACTTACCATAGTAAGTTTAAATTTAGGAATACGAGATGAAATAATATCGCTTACGTAATATGGAGTATGAAAGAAAATGATATCCCTTACGAGTATGGAAGGAAATGATATCATTTAAGAGTATTGAAAGAAAATAACATCCTTTACGGAAAAAAATATATCCTTACCTTAATAGGAAAGTAGTTCTGACTGGAATAACGGAGATTATATTGAGGAAATCTTGCATTGCTATCAACACTTAAAAATATCCTTATACTCACAAGAAATACGCTCAATATTATAGAGAGAAATTTTTTTGATTCTGGTGTGAGTTTCATTGTTTAACTAAACAGCCTATTTATAGGAAAATGGTAGCACACCACTTCTGACAAAATTCATACGCACATTTTTTGAAAATCATGCAGCACACACCTTTTGAAAAAGAGAATTCAATTTCAAAATTCTCACCTCCACCCATTTATTTCACATGTTCACACATATATATATATATATATATATATACACACACACATTATAATAATTTTACTATTTAAACAATTATAAATTATAAATATATACTATTATAATATAAATGAATATTTTATCAGAGAAGATAATTATGATTCCAAAATATGCCAAATTATCAACAAATATCTCATGCAAAAACTCCTCCATTTATATCAAATTAAACAAATATTTACTTATCATATTTATCAACAATTTTATTTTATTCATCAATTATTTACAACTCGTCAATCTTTCAATAATTATTTCTAATAAATATTATAAATTCACAATACTGACAACCAGATCATTCCCAGGAAAGAGAGGGCTTTCCGATAAGGATTTTTCTTTACTGGCGCGTAATTATATAACCTAACCCCTTTCCTCGACAGAACTTTCTAGACATTATCAATAATGCTATCTAATAATATCATTTCAATAATATGAGTTACTGTGTCGTGACAATTATTGAATCAATAATGCAAAATACTATTCAATTATCACTGTAGCAATTATTGCACCAATAATATGAAAGACTGTGCAATTTTTACTGTATCAATTATTGAGTGACTTCTTACGTAATAATCAATAATCAGAGATATTGTGCAATACCGTGTACCACTGTGCAACTACGCGTATTACTGTACTTTTATCACCGGGTATTTCAACAATTTTAATGGTAAAAGTTTTGCCATAATTTTTTATAAAAAGGTTTTTTTGTCGCTTTCTATATCCGACAGTTATTCCGTTATGTGGTCCACCAATAATTGCACCGTCATACAGATATTCCTGACAAAAAAAATAACCCCCGACCAAAATGAATATTCCCCGACAAAATGAATATTTTATGACCACTTTCTTACTTTGCAAAATTTGCACATTCCACCCATAACTAAAGAATTATATCAAATCAACACCTTATTATTCAAAAAAAATAATATTAAAAAAAATTAAATCTTTATTCATAAAAAGTCGGGGTCTTACAACCTCCCCTTATTATAAAATTTCATCTTCGAAATTGATGTACGTACCTGGTATGTCAAAGAGGTGATGATGCCTTATTTTTATTTCAGATTCTAACTCCTAGGTCATTTCCTCAATATCATATTTTCTCCATAAAACTTTTACTTGAGGTATAACCTTTGAGTGTAAAATATGTTCCTTCTTATCCAAGATTTTAACCGGTACCTCTTCATACGTTAAATCTTCCGCTATCTCATGTGGTTCTAATTCAATAATGTGGTTTGGGTCTTTCACACACTTACGTAGCATGGATATATGAAAAATGTTTGAACACGAGATATACTTGGCGGTAAAGCGAGTCTATAGGCCACAGTTCCTACTCGATCGAGGATTTCAAAAGGACCAATGAATCGAGGGTTGAGCTTTCCTCTCTTTCCGAATCTCGTAACTCCTTTCCATAGAGTAACACGTAACAATACATGAACTCCAACATTGAATTCAACGTCCCTTCGATGAAGATCAGAATAACTCTTTTGTCGATCTTGTGAGGTTTGTATACGTTGCCGGATCATTTGAATCTTTTCCGTAGTCATGCGTACCATTTCTGGTCTCAACAACGTTGCTTCACCCACCTCGTCCCAACATATTGGAGAACGACACTTTCGTCCATACAACGCCTCGAATGGAGCCATGCCTATACTTGATTGATAACTATTGTTGTAGGAGAATTCCACCAATGGCAAGTACTTATCCCAACTTCCATTGAAGTATAGGACATAGAGTCTTAATAGATCTTCAAGAGTTTGAATAGTCCTCTCTGATTGCTCGTCCTTCTAAGGATGATATGCAGAACTGAATCGTAAATCCGTGCCCATAGCTTTCTGCAAACTGACCTAAAATCGTGAAGTGAATCTTGGGTCTCGATCAGAAACTATGGATACTGTCATACCATACAATCTCACAATCTTATTTATGTACATACGAGTAAAACGTTCAAGTGGATAAGTTTCTCATATAGGACAACAAGAAATGAGCAGACTTGGTTAATCTATCGACAATGACCCAAATTACATCTATGCCTTGAGAAATCTTGGGAAGACCGGTAACTAAATCCATATTGATGTGCTTCCACTTCCATTCTGAAATTTTAAGTGGTTGCAATGGACCTTTTGGTACTTGATGCTCCGCCTTGACACGTTGACAAGTTAAACACCTTGAGATAAACTCCGTGATCTCTCTCTTTATATTGCTCCACAAAAATGCATGTCGAAAATCACAATACATTTTGGTACTTCCAGGATGGATTGCAAATGGTGTGTTGTGTGCCTTCATCATGATTTTATACTTCAAATTAGAGTCGTTAGGAACACAAAGTCTGAAGTTGACTCGAAGTATTCCTTCTTCGCCGATTCTTTCTTCTGGAATAACACCTTCTTGTACTTTCTTCTTCATACGCATCAGCTCCGGGTCTGTGGCTTGAGTAGCTTTAACTTTATCGATTAAAGTCGGTTCTACTTGTATATTTGACATCATCACGTCGGTCCCTAGATTTTTCAACTCTATCTGCATTCTTTGTAATTCATACAAAATGGGTCTTTGTGTTAATAACATCGCACCTGTACCCGCATATGATCTTCTACTCAACACGTCAGCTACCACGTTTGCTTTTTCAGGATGGTATTGAATGGTATGGTCGTAATCTTTCAACAGCTTGAGCCAATGTCTTTGTCACATGTTGAGTTCCTTTTGGGTGAAGAAATATTTGAGGATTTTATGATCTGAATAGATTTCCACTTTCTCCCCATACAGGTAGTGCCTCCATATCTTTAACGCGAAAACGACTGCTACCAATTCTAGGTCATGAGTAGGATAATTTCTCTCATATTCTTTGAGTTGTCATGAGGCATAGGCTATGACTTTTGGATGTTGCATTAGAAAACATCCTAAACCTTTGCCTGAAGCATCGCTGTAGATGAAAAATCCCTCCGAACCTGATGGCATTGTCAGAACAGGTGCCAAAATGAGTTTCCTCTTGAGTTCTTGGAATCTCTTCTCACATTCCTCGCTCCATCCGAATTTTGTATCTTTTCGAGTTAGCTGATAATGGAGTAGCGATTCGAGAAAATCCTTCCACGAATCTATGATAATAACCAGCCAAGCCCAGAAAGCTACGTACTTCGGTTACTGACTTAGGTTGCTCCCAACTTTGTATTGCTTCAATCTTTGTCGGGTTAACTGATATTCCATACTTTAATACCACGTGCCCAAGGAATGCTACTTCCTCAAGATAGAACTCACATTTCTTTAACTTGGCGTATAGCTTGTTTTTACGAAGCTTTTGGAGTATCAGCCTCAAGTGTTGCTCATGAACTTCACAACTTTTGGAATAGATGAGGATGTCATCAATAAAGACAACCATAAAACGATCCAAATATTCCTTGAATACTCGGTTCATCATATCCATGAAGGCCGCAGGAGCATTAGTCAATCCAAAAGACATGACTGGGAATTCATAATGCTCGTACCGAGTCCTGAAAGCAGTCTTTGAAATGTCATTAGTTTTAATCTTTAACTGATGATATCTGAAATGAAGATCGATCTTTGAGAAGAATTTAGCACCTTGTAACTGGTCAAACAGGTCATCAATGTGAGGTAACGGGTACCTATTTTTTATGGTGACATGGTTTAACTCCCGATAGTCAATGCAAAGTCGCATACTCCCATCTTTTTTTATTACAAATAAAATAGGAGCACCCCAAGGTGATGTACTAGGACGAATGAAACCAATGTCTAAAAACTCCTGTATTTAGGTTTTTAACTCCTGAAGTTCAATAAGATTCATTCGATATGGAGTTTTAGAAATAGGTTTTGTACCGAGTTCAAGGTCAATACAAAATTTGATATCACACTCTGGGGTAGGCCAGAGAGTTCCTCAAGAAATACGTCAGAAAATTCATAAACAATAGAAATATCCTTCAAATTTAACGTATTTTTGTTTAAATCCATGACATGAGCTAAGAAAGCTTTACATCCATTTTTCAATAAACGAATAACTTTATGGCTTGATATGACAGTGATTGACTTTAGTGGTTTGGTTGCTTGAATTCGCATAACAGTTTGGTTGGGAATATGAAAACTAACGACCTTACGAAAATAATCAATTTTAGCATGATGAGTAGTTAACCAATTAATCCTTAAAATCACATTAAATGCAAGTATTTTCAAAGAGATGAGATCAACAGGTAATGTGATGGTGCCAATTTGAATCAAGCAAGATTTATAAACAATGGATGTAATGAAGGCCTCTCCTAACGAAGTTTCAACAGATTAGTCAAAGTCTAATTTCTCAGAAGTCAAGTTCAAACATTGAGCACAAGCACGTGATATAAAATAATGGGTAGAACCGGTATCTAATAAAGTATAAACTTCGCAAGAGTTTATAATTAGCTTACCCGTGATAACTACGTTCGGGTTCCTCGCCTTTTGAGACGTCACGAAAAACGCTCTCCGTTGAACCACCATCTTTGTTTTGTCTGTAGCCGCCTTTTGTGTGAGACCCCAAATTTTATGAATAAAGATTTAAATTTCTCGAAATATTTTTTTGAATATTATGGTGTGAATATGATATAATGTTATAGTTGTGGGTAATATTTATAAATTTTGCAAAGTAAGCAAGTTGTTATATAATATTCGATTGGTCGGGGAATATTCGTTTTAACAAGGAATATTAAATGACGGCAAACACAATCATTGGTGGACCCCTATTAACGGAAGTACTTGTCGTAGTTAGAAAAGCTACGTAATTATCATTTTATAAAAGTAACAGCAAAAGTGTTACCGTTAAAACTGTTGAACTACCCGGTAGTAAAAGTATATTAATATGCGTGGTTGCATAGTAGCACGCGGTATTGATTATTGATGTTTACGTAAGAAGTCACTCAGTTATACTCAATTATTGCTACAGTAATTGCTACATCATATCTCTCATATTATTGATTCAATTATTATCACAGTATCAATATTTTATATTATTAAATCAATAATTATGACGACAAAGTTATTCATATTATTATTTGCAATATTGACAATGTCTAGAAGTTCTGTCAAGGAGAGGTTTGGTTACCAAATTGCGCGCCAATAAGGAGAAATCCTTATCGGAAGTTGATAGTTCCATTGTGTTGGAATTATTAGTGTTAGTGAAAATCGACATTTATTTCAATAATAATTGATGTCTGGAGCTTATATTGACCAATCGGGTAATTAACCGAATAAATGATCAATTAATTGCTATTGATTTATATGATTATAACTATTTGTTCACATGTATGTACTATTGATTCACATTCTTGTACTATTAGGGGAGTTGGTGCAAGATTGATAATATTTGCATGACTAAGTTAAAAATGGAGGTATAGATGGAGGTACTATACTGTAATTCGTATTTTCACATGATTATAACTATTGATTCACATGAATGAACTATTGATTCACATTATTTACTATTAGGGGAGGTGGTGCAAGTTTGATAATACGTTCAGGACTAAACTAAAAATAAAGAAAAAGAGGAAGGTATTATACTGTAATATTTCGAGCCCAAAAATGTGCAATTATCGAAACTATATTTTTCTATAAATAGAAGCTCATTCTTCCTTCATTTCTCACCAATTCACAAAAGCTATAGAGCAATTATTATAGAGAGAAAGAAGAAGAGAAGTCTGCTACCTCACTATTCCAGTATCCAATTTTTTCTAAGGTAAGGGTTATTATTTTTTTATATTCTGAAGAGATATTATTTTTTCGTATTTGTATGTATATTATTATCATTCAATATTCATTATATTCGTTTAATATTCTTAAGGAATATTATTTTCGTTCAATATTCGTAAGGAATATTTTTTTCATTTAACCGTTGTAAATAAGGGGTATTATTCTTTCGTATTCATGAAGAGAGTTATTTTCTTTCAATACTCATAAGGGTTATTATTCCATTCTTTATTATTATGTTGGAATAACTTTGTCTATACAACGCATCGCATACATGGTGAAATTTTTACATTATTCCAATCTTTATTATTACATTGGAATAACTCGCCTATGATGTCTATCGCATGCACGGTGAATTTTCGTTGTTATTCCATTCTTTATTATTACATTGGAATATCCATGCATGCGGATTACGCATGACTGGTTCCATTCTTTTTATTATTCTCGTTGGAATATCACGTGCTCGTGCAAGTTACGCATGACTGGTTCCATTCTTTATTATTACGTTGGAATAACTCATGCATGCGGATTACACACTTTGGTGAATTCTTCTGTTATTCTATTCTTTATTATTCTATTGGAATAACCTGTCTATGTGGATTATCGCATGCATGGTGAATGATCCTTCGTAGTCATTCCTTATTAAATTGTGGAAATGATCTGTCGACGTGGATTACCGCATGGCGGGCAAAAATCCATTTGCGGTTTCATATATTCTATTATACTCAGTTGGTTAAAGTTTTGGCTTCTATACTCCATGAAATTAGTGGAATATCCTTGATATTTGCGCTTCATCCAGTATCTTTTCATGGAAATATTCTTTTGAGCATTCTTGAATTTTACTTCACAAAGAAGTATCATGTTGACAATTTGGATGTTATTGATTTCTGGATAAATTAAAATTATAAATCTTTAAAATTTATCCTTGAACTTGTTTTATGGAATTATTATGTCATTGTCATCATCCTCATTCTTATATTGTGATGAAAGTCATCTTTGGCTTACGTGCATAGATGGACTTGGTATGATTATGACCAGGGATTATTCGGTATAATCATTACCGTAATGTGACAAATGATGTGTTAAAAGTCCTCATTGACCTGTAGTTCATTGATGGACAGTTGTTGGTGTGATTATGACTAGGGATTATTCGGTATAGTCATGATCATTGATGATTACATGAATATCCTTGGCCGTGATGCAGGGATGATTCAATTTTTTTTATTAAGCTGAGTCTCAGCGATAAAGTTGATGAAAAACTTTTTAAATCATAGAAGATAATAGATTTTATGCTCTACTTGACTCTTCTAATGGATTGCTTGTTCCGCTGCAGTTAAAGTTGTTGTCTATTATATTCTATCAGTTTAACATTATTGAAGGCTAATGATAATTTATTTTGCATTATCTTAGTCATAATATTTCTTACTGGGATAGTTGAGCTCACCCTTTCTTTTACTGTTCTCTTTAGGAAATGAGAACGTAGCCGGGACTAGTCGGGGAACGGAGTAACGGTCCAGATGATAGCATTAGTAGTCCTCAATATTCTGTTAAGTAGTGTTACAATAAATGTAATGAGGACTCCAATGAGTGTGGATATTTTCTAGATGAAAATATTCTTATTAAAACTCTTAGATTATGTTTTGTCATATTTTACACGACTGTTGTATAATTAAGTTGTATTTAAATTTTGTACCATGTATTTGGCGACTCAAGATGGGTGATGTATACCTGTTTTGGGGGCATCACAGTTGGTATCAAAGCTTAGGGATATGATCCCTGCCTGAGATGTGAGACAAGAACTAGGAGGGGCGAGACGGGGAATTCCTTCGCTAGTATGACCTACCTAAGTTTATTTGGTATTTAATTGGTCGGTCAGAGTATATGGATAATATGTGACATGTTAATTAACCCTTGTTTTGTGGTAGTTTTTGAAAATGGCAGCTGAAAATGTTAACAATGGAGTGAATGAGACCGTTGAGACACCTTTAATCACTAACCAGGTTAATGTGATGTTAAACGAAGAAGAAATTGGAGATATTTACGTGGTGAGTGAAGAACTAATAGTTGCACCCGAGCTAGTCGTAGAGGTAGCAGCTGAGAGTGAGGAAGAAGAGGAACCTGAGGAGAATTTATTAGAAGAATTTTATGATCGAAATTTAGAATTACAAAATCGTACTCATGAGTTAGAAGAAGCAGAAATTTGAAGAAACGGCGGGGCGATTTGGTCGTGGAGCAAAGAGATGTAACAATTTAAAATTGTGTTACCCGATGTGCGATGCTTGAACAGAAGCACTCTTTGGTAGAGTATAAGATATTAGAGCTGGAATCTGAGAATGCTATGATCAAAGTTCTAATGAAAGAAGAAACAACTGAACAAAGGAGAATAGATGATGCATAGGTATAAGCCGTACGACGCGTAGATATTGTAGAAAAAGACGTCCGATCCAATAAAGTCAAAATAGATGAAATGGATTTTGCTTTTGGACAACAATTGGGAGAATCCAACATCGAATTCGGAATTACCCTGTGCAGAGCGGTCAACCCCAATTCGATATGGATCGGAGAGTAATGATTCGAATCATGGATCAGGAATGTGAGGAAACAATTAAGGGTGGAATGTACTCTATAGCAAAGTTAAGTCCAACTAGGATGGTGACGCCAAAGGATGTCCCAGACAAGTCAAATTCGGTAGTTTAAGTGAGAGTGTTTATCGAGGAACCCAAACGAAGTTATCACGGGTAAGTTAATCATAAACTCTTGCGAAGTCTATATATCATTCGATACTGGTTCTACCCACTCTTGTATTTCACCTAGTTGTGTTCAACGTTTGAACTTGGCTCTTGAGAACTTAGACTTTGACTTATCTGTTAAAACTCTGTTAGGAGAAACCTTCGTTACATCCACTGTTTATAAATCTTGTTTGATTCAAATCGACACTTTCGCGTTACCTGTCGATCTTATCTCTTTGAAAATATTTCCATTTGATGTGATTTTAGTAATCAATTAGTTAACTACTCATCATGCTTTTCGTAAGGTTGTTAGCTTTCATATTCCTAACCAACCTGTTATGCAAATTCAAGCAACCAAACCACTAAAGTTAATCACTATCATATCAAGCCATAAGTAAAGAGCCCCGAGCCTTTCGCTGTTGACTTCCTTGTGTGGAATGCACCGAAGCCAGACTTTCTGTAGGGGAAGCCGTGAATAACGGTGGCAAGTTGATAGGTATCAATGTGACGTGTTATCCAAGTCTTGGATGAGAGTCACAGTTTTGAATGATATTTCTATTGTTAATAAATTTCCTGGCGTATTCTTGAAGACTTCTTAGCCTACCCCTAGAGCGTGAAATCGAACTTTGTATTGACCACAGTACAAAACCCATTTCTAAAACCCTCAAATATTTCTTTACCTAAAACGATTGTATAATGTGCCAAAGACGTTGGCCCAAGCTGTTGAAGATTACGATCGTACCATTCAATACCATTATGGGAAAAATGAACATGGTAGCTGACGCGTTGAGTAGAAGATCGTATGCGTTTACGAGTGCGATGTTGTTAACACAAAAACCCATTTCGTATAACTTACAAATGATGAAGATAGAGTTAAAGACTCTAAGAACCCACGTGATGATGTCAAATAATACGAGTAAAATTGACGTTAACTGATGAAGTTAAAACCGCTCAAGATACACACCTGGAGCTGATGAATGTGAAGAAGAAGGTTCAAGAGGGCGTTATTATAGAAGCTAGAATCGACGAAGAGAGGAAATCCCAACCCTTGATTTTATTAGCCCATTTGAAATCCTCGATTGAGTGGAACTGTGACCTATAGACTCGTTTTAAAGCCAAGTATGTCGCGTGTTCATAACGTTTTTCACTTATCGATGTTACGTAAATATGTGGACGACCCGAACCACATTATTAAATTAGAACTAGACGATATAGCAGAAGATTTAACGTATGAGGAGATACGTGTTAAAATGTTGGATAAGAAGGATCGTATTCAACACTCAAAGGTTATACCTCAAGGGTTAGAATCTGAAATGAAGTCAAGGTATCTTCACCTCTTCGGCATACCAGGTACGTACGCAAATTTCGAGGGTGAAATTTCATAAGGAGGGGAGATTGTGAGACCCCAAATTTTATGAATAAAGATTTAAATTTCTCGAAATATTTTTTTGAATATTATGGTGTGGATTTGATATAATGTTATAGTTGTGGGTAATATTTATAAATTTTGCAAAGTAAGCAAGTTGTTATATAATATTCGATTGATCGGGGAATATTCGTTTTAACAGGGAATATTCGTACGACGACACAATTATTGGTGGACCCCACAACGGAAGTATTGTCGTAGTTAGAAAACGCATGTAATTATCATTTTATAAAAATAACGGCGAAAGTGTTACCGTTAAAAAGCTGTTGAACTTCCGGTAGTAAAAAGTACGATAATATACGCGTGGTTACATAGTAGCATACGGTATTGATTATTGATGCTTACGTAAGAAGTCACTCGAGTTATACTCAATTATTGCTACGATGAATTCTCCGCATCATATCTCTCATATTATTGATTCAATTATTGTCACAGTATCAATATTTTATATTATTAAATCAATAATTGAGACGGCAAAGTTATTCATATTATTATTTACAATATTGACAATGTCTAGAAGTTCTGTCAAGGAGAGGTTTGGTCACTTAATTGTGCACCAATAAGGAGAAATCCTTATCGAAAAGCCCCCTCTTTCCTGGGAACGACCTGTTTGTTAAATATTGTGAATTATAATATTAATGATGAATAACTTCGTGTTGATTAAAGAAGAAATTGATAGTTCCATTGTGTTGGAATTATTAGTGTTAGTGAAAATCGACATTTATTTCGATAATAATTGATGTCTGGAGGTTATATTGACCAATCGGGTAATTAATCGGATAAATGAGAAATTAATTGCTATTGATTCATATGATTATAACTATTTATTCACATGTGTGTACTATTGATTCACATTCTTGTATTATTAGGGGAGTTGGTGCAAGATTGAT